>JAJEJO010000760.1:48636-87821 GCA_020662805.1 Glaucomys volans | reverse complement strand
AAAAAAAAAAAAAAAAAAAAAAGTTGTAATATGGGTGAGAAAAGAATGAGTAGACAGATGGTATGAACATTTTCTTGGGATTAATGACAGAGACATTTGGGTACATCAGTTACTGAGACAAAGTATTCTGACATCAGTGGTGCCCTTGGATATAATGATCAGAAACGCAGATACAAAAGAGGCCCAGAGTCCAGGAAAAAGTCACCAGAACATAATCATCCATCCAAGCAGATGCCGTGCTGAGCACTGTGAAAAGTTGATCTGAGAAGTCCTCCAGGGTTTAAGAGATTGGCAGCGTACAGTTTCAATGGCAGGAGCTCTTCTGTGCAGCCTCCTGCTGAGTCCCCATTGAGCAAAATTTGTGGTTTAAGTGACTGATCGTGGCCCATGCCTTTTGTGATTGGCCATTGTTACCTGGCAGTAGTAAAGGAGAGTGGCCTCCAGCCTCTCTTATTTGAGAAATTAGCCCTTTGACTTGGATTGATAAGCTGAAAAAAGATACTGTACCATGTTTTAACACTGGTAAATGAGAAAGTTTTACCAAAATAAGAAAACAAGGACAATGTAGTAAGTTTTCTTGAACTAAATTTATTTGATTTAGAGGGCCATTCCTTATCCCAGTTTATGTCCTTTATAATTTGGTCACATTGGGAAGGTCCATTCTTTAGTGAAGTGATGGTGAGAGGACATGGTGGTGGTTTTGTTTTGTGGTACCAGGGATTGAACCCAGGGTGCTTAACCCCTGAGCCATATCCCCAGCCTTTTTTAGTTTTTATTTTGAGGCAGGCTCTTGCTCAGTTGGTCAGGGCCTCACGAAGCTGCTGAGGCTAGCTGCTAACTCAAGATCCTGTTGCCTCAGCCTCCTGAGCTATTGGGATTATAGGTGTGTGCCACCATGCCTGGCTTAAAATGGTGGTTTTGGTTTTTTTTTTTTTTTTTTCTTTTGTGGTGCTGGGGATTGAACCCAGGGCCTTGTGCATGCAAGACAAGCACTTTACCAACTGAGCTATATCTTCAGCCCTAAAATGGTAGTTTTTAAAAGAATTTCTTAAAATTAAAAATTGTTAACCCTAAACAGCTAACCACCTCCTACTGCCCACCCTGGCAAATAAAAATTTGTTTTGAAATATTGACAGTTCATGAAGTGTAGAAGTTTGGGAACCAGTTCTAGAAAAAAAATCTTTTTTAAAGATCATTGAAGCCACTTTTGAAATGGTACATAGTAGGGCTAGTGAAATGTGTGTAATTTGCTCGCCATACTCTGTTTATAGGGTTTTCTCTTTGGGCTGTCACAACTGAAGCAGGATTAAAAACACCAGTGTGAGACCTGCAACGTCCTTGGACTCACTTCCGTGTGGCACAGAGTGGAACCGAGCCCGACCTTCCTGTCAAGGTCTCACATGATGGGGGTGGCAGCCCATGGAGTAATAGTTCTTCTGAGCTGGCCCCACTCCTTCTCCATCATCACCCTGGAGGAGTCTCGTAAGGGATCAGTTTCTTAAAGCATCAGGGTTACAGCACTCTTCTGCTGCCCTCAACTCTCTCCAAGTTATTCCACTCTGGATTTGGTTGAGGTAACAAGTCTAGACTGTGCTTATACAAAGTTACGAAGGCACAGGTGCCAGGAGGGGTTGCAGCTTAGGGTGTTGGGAATTCACACCCTGACATCGTGCACATTTCTGGCTACACACATGCTGGATTAATTTTAACAAATAGAAAGGAGTTAAGAGAATGACAAAAATGTATAGGTTTTGATTTATGATGAAAGTTGAAAAGAATGTTTATGTTGGCTGAAAGGCAAAGAGTGTGGGGGACAGGGCGCCTCTTTGGAAGTGTCTGGAAGGTATGTAGACCTGAGAAGAGGAAGAGAGGAGAGCTGATTTAGGAGGGCCCAAGGGGATGAAATTGAGATCGAGAAGACGCCATCCAAGACGGGAAAATTTAGGGTGAATTTTAAGGATGATTTTCAGGACTGAAATCTGTTCTTTTTAGTTCAGCCTCTCTCGAAACTGCTGGCAGCTCTACTCCCTGAGTGACGCACAGCAAGAATTTCCATGATTATTCTGCGCTGAGACACGGGGCTTAGGTCGTTTCACTCTACCGTGTGTGTGACTGGGGAAGGGACACATCACCAGGACATTTGCCAGACACGGTGGCCGTCCCAAGCATCACACTTATGTCTCAGTGACCACAGCAGCTGTGGTTTCCTCCTCTTGACTTGTGCAACTTTAAAGGGTTTCTCTTTCTTTAGGGAAGGGAGGATAGATAAGAATTAGATTCTTGGGCTAAAACATGTACAGGACAGCCCCAAATAAAAGACTCTACCATGTTTGACTATCAGAACTTTCCCTTTGTCTCAACCCTAGGCATTAAGGTTTTCTCCTCTGAAGTCTGCATGTTGTTACTATCTTATTTCTGATATATAATAATAGGTCCTATCATCTCTGTTTATTAAATGTCTCCTCTGTGCCAAGAAGTGTCACCAGGGTTTACAGTAGACCTCCAAAAGACTCATGATCATTCTCATTTTACAAATGAGGAAAAAGAGCCTTATGAAGATGTGACTAGCCCAAGGCTACACAGCTAGAAAGGGCAGTTCTAGAATTTGAACCCAGGACTGTTCCTCCTTCCTGTCCCCAACCCCGGCATCTTCTAGAACTACAACTTTCCCCTGCTGACTTTCCACTTGTCCACTCACTTCTCCCCCTCGAGTTAGTCCCTCGTTCTTGAAAGCTCCTGCCCTTTTTGTGAGGAGGCTGGCTGTGACAGGCAGTAAGGACCCAGCGACTTTTCAGTGCAAAGATTTATACTGCTCCCAGCCCCGTGCAACTTGGCACAGTGCTCCAGCTGTTACGGCTTATTTTTGGCATCACTTTCTAATCCTGACTCTGCCCTTAGCCCTTCCCTTGGTGTCAGGCACACCCACAGGGTAAAGGTTAGCTAGCCCAAGCTGCTTTCTCATTCTCCTGTCTTATTGATTATATTTATACCATCAGTAGATACACTTTACTTTGTCCCCAGAAAATAAATGAAGGACATGGTCCTTTGCGTTTGGACGTCCCGAGTCTTCTCTCTCTGTCATGCTAGATGGTACTGATCTCAGCTCTCTTGTTCTGCAGTACTTCGTTCCAACCCAAATTGACTCCTCTGTGGCTGTGGAGTCCTTTCAAGCCCCTTCTAGATGGCACATATCTAGCTTCTGGGAAGTCATGACATGTCAGCTGGTCTAGTCAAGATCTACCATCAGACTGGCCTGGGTTTGAGTCCTTGCTCTCTGCTGTTTACAAATGGCATGATTTTAGGTGAGTTAACCTCTAAGTTGCAGTTTCCTCATCTGTAAAATCAGTATGTAGTTGTGCCCACTTCATAGAATCTTGGGATTCAGCAAAGAAGTCTTTCTAGAGCTTTGGTGTACAGCAAACCCTCAATTCACATTGGCCATCATTATCATTATTAACTCTGAATTAGTTAACATACTCTGTCTCATTGCTTAGAGACATTGCAAGATTGGCTTACTGTCCTTTGATCAAGTCTGTTTTCTCATTTCTCTCTTTAGCCTTGTCTTCTCTCTGTTTTTGTTCCTGTCTCCTTTATACCCATTCAAATAGATGGTAAATGTTCCATGTCTTCTTGCATCTTTTTTTGGCTTAAGTACCTTCTCCTGTTTTCAGAATACTATAGGTCATAGGCTTCTAGAATTACAGAATCGTATAACTGGGAGGAATCACTTCTGCCATGAAAAACCCAGTACCATGGGGCCAGTTAGTTGTAGAGCTGGGACTAGATGCCATGTTACTTGGTGTTCTTTCTACCACATTTTTTTCCTTACCAACACTTCACAAATGCCTGTGTATACAATTAAATACCAGGCGCAGCAATTGCGGGGATGGGCAGGAGTCACTTCCATCTCAGAGCACATTTTCCCGTCTCTTGTCATAGCAAGGATCTCAGGACCTGATGTTTTACATGCAGAGCTATTTTCTGGTCCTTCGGCTGTTAGGAATTCCAGACCATTCAGTGGAAAGTGTCTCTCTTCCTATTCAACATAGTTCTTCAGTCAAGTGATGCACTCATCAACATGGTGTCCTCCTCCACATCAACCCTGCTTTTTTTCTCTTTTGTTAACCTAAACTCCATGCATCTAGTTTCTTTCTTATTTGGCACATCTTTTCACTAATATTAGCAGAGGAGAAAAAATAGCACAATGAACAACATACACTCATCCCCTAGATTCAACTGTTACTAACATTTTGTTGTATTAGCTTAAATTATAATTTACATGATATTTAAAAATAAAATTGTCATGTTGTATGCATAATTTTTTGCTGGGTTATTTCCAAAAAATTACAGATAATTATGTTACTTAAACACTGGAGCATATTTCTCCAAAATGCCACACCTAACAGTATTAACAGTTTCCTAGCATCATGCTATGTAGTCCATATTCATTTTCCCCATTCATATCCAAAATGTCTTTTATAGGTATTTTTATGAAATCCAGGATTCAATCAAGAATCACATCATTACATTTTTCTCTCTTGCCGTCTCTTTTATTTTAGAGTAGCCCTTCCTCCTACCTTTTCAATGACCTTGAGTTTTTAAAGAGATCGGGGCATTATTCTATAAAATTTCCCACATTCTGAATTTGTCTTATTTTTTCTGCCTAGTGTCATTGTACTTATTCCCCTCTCACCTGATTTCCTATAAGCTAGAAATCAGATGTGAAGCCTTAATTAGATTCTAATGGAACATCTTTGGTGGGAGTTTTCCTGGGTAGCATTGTGTACTTCAAGAGATGGATGTCACTTACCATCATTAATGCTGCTAAGTTAGATCACTGGGCTGGGTGGTGATAGACATCTCCATTGTTAGAGAGCATTCTCTCCCTTGCACCCAGTGTGTGACATATGGGGCAGTTCTTTGTAACCACTAGAATGCCTGCTTCTTCCCAGTCTTTCACCTAATGTTTTAGCAGTCATCAATGATCAGTGTGCATTAAGACAGATCCATTTCAGCTGGAGAGAACTGTATTTACTCACAAGGACTCATTGAAAGCTCAGATGATCCATTACCTTCCTTCACCTTAAATCTCCTATGGGAAAACTTGGTCTATAGTGAATTAGTTGTCAGATCCAGGGTTTGGGCAGGATGAAGAAACGGTGGAGACGGAACAGAGGACAGATTGGAGAAACCAGTGCCAGCTCCTGAGTGGTATGTACATGTTAGTAAGCATCTGTCTTCTATCTCATCAAGCACATAAAGTATGTTGGATTAAGAAAGGAAGCTTGTTTTTAGTTAGTAATCCACATTTGAACGTGGGAGTTGTCTGGTCCCTAGAAGCTGGAAGATGCTTAGGTGTGAAGTTTGTACTAGATGCTGCTTAACTGAATGTCTTTCTGCTGGGAATTTGTACGTGTGCTTGAACTGCCTTTTTGAAACAGGTTGCTTTTTGGATTCAGAGCTCTCAGCCTGATTCATATTTTGGGGGTGGAGAGGGGGGTTTCTCCAGGACTCCTGAGAGTGTGTGGGAAGTTTCTAAACTCAAAAGGCTCCTTTTTTGGCACTGCCAGCATCTTTTCCGTGTAGGCATCTTAAGAATCTGGGGGAACCATATAAAGATCAGAAATAAGTCTGGCCTGAAAAGCTCCCTCTGACATGGTCATTCCAGTTGGTTGAAACTCGGCCCATTCGGATGGGACCATATAAAGAGGCCGTTTCCTGAATTTCCCGCTCTGCCTCTCACAGGCTCCTTTTTGTAGAAAGCTGGTATGTCAGGACTGCGGTCACGTGCTTGCAGCTCTTTACTCGCCCCTTGTTTATTTTTGGAGCAGGCACATTTTTGCTTCTCCTCAGGAGCTATGCAGGGTCCTGCCCCCTCCGTCCATTGGGCGGCAGCCCCAGCAGGCTGTGCTCATTTCCCACACTCTGAGACGTGACTCCGCTTTCAAGAGAACCCAGGGATGCACTGCCGAGGGCTACGTCACCCATTCCTATTTCTGTCCCTCTTGGTGTTGCATATTTTAAGACTCTTTCTTTTTTTGAAAAGTTTGGGTAATGTTACCTGGCAGTAAATCAGCCAGAATTGGAAATTGTTTTTCCAGCTGATATCTTAGGGCTGTGCCCCTGGATTTCAGAAGTAGAATAAACCAGGACTTTTGAATTTGAGGGTCAGCCTTCTCTTACTTACCACATGTTAGGTCATTTGAGCTCTAATCTCTCTCATCCAGTGTTTTTACCCCTCTTCCCTATCACAGGGATAGCAAATCAGTTCCTTCCAAAGCAGTACCTGAAACTGATGGGCAATGTCTCCCCAAGCGTTGGACTCCAGGAAGAAAATGCTCCGACTGTTATAGCCCACCTTCAGATTGTGTGTAGAGAATGTTAGCTCACAGATTCAAGGAAAAATAAGACATGCATGTGTCTCCTCTGACCCTCTCAGGAAAGGGAAGGACCCAGGCTAAAGGGTTTCAGCTTCTCACTAGTCCAAACAGGGACTGGAACTCTAACATTTGAGCTGGGGAGGACATTCAGGTACTATAGGTCCCCATCATCCAGTGTGCCACCTCTGGGAACAGAAAGCACAGCAGTTGTGGCAGCTGGTCCTAGAAGGAGCCACCACAGTGGTTGGTTTGTTCTAGGTGTGCAGTGTTTCAGATTACATTGGGGAGGGAGCCCTGGGACTCTTGGGAATGGGGCTAACAAGGTGCCTAGATGTCATCAGAGTTCCTAGGGAGAGCAGCCAGGCATTCAGGGCCTGCCTGTCCATGCAAAAGGAACCCCAGACCTTTTCAATTATATGACCAAGAGCAGCCATCCGCTTCTGTTTCAAACAGATCGTTTGCACTTAATTTCAAACTGCTGCATTATGATCTTGTTACATCAGCTTCCACTTAAGGTCATATTATTAAAGTAATAGATGTCGAAGGGCTCAGCCCCCAGCAGTTTCTCCCAGGGACCCTCACCATCATGGTGATGAAGTAACAGCATTTGCTCCAGAGTACAGCTATCCCTGGTCTCGCTCTACCCTTGGATCCGGTTGCTTTTGGGATGCTTTTTCCTTTACCTTTGCAATCCAGGGCAAGCCCCACTTTCCCCATAAAGCTCCCTTGACCTCTCTTCCTCATCTGGACTTCCCTGGTGTGTAGAGTTCCGTTTAACTTTTCATCAGGAACTGCAAGCTTTGCGCATGCTCATCAGAGCTCTGTTTTAATGATGCCCCGGGAGAAAGTGGCCCAGTAAAATCCTCCAGGTGACAAGAAAACTGCAGAAATCAGTAGTGCTGCCCTGTGGTTGAGAGATTCTGCCTCAGCTTCACCTTTGAACCCCTGATGGGCCTCTCCCTGGAATAATGCCAGACCTCCCTCACTCCCACCTGCCACCTCCATGTGGCCTCCTGAATTTCAGATTAATCCTGACATCCAGTCACACAGACTTCACACATACCTGATACTCCCTGAATTCTACCTCTCCTTGACTTCATTACTGAGTAACATGTGGGGACAGGGATGAAGTCGTCCTTTTCTGTCTCATTGTACCTAGGGTAGTGCCCAGCTCCCCACAAAGGGAACAAAGTTGAATTCTAGGGAAGAGCCTTTATAATTTGACAGTAGTGGTTAATTAAGCCTGTGTCATCCAGCCAGGGTATTTGTATGTAGACATGACAGAAACATTCCAAGTTCTAGGGCCCAGAATACTAAACCACGAATGGAAGGATTCCCCATCAGGAGATTGACATCTCCCTCTAAATGCCCAGGCCTCACTGCAGAGACCTAAGTTCTGCCTGTCCCTCCTCATCTCCCACCTGCCTCAGTGCTCTCCTGAGGCTTGCTGGCAGCATGGTGGGATGAGTAGGGAGGACCCTGTGCCCCCTAACCTGTTTTGCTCAGAATTTCTTTGTACCTTCACTGGGTTTCCTCTCCCAGGAGCACTTGATGTTTGGGGGAAATGAAAAACAGCAACCTACACAATTTTTATGATGTTATGTCAACCCTTGAAGGCTTCTGCCCTTAGGAAAGAAAACTTCTGATTTTAGAACAGCTTTTAAACTGTACTGGATATGAAGAAGTGACTTGTATGAGCTTTTTTGCAGCTGTCAGCACCATTTTGTAATGGGGAGAAAATGAGAGAAAACGTGGTTGTGTTTCCTTAAACAGAAAGGGCCTTCACTCACCCTCCAGTACCCATGACTTCCTGGGGTTTGGTTCAAGGAGAAAAGCAGACCATTTTGGCTTTTGGACTCTTAGGGAGCTCTATTAGTCATACGATGCCCATTAGTAGTCAGAGTGACTACAAGATCAGGCCAGGCACACAGGAGTCTGATTGTGCATTTTACTACACATGGCCTACCCCGTCCCATGTGGACTAAGTGAATGATGGCAGTGATCATGGGAAAGCTACAGCTCTTATTATGTGCCAGGCACTGTTTTAAGCTATCATTGAGTCACTGATTGAATCCTTCTAGTTTTAGAGGTTGCTCGGTGCTTCTCTTTCATGCTGCCTCATCTTTTGCAATCCCTTCCCAGTTCAGTCTCTGCGCCTCCTGTTGCTATTGAAACCCACATCCCAGAGCAGAAAGCAGAGTGGTATTAGGGACACAGGTGCCATCTCCCCTGTGGTGGCTTCTTGGCATTGCATAGATTGGGGCACACCCACATCATGGCACCATGGATTTTACTTGGATTCCTTCTGTCCTTCCCAACATATGGAGCAAAAAGAAGAAGGCAAAGGGTCCTGCCCCTGGGAGTCCAGTTCAGGAGCCACATACCTGGATGTCAGTGAGCAAATGGGACTTAGGGGTAAGGCTTTTGGTTTGCACACTGAACACGTAAGAAGGATCAACACACTCCCATTTTTATCATCTCCCATTTTTTTAAAAAACATGTAGCATAGCTTTCATTTTCCCATTTCAGGTGTTCATAGGAACAAAGAGAATTCTGTACTGAAAGACAAACAGCAGCACAGTGCAGTAATAATGGATGGCAGCCATCACTTTAGCAGGAAGGAGACAGAAAGGGAGGGTGGGGCCTGTGACACACTGCAGTACACTTGTCCTGCCTAGAGGGGGCAGCTTCTGCTCAACTCCAGTGTTACTGGGCATTCCAGTTTTTCACAAGAAGGCGGAAAATGAGTTTTTAATGTAGAAATCTTCCAATTTTTAAATGATAGCTTAAATTTAAAACAAAACAAAAAATAGGTGGCCAAACAAAACATGGCTATTAGTTTTTGACCTTATTACATTATCACAAGATGGTCCTATCCTTGGGTAAAGATGATTGCAGGCCAGACTGATTTAAAACACCCTCAAGGAGTCTCAATGTAGTTCAGTTCACTTAATCATTTGGTCTGCCCAGCACAGTACCTTGTGCATTGTCGGAGTTCCTGACGGGGTCCTTGGATTCTGCCTATACCCAGCTTTGGCTTGTGGTGTTCTCAGGTTATTCTGATTCCAGCTGGTCCTGTAGTTCCAGAGTTCGGCGCTGTGCGAGCCACTCAGACTCTGTGCTTCAGTTCCAGGGACTGGGACAGGGAACCCAGTTGGTTCTGACTAGGTATCATGCAGCCCTGGCTCAGTGTGTTGTGCATAGGGAAGAGGGATCATGGGATGCAGGGCTTCCCTTTCCAGTTTGTGGATGGAGGAGCATGGAGTGACGGGAAGCAGTGGTGCAGTCGGTTAGTACATCTTAGAATTTCCCTTCTGCAGGGTCAAATAGTAGCTGGTTTTCCACTTCAGTTTTTGTGTTGTTGCTGAGATGTACTGAGCCTTCAAGCAGCTCTTGCCTACCTCTGACATAGAAAACTTAATTGTTTTCTCTGAAGTTGTACTTGGATTCCCTGTGGCTAACTGGATACAGGCATCCCAGAACCTGGATTCGTGGCAGTGATTCCAACAGGCTTAGGCAGCAGAAAGACCCCACAAGTACATGGAGCCCATCCGTGGCAGTCTGGAGCACTCCTTGAGAAGCAGGAAAGAAAACATCTTGGTGTAAAATAAAAATATCAAAAGTATAAAGGGGTTCAGTCAATTTGAAGTTCAGTATTCACTTTAAAAGTTCAGCTTTAGGTCACTTAGATAAGGAGACCGCCATGACACACAGTTTAGTCTAGGGGTCAACAAACCATGTCCTTCCCTCCAAATTTGGCCTGCTGCCTATTTTCGTGAAGTTTTCTCGATATTCAGCTCTACTCACTTGTCTGCTTATTCCCTGTGGCTATTGATTTTGGTACACTATCAGAGTTGAGTAGTTGGATCAGAAAACAGGAGATCCATAAAATGAAAAGCATTTACTACCTAGCCCTTTGTAGAAAGTTTCCCCACTTCTCTTTAGTCCTTTTATCGTTGTACCTCCTTAGGCAGAGAGCCACAGTTATAATTCTATAAAGTTCTTAGAAAAAGAAAATTGATGATTTCAGAAACCAGTCTTGGGAGAATGCTGGGCAGTTCAAACTAGGCAGCATCCTATCTTGTTTTATCCCCCCCAAAAGATTAGGTGGATTGGTGGCTGTGCCCATGGTATTTTCAGTTAAATCATGCTGGGCAGGAATTCATGCACTTGGGTTTCTGAATTTGTCCATTCCAGGCAAATAGACTTTTAACCCACAAAGTGTGTTTATGTCTTCTAAGCAAGACTCAGTTGTATCTCTCTTACTTTTACGTTTATAAAAGTCATATAACTTGACTGCTTAAAAATGGGAGAATGCACAATAGCATAGGGATGGAAAACTAAAATTGCCATAATTGAAGTCACCTCCTGTCCTGTACATACAGCTAATTAGCACTGTGTATTATGTGTCGGTAACCTTTTTACAAAGTCGGAATCACATACCCACTGTTCTTGAAAATTGGTATAGTTGAGCTTTCTCAAGTCCAACATTTTTGTGACATAGTTTAGCATTATTTGCCTAGGATTTCCATGTGTATTTTGCTGTCTAATTCTTTATTGCTGGCCATTTTGGTTGTTTCCAACTATTCATTAGAGTAGCATTATGTTCCTTTCTGATTGTTTCCTTGGGATAAATTCCTGGGATTAGAATCACTGCCTAAGAAACAGAAGCAGACTGGAGCAGAGCTCAGTGGCACAGTTAGTTTGCGCTTGGCATGCACAAGGCCCTGGGTTCGATTCCTGGTGTGCTCTCTCTCTCTCTCTCTCTCACACACACACACACACACATGCACACAAGTGTGAGCATTTTTAAGTCTTTCAATGCACATCTGAGGAATTGCCCTCTAAGAACACTCTGCCAGTTTGTCTTTCCACCAGGAGGCTATGAAAACACTGAGATTTTCATAGTAAATTAGAAAGCTTACCACATATTTTTCTTCATGTACATTTTATTCTTGCATTTTCTCAGGGAGGTGCTTTGATACGCTGACTGTTGGTATAAGTGACCTGAACCTCAGCCACTGTGGTGTTTAAATGTGCACACTGAGTGACTGTCATTTTGGCTTCTCTTTCACCACAGACTCCCCCTCCGAAACCCCCTCGAAGGCTAGGAGGCTGGGCAGATGATTCCATGAAGTCATCAAAGTAAGTATCAGCACCTCCTGGAGGTGGGGTGGCGGTGGGCAGGGTGGAAGGGGGACATCACTCCTGTGTTGTTGCTTTATTTTTTGTAGCAGCTTATATTGAGATAGCATCAATTCACATACCACACCATTCACGCATCAGAGTGTGCAATGTGATCATTCTTAGTAGAGGCCTAGAGTTGTGCACTCATCACAACAGTTAATTTTAGAACATTTTTATCACACTCACTGAAGAAACCCTGTATCCAGTAGTGGTCAATTTCCATGTCCTCCCAGCCTCCCCAGCCCTAGATAATAGTGTCTGATTTGCCTATTCTGGACATTTTTTTTTATCAGTGGAATCATACATTCTGTGGTTCCTCATGCCTTGCTTCTCTCTGGGCATAATGTTTTCAAAGTTCATCCATATTTTAGCATTGTATGTTCTTGACTTTCTTTTTTGAGGTGCTGGGGATTGAACCCAGGGCCTTGTGCTGTGAGGCAGGCACTCTACCAACTGAGCTATGTCCCCAGCCCTGTTACTTTCTAAACAGACCAGGACTGCCTGTTAGTAACTGTGGATGAACTCTGTAGTTTGTCTACCCCACACTGTTCATGCACAAAGAATGGTACAGGCGTACCATCACCCTGCCTAGAAGGTGTCTTGTGTTTACTGTAAGTCGTTGCTGCAAACATCCCAAATACTGGTGCCATGGCCAACGAGTATTATCTCATCAATCTCTATCCTCTTGCCTCAGAGTTCCTGGGAAGAACAATCTAATATCACAGTGCCACGTGACAGCACTCTCTGAGCAGCATGGGGCTTGCGTTGTGGGGCTGTGGACGCAGATTCCATTATCACCTAGCTTAATAGTGTTGAGCAAGGTGTCTACCATTGCTGAGCCTCTGGATGGACAGATCAGTGCTCCCTACAGGATAGGGATTGAAGGAAATTATGTATGCAGTGGGAATGTGATTTAGCCTTCCCGGCCTTTCCACAGCTTATGCCAGAGGCTGATCCCTTATTCTGTGTTGAGAGATGGCAGAGAATGGTGGTTGAGAGCCACAGGTTTTGGAATTAGACTGTATGTTTTTAAATCCTATCTGTGCCATTTGTTATCTCAGAGACTTTGAACAAGTAATTTAACCTGGGTGGCCTCAATTTCTTCATTCCTACAATGAGTTGCAGGAGCTTTGAGATGTTTATGCTTCAACATGAAGGGTCTGCTTGGGAGAAGCAATTCCAGGTCAAGAAAAGCAAAGGTTATTTTGAGTATCAGGATTCTTTTTCCTTCATTGTGAGTTCTATTAAGAGCCTTAAGAATAGGAGTGTCACTCTGCCAAAGCCTTAGCATCGGAATTGTTTTCTAAACCTTTTGGTGTTAAGAATTGGGCATAACTATGAATGAGATTCTCTAGAGTTGCTTACCAGCCTCTGGGAATGCTTGTGACCTAGAGGAGAACAGCCTCTTGGGCCATCGAGAATGAGCATCCATGTCAAATGAATTCAGAATTACCTTGTTTTGAGTGAGGAGAGCAGTCCTCAGACTTGCTGCCGCACACCCTCCCTGCATTCCTCCCCCAACAGGGCAGGTTTGCATGCTGATTAAGTCATCTGTCTTATTTGACAGGAAGCAGCGTCACAATAAGTTTAAAACTGTGGACATCTGATTCAGGCTCACCTGGGTTGGAATTTAGGTTTCAGCACTTAGCTAGCAGTATAAACTTGGGGAAATGACTTAACCCTTTAAAGTAGCAATAATAATACTTTTGGAGAAGAGTGGTTCTGAGGCTCGAGGATATGATAGAGGAAATGCACTAAACGTGATGCTGGTGCCCGTGACGAACGGTGGTGCCTGAGACGGTGATGATGCAGGCCTCTTGACTCTGTGACTGTCAAATGTGACAGTGCTGCCTTCCACCTTCAGCCACTTTTGTTAGCCTCTGTGGCTTTCAGGGATTTTAGAGCAGGTAGCTTCCAGAATAAACAGGTTTCCATTGCAGTTAGCCTTTGTGATTGTGATTCCCTGTGATTTGATTCATTGCTGAAATCTACTTAATCTCGGTCAGCTGACACAAAGAATACTGCAGTAAGGCTGAGACTTTTTCTGGTCCTTGCCTTTAGTCCCATTTTATAGATGAAATAAGTGCAGTCATGGGTACCTAGGAGTGGAGGGAACCAGTGCTAAATGTCTGTTGGTTCAGAATCCAGTTCTAAAGGCAGGATTGCAAATCATGTTGGTCCTTAATCTCATGCACCAAGTCCTAGATGAAAGGTCAACCAAAAAAATACTTTCACCACATCATTGGGATTTTTGCCACATCGAGTTCACTTATGATATACACAGGAATGTTTTTTTCTCAAAGAATAGACATGACTCTCATTTAAACTTTCTTTGAGCAGTGGTTGTTTGCAAAATAGCACTATTACAGTGTTTTTCCTGTTCTTTCCACCCTTTCCTCCTACTCCTCCAGCACCTCCCCTCTACTGTTTAAACCCCTAACCCATTTGAAAGTAAGTTGTAGTTGTCATGACATTTTACCCCCAAATATTTAGTGTGCATCTCTTAAGATTAAGAACATTCTCCATATAATCATAGTATCATGATCTCATCTAGGCATTACATAGTGATTTAATAATATTTAATGTATGGTTTAAATTTCCCCATCCTGCCCCCCAAATGTTTTTAAGGGGTCTGGGATCCAATCAGACTTCATACATTGTGTTTGGTGCTTCTATGTGTGTGTGTGTGTGTGTGTGTGTGTGTGTCTCTCTTTCTCTCTCTCTCTCTCTGTCTGTCTCTGGTACTGGGTAGTGAATCGGGGCACTCAATCACTGAGCCACATCCCCAGCCCTTTTTTTTTTTCATATTTTATTTAGAGACAGGGTCTCACTGAGTTGCTCAGGGCCTCACTAAGTTGCTGAGGCTGGCTTTGAACTCTCAATCCTTCTGTGTCAGCCTCCTGAGCCACTGGGACTACAGATGTGCACCACCGTGCCCAGCTCTCGTCTCTTGATCTCAACACTGCCCCCAGCCTCAGCACAACATTACCCCCCCTTTTTTTTAATTAACATTTTTTTTTAGTTGTTGATGGACCTTTATTTCATTCATTTCTTTATATGTGGTGCTAAGAATCAAACCCAGTGCTTCACACATGTGAGGCAGGAGCTCTGCTGCTGAGCCCCAGCCCCAGCCCATGACATCGCCCTTTTGAGGAACACAGGCCAGTTGTCCTATAGCATGTCCTATAGCATGTCTCACACTTGGATTTCTCTAAATTTTTCATGATTACATTCAAGTTGAAGGTTTTGTGTAAGAACGAGTAATGTTGCGTGCTCTTGGCATATCACATAAGAGGCACAGGATATTAGTTTTGTTCTTTGTTGGTGTTACTAAGTTTGATAACTTAGTGGTGACCTTGAGAATTCTCCATTGTGAAGTTTCTTCCTCCCCCCTTTAGTAATTGCTTTGGAGTGCTGCTTTGAATTCTGTTCTCTACAATCTTTCACCTAGTGGTTTCAGTATCCATTCATGTGAATCAGTCAAGGATTGCAAAATATTAATTTTCTAATTCCATCAGTTATTCTATATTAATTACCTGTTTTTTTTTCTTTTTTTTTTTTAATAAAGAAGAGCTTTTGTTTTTATCTCCTTTCTGTACTACATTTTTTAAAAAAGAAACATAGACCCATGGATTTTATTGTTATTCATTTCCATCAGGTTTTTCCACAATAATAATGATTAATTCTCAGATTGTCTCAAGTTAGCTAGGGAACTCTTTCAAGGTAGCTCTTATGCCTTGCTGTTCCTTATTAGTGTTTGACCACTTGCTTGCTTTCTGCTACGGTAGTCATGTTCCAAAATTACTTTGTATTTTCCTTGTCTAGTTCTTGAGTTGGCCACTGTTCCAAGGAGCACTGGCCTCTTTTGGTGGAGAACGGTTTTAGAATTCAAGACCTGGGCACACACTGCTTATTGCTCTTGGGACAGCATTGCTTCTAGGCTCCTTCAGTGTACAGAGCTGGAAAACACATTTTTGAAAATATGCTCTGTCCTTTTGCACACTTGAAATAGTTTTGTAATTACAGCACTAATGAATTACTAATTAAAACCTCTAAGTAAAGCTCAAGATTTCTTTGCAGTTCTTCTTGTCTATAAAATATATCACACTGACGATTTAGATACTGCTTTCAGAAGTTTCTTGAACTCTTTCTCACTTGGGTTATCAAATTTTAATCCACAATTAGGTTTATTCAGGCATTTGTGTTTGATTTTGAGGGTTTTTGTTGAATTGATTTTTTTTAATATATTGTGTTTTTTTTGTTGTTTTTTTAAATTTTTACAGACTTCATTTTGATTGTACACTTCATTTTCATTGTACACATATGGGGTACAAATTTTCATTTCTATGGTTGTGCATGATGTACATTCATATGTAAAACACATGGATCAGAAGTTGAAATTGTGTACAAAGACATCCTCAGCAAGGTCCGGCTCATACCCTTCCTCCCTCCACCTGCTTCCCATCCATCTGCTGTGGATATTCTCTTTATGGTTTCTGGTGTATCTTCCTATACTTTTTTTGTTTTTTTGTTTTTGTAAAAGTAAACATATATACATATGTACGTTTTCAAATTCTTCCTTCTTGGTTTCTACATACCATGAGGTGGGAAACTATTGCCCTCAGGCTTCCTGCCTGTTTTTATCAGTGAAGTTTCATTGGAAGGCAGCCACATCCTTTCATTTTTGAAATTCAGATTTCTGATCCATGTGGAATTTATTCTAGTATATGGTATGAGGTGTGGATCCAGTTTTATCTTTTTGAAAGTGATTGTGTCCCAGCACCACTAATAATCCCTCTTTCCCTTAGTGATCTGAGAAACCACCTCCATCATATTCTAATCACTGTGTGTAGATGAGTCTACTTTGGGGCTTGTCCTATTCCAGCGGTCTTTCTGTCTATTCATATAATATATCGAGTCCCATACTATTTTGTTTATATAACATAACACTAATTTTTAGTGTTCTCCAAAAACAGAACTTTCAAATGCAGTTCTCATACTAGTGAGAATCTTAGAAGCCGCATCTTTCTAACTTATTAGATTTTAGTACTTGGAATATCTAGAATTCACTTTGAAATATGGAATAAGACAAATTCTGTGTCTAAGAAAATGAAAGATTATCATAAGTTTTTATTCCTTAGTGAAAACATGAAAGATTTTTCTAGATCAAATCAGTTTCCTCTTGGAGTGAGATGCTTCTTTGCGTGTGCTCCTTCCCAAGGCGCTCCCTTGTTTGGCACCTCCGTCTGTGGCCTGTTCTGACCCCTCTAGTGTTGGAGGCCCCGGGGAACAGAGCTGAAGGAGAGACCAGACCTAAGAGAGAGAGAGAGAGGAAGGTAGTCTGCATGTGTTTTGTCTCCGCCTGTCTGTTCTGGGCAGGTCCTCAGACCTCTCTTCTCTCTCAGCACTCGCATTGTGATTTCAGCCAGTCTGAGGTTTAACTGTCAACTTCACACTGATGATTCCAAAGTTTGTTTCATCAGAACAGACCACAGACCAAGGGGCCAGGGAAGGGAACACCTTGGAACCGGCACATGAGGAAGAAAAGCATCTTATTCCAAGAGGAAACTGATTTGATCTAGGAAAAATCTTTAGTATTTTCACTAAGGAATAAACTTGCAATGTTTCCACTTGTATTTAAGCCTAAGGTATCCAGATTGGTCCTCTTAATTTCCACCCCTGGTACCCTCACCCCTAACCTATGCCTCCAAAGTCTCTCAACTCTCAGTAAATAGTGACTCCATCTGTCTAGTTACTGAGACCATAAATGTTGGACTCATCCTGACCCAGGGTGAGTGAGGCAGTTGCTGAGCTACACTGGGGACCTTCCCTATTAAGACTAGGAACCTGAGCGCCTGAGGGTACCAGAATGAAAGATGTGTTCCTGTCCCAGGAAAGTTCCATTCTAATTAAGGACATCAGGCATTTTCATTCATAAAACCCAGGAACAGCAGAAGGAGCATCTCGTAAGTGAGAAACAAATGGAATGGGTAACATTAGCAGGTGACTTCAGAGGAGACAGTAATCACTAAGGCCAAGGAGGACCTCAAGAAGAAGATGGGGGTCAAGCTGCATGAATTCTGATGAGCGGAGAGGAGCAGGAGAGCGTCCTGGTTTAAGATTTGGTCTTGGGGATGGTAACCTTAGTGTCAGTTGCAGGAAGTGCACACTGAAAATGGTGCACCCACCTTGAACCCTTTTTGGATGGTAACACTCTGTGCTAAGCACCTGTCTTAGCTGCTAGAACAAATTACCATTTACTGGAAGCTCAGAAAGGAAACATTTACTTTTCACAGTTCTGAAGGCTGAAAGTCTGAGATCAGGGTGCCAGCACGGTGGTGATCTTGGTGACAGATCTCTTCCTGGTTCTGTCCGTACATGGTCTTCCCTTGGTACCTGTACATGGGGAGAGAGATCTGGTGTTTCTTCCTGTTCCCCATCAAGGGAACTGTATGCTTATGACCTCATCTAAACCTGATCACTTCCCAGAAGTCCCATCTGCAACACCATCACATTGGGTTAAGATTTCAACATAAGAATCTGGGGGGGACCAGACATAGCATTCATTCTACACCAGTGCAGGTAGTTCCCATTCAGCTCTGTCAAGGGCCCCTTACAGGGAAGGTGAGCTTCCAGAAGTCCACAGCTGTGGTGTCACAGTGGGAAATAGAAAGATTGGTCATGGGTCTGGTTGAGAAGCTCATAACCTAGAAATACGAGTTTCCTGGATACCTTTACTTAATTTGTGTAACTCTCCAAGTGAGAGCTGGGTGTTTGTCAGCCTTCTCACTGGCTGGAGATAGTGGGTGCCAGAACTCTTATGTTCACCCCTGAGACACAGGGAACGGCCGAATTCAGGAACTGCTTAGGACCTGGAATCACCAACTGCCATTTCTCCTGGCACCAGGTTAACAGCTGTGCCAAAGGTTCTGTCTTGGAGTCAGCTGTCCTTGGCACTGAAGTTGCCTAATTTGGGACACTTACATTTGATGGGTCACTGACTTGGCCATGGGGACTAGAGCTGAACAAGAGGGAACCAGACTTGGTAGAGAGAGGAGGGAAAAGTAGTCTGATTAAGTTTTGTCTCAAAGTGTCTGTTTTTGGGTTTGTCCCTGCATTGATCTGCAAGGGAATGAGGCAAGTAATGGCCCCTCGGGGACTTTGAGGACTTTGCTCTCAATGTCAGCCGTCATTTTCAATCACCCTCTCCCTCCCAGCCATTAATTTTGGCCCAGGATCATGGGGACTTGTCCATCTATCACTCCTAATTGACACTAAATGATCTGTCAGTTTATTGATGAACGGCAGGAGTGGAATTGTCACAATATATTTTACTTTCTAACAACTCCTCCTGACAATTTTACCTTGTCCATCTCACTCTCCTCACATAAATCTCCATTGGCCGCTCATTCCTCCTCATGGGCTGTTCTGGTGCCAGCCACTTCCACACCATCTGCACGTGTCAAGGACATCAAGATGGCGGGAGAGCTGCTGTGTGCTGGTCCCGAGGTTGCCCCCCTTCCCTCCTCCTCCTCCTCTCTTTCTCTCTCTCTTTTTTTAATGGCATAGATGTTCCAAGAATACTAACGGGCTTCTGTCCTCTCCATCTATGTCATTGCCATGTCAGAGTCTTTACCTTCTCGTTAGCAGTGAGTAGTTAATTCTTATTAGGCTACAAAAGTGTGAAAGGTAAAACCTCAGTGAGCAGGAGGGCTCCCAGATCTGAAGCACAGTGGTGAACACATGCTTTGTCCTCTTTTACTAGCTCCGTTGCAGGCTGTCCATCCCCACAGAAGCCAGTCTCTTAGGAAAGTGTCCCCAAGGGGAGGCCAACTGGAGTTTCCCATTCGATGAGCCATGCGCTGAGATGCGGGCACTCTGCCCTTGGCTCACTTGGTCAGGTCTCATGCTGCCGGGACCCTGGGCTGGCAAGCTCCACCCATGGGAAGTCTCATCCATGCAGCCTAGTTCACCATTCAAATGTTATTTGTAAGGGCGCCATGACTTGAAAGATGGGGAGTAACTGGGCCACACGTACGTAAGCTCGCATAGTTACTTAGCCTTAGGATGTATGGAGGGACATGGAAAATCCATCTTCCTCTGAGGCCAGTGGCGAGGGGAGGGGCCTGACAGTGTTTCACGGTGTCATTGATCTCCCCCTCCCGCCTTTAACACTGGAGGTAATTTCTGTTAATTGATAAGGACTGTTTTTGTTTATTACACTGTGCCATTATCATACCTATCAAGATTAATAATAATTCCTTAATGTCATCTGATTCCCAGGTCACATTCAGTTACTTTCATTGTCTCAAAGATGTCTTTGTCGAGTTGGATTGTAAAAGGACGAATCAAGGTCCACGGGTTGGCTTCAGCTGTGCTCCCTTTCCAGGGTGGGCCTCTCATTTGTCCTCCGGCACTCTCCTCTCCACTGCCTTGCCCCCAGTGCCACTGATTGTTTTTTTTGTTGTTTTGTTTTGTTTTTTTTAAGGAAATTCGTCCTGTGGAATGTCCCACCTGCTGGGTCTGGCCCATTTCTGGTTGTGATGTTTAGCTTGTCTGTCCGTCTCTCATTTCCCTCTTAAATGGATGGTTAGGTCTCGATCAAGCTGGCAGTTCAGTTTAGGCTCTTGTTGTGGTAGGAGTCCTTTGTGGGTGGTGCCCCGTGGGTCCCCTGCAGCACTCCTGAAGGCACAGGTGTCTGTGCCTTCCAGGTTATTCCACTTAAGTGGGTCTGTGACTGATCGGCAGGTCAGTGGCGTGTGAGCCTCTGCTTCACCGTCCTAACTCCCCCCTCGTGGTTGGCGCATCCGGGCTGATAGCCACCCAGAGAAATGATCTCATTAAAGATTTTCTAATCTTCACTTATTAATGGAGAATTTTCTACAAAGATTCCTCTCATCAGCTGTTTGGTGGTGTGAAATACAATTTGTACTTGCCATTCTGCCTCCCCCTCCCTCCATATCCCTAAATCTTTTTATTTTGAAAAACTTCCAACCCATACAAAAAAAATTGCAGGAACAGAACAAGCACGTGCACACCCTGCGCCTTGAGCGACCCATCGTGAACCTCTGGGTACTTGGGGCTCCTCCTCAGTCTCCCGTTTTGTTTTTGTCTTTATTTTGCCGAGTGCTTCGAGCTGTAGCTGCCTTTGCCTCTGCAGGACTGGTAACTAGTTAATAGTTACTGTGCCAGGAAGATGCGTCTCTCTTGGGGCCGCTGGTTCTGGAGTGCTTGGCACGCACAGCTCCACAGTGTGAGTGCATTTTGGATGTTTTTAAGACCTCCAGTCATTAGGAAGGGACCCTGTGCTTCAGTCCCAGTGAAGTAAAACAACATAATCTCTGATCTTCAGATTTTCATTGAAAAGCACAATTTTGCTTTTTTTTTTCATGTAAGTTACTCTTAATTTTATTTTAAATTTTTTATTTGTTCTAATTAGTTGTACATGACAGTAGAATGCATTTATCCATTTTGATAGATCATGCATAGATGGAGCATAATCTCTCATTTTTCTGATTACACATATTACAGGATCACATCAGTCACGCAGTCACATGTACGTAAGGAAATAATGTCTGTTTCACTCCACTATCATTCAATGAAACGAGATTAGACGTATTGAGAATCAATATTCCGCATGTTACTCTTGGCCAAAAAGAACCCAGAATTGGTATGGCATGGCCAGGGGTCCTCAGCCACCAGGGAACAGTTATTTGGTTCTCAGTAAGGAATGTTGTGTAGCAGAGCTGAGTGTCTGAGATCAGGTGAAGTCAGATGGGGCAGGAGCATGTGAGGTGGTTGAGAAGGGAAGACCCTAGGGAGCTAATTGTGCATCCATTTCCAACACACAGGGGCCGAGTCCTGTTCTGTGGTTTTTGGAGATGCAGTGTAGACTGCCGGAACGTCCATCTCAATTTATCACGCACCGTAGTGTGTGTTTATGCTTTTCCTCCAGGTAATTTCACGACAGTGTAGGTCCAGAAAGGATGGCTTTGGCCCAAGCAACATCCTTTCTTTTTAATGTACACTTTACATTTATCTTTTCTATGTAGGTGCCTCAGAATAATTTTTGCTTTGCTCTCAATTTATGTTCAGAGCCTGGACAGAAAGATGCTAGAGAAAGAGCTAGGTACATTTTTATTTTAATGAATTTAGAAAACCCATAGTGAATTTTTTTGGGGGGGTACTGGATTGCACCCACAGGGGTTTTACCACTGAACCACATCCCCAACCCTTTTTATTTTTCATTTTGAGACAGGGTCTTACTAGGTTGCTGAGGCTGGCCTCAAACTTGTGATCCTCCGACCTCAGCCTCCTGAGCTGCTGGGATTTTAGGCATGCACCACTGCTCCAGGCAGTAATTTTTAAAAACTAGAATTTAATTGCGTTGTTTATTGCTGGAAATCTTAGTGAATTTCAACTTTTAGATAACTAAGAATTACATATAGTATAGAATTCAAGACACAAAAGAACAGGATGTGAAAAGTCAGTCTCCTCCCTGCTAACCAGTTTTTTATGTGTGTTTCTCTCTACTCTATGCATTTCCAATAGTACAGGTTAATATCTTCTTGTCCCACCATGCATACAAATGGCAATGTAATCTATTCTGCATTCCTTTTATCTCAGAACAATAGTTCTTACTGAGCTCTCTGAATATTTGTACAGGGTAGAATTGCTTCCTTTTAAGGGCTGCATAGTACTCCACAGTTTCCTATCTCTGTGAAGATTACAACAAGCAGACAGTAGGGATGATATTTTGCAGTCCAAAACAGCAGACTTCCAGTGCTTACTCATGGAATAGCCACAGCAGGACCCGCAGAAAGTTTCATAAAGGCTTTAAATGTGGTACTTAGGGATCCTATAGGCTAGGAAAGAGGTAGGGAGTATGGTACTTAGGGATCCCATAGGCTAGGAAAGAGGTAGGGAGTATGCATCCCCCTTCTTCTTGGTGTGATTTGGGGGGTACTTTCATAGATTCATACCATGCCCCTTGAGTTGACATGGGATGTTTGGTGCAGAACAAACAGGTGTTCTAGGCTGTATCCATTGCAGTTTAGGGCCTCAGATGGCTTGCGTAGTGTCACAAAATGAATTTGCTTATGCAAATGACTAGGCTTGAAATAATTGCACTCTGTTGAATGCTTCCCGCTTCCAGTAGCGTTGGGTTACTTTGCTTGTCATTCTGAAAAGTGGAGCAGTCTGCCTGACAAGTGGCCCTGGTCACGCCTCTCCTTGGAGCAGAGGCAAGCACCCGAGGCTCCAGGGGGGCGGCGTGGAGAGAGCAGCGGTACCTGTGGTACATGGCCGCCTGCGTGGGCACCAGGGGCACCACTGGGGCCGCGGGGGCCCAGGCAGCAGAGCTGCATCTCAGTTGCCCAAGGGGAGGCCCTGCTCACTGCCTCCCAGAGGCTGCTCTCAGCCTCCTCGTTCCCTTACGCTTCTCTTCATTAAGATGCCCTTGACTTTTACGCAGTTGAAAACCAGGTGCACTTCTAGAGGTGCTTCTCTGCAGGACCCCGGAGGGCTCTGGCTTTGGCCTCTGTCCGTCTCTGGTTTTGTACAGTGAAAGCCCTGTGGAGCCCGGAGCTGGTCATTTCTTGGAGCCAGGGTTAGGATCGTAGAGCTCAAAGGGTCTCAGGGGTCAGGAAAGGAATAAACCACCCACAGAACTCTTAAACAGCAACAGCTGAAAAGTGGAGGTGGAATATTCCATTTGTTTCTCTGGACTGATGCATCATGCAGGGCTCTTTCAGACTCTCTGTCAAATGCTAGGGTGGCTGTCAGTGCTGGTCCAGGTCTGTGTGAACCCTCCATTGCTGGGGGACTCATTAGAAGCAGACTCATTTTTTTTTTTTTTAAATAAAGTCCCTTTTAGTTGTTCAAGCCAACTAAGAATTTTCATGATGTAAAATTCAAACTGAATTTACCTGCAATTACCAGCTCCACTCTTAGCCATCTCTCTAAATGTAACTACTGGAATCATTTGTTGGTATTGTTAAAAAAATTTTTTAGTTGTAGCTAAACACAATACCTTTGTTTATTTTATGTGGTGCTGAGGATCGAACCCAGTGCCTCACATGTGCTAGGCAAGCGTTCTACCACTGAGCCACAACCCAGCCCCATTGTTAGTATCTTTTAAAAAAAATCATTGGTGCATTATAATTTTGTGTCATAGTGGGATTCATTGTTACAATTCCTACACACAGGCAGTATGACAGTATATTTGGTCAGTTTTGTTCCCCAGAACCTCTTTTCCCTCCTTGTTTTATCTTTTACACACTTCATGCACTCATTGTCCCCCACTTATGATGGTTTGACTTATGATTTTAAACTTTACAATGATGTGAAAGCAATAGGTATTCAGTAGAAACAGTACTTTGAATTTTGAATTTGGGTCTTTTCCTGGCCTGGGATTGGTGCACAATCCTCTCTTGGGATGCGGGGCTGTGGCAGCCAGCACCCCCGCTCCATACAGTACAGGACAGGGAGCCGAACGCTACGCAGCCTGTGTGGCCAGGCTCTGGCGGTCAGTAGGTGAGGTGTGTTAGATGCATTTCCACTTACAATGGGTTTGTCTGAACCTAACCCCTGTAAATCTAAGCAGCATCTGTACTTAACGAAAGTAGGTATTTTTTTTTTTTTAAATAAGCAAGGCCATATTAAGTGTTTTGCACCTTGAATTCAAAAAACTTTTTTTCCACTTAGCAGTAAGAGCATCAGGGAGCGCTTCAGTACATGTGGATATTTTTCCAAATGACTCTATAATAATCCCTCCCATAATAGTAGGAGACACTACTCTCCTATTGGTGGACATTTAGGTTCTTTTTTTCCTGCCCCCATCCATCCCACAATCAACCCCCTGATGTTTTCTGTTTCTTTTTTCAGCAGCTCTAGTTTTTAGGGAATTGACGGTTTCATCCTTGGAAATGCCGTCTGGGGCTGCGCTCCCACACCTGCAGCTGGACAGCCCACATCTTGCCAGCCCTCTCGTTGCGTGGACAGGAAACACCCATGCGCACACACCACACACACGTAGCACAGGTACACAGACACCTCCTCTCTTGTGACTCCAGTGCTGGGCCCTGTGCTAGACGCAGTCATTTAGTCCTCGAAACAGCCCCACGGGGCAGGTGCCGTTATGATTTCTGCTCTCAGATGAGGAAACTGATGCTCAGAAAGGTGAAATGACTTACAGTCACACGGCTGGTAAGTCACCAGCCAGATCTGGAACCAGGTGAGTCTGGTGCTCTTCAGTGCTCTGCCACCTTCTGTTTTTTGTCCCTTAGCGTCTGAGTGTTCCTGCACATGGTGGTGCCTCAGCAGACATTCCCACGGGAGGAGGGGACACAGCTCAGCAGGACAGCAGTGGCAGGCGGAGCCCTCCCTCGCCTCCCTTGGCCTGCCTGTCTGCAGAGCTGCGCTCCAGCCAGCCGCCAGGCCTCCAGAGGAAGACGGACGCCAAGGATGCAGCCTGCTCTTAGGGGCACAAGCCAAGGCCATGCCAGCCCTGCCATTAAAAGGCTTAATTAGGCTGGTCATTAAGTTCAATTAAGCATTGGAAGCGATTGTCCCTTCTAACCTGCAGTGCCCTCCAAGAACTGGATCCATTCCCAGGCAGCCAGCTTGGGAGGCAGGTACTAGTTTCTGGGGCCGTGCCCCTGCCTCTGCTTTTGGGTCCTGCTAGACTGTTTCCTGAGCTCATTACTGAGCTACCCTCCTTTGCCAGGGTCACCTTTCCCCACACCTGTAGTAGGAGCTGCATGTCCACCTGTGTGCTTGCCCCTCTGCCTCTCATGGCTGCGTGACCTTGGACCTGAAGTTCCCTGAGGAGTTTGAACTTGATGATCTCAAAGTTCCCTTTTGACATGTAGGCCCTTAGGATTCTGGGAAGTGAGTCCCCCATTATCCACACCTCACAGGGTAGAAAGTTCAAGGTTGAGATTTGAGCCTCTTTTCAGCAAAGGAGGACATCTTTAAAGAAGGGGACAAGGAGAGCAGTGGACACATTGCAGAGCCCTGGGTAGGGCATGCAGAGGGGCAGAGGCATGGGTGGCCTTGAGCAGCCAGCTCAGCACCCTTGGGTTAAAATCAGATGGTCTCACAGGCCCTCCCCAACTCAGTAAGTATGTGTGTAAGCACCTAACACACACTTCCTAGTCCTTTTGGGTGTTTATGGAAGCTTCATGACATAGGCATGATTGATTAAGTCATCCACCATTGGTGATCAACTCAACCCTTAGTCTCTTTCCCCAGAGGTCTGGATGTCAGGGGTAGGGAGGTTGGGGACCTGGCACCAAAAGAAAGTTCCAACGCTTTAATCACATGGTTGGTTCCCTTGGCAACCAGCCCTCCATCCTAGGCCATCTTCACTTAAGAAATCCAAGGGCTTGGGGAACCCTGTGCCAGGAAACCAGATACATATTTCTTATTAGAAGTCACAGTGGCACTCTGAAGGGTTCTCTCGTTGCCATTCTCTATAGTGGCTGTCCTTTCTTGAGGCTGCAGGGTGTGGAGGCGTCTGCTCATCTTTTTCCTCCTGAGTACAATGCCTTCTCTTCCACGTGTTGGTGATGTGTCTCATTCGTATCCGGACAGTCACACTCCCTAGTGCCCTTTCCAAACTGCTGCCTTCTCTGCAGAGACTGCAGTAGCTTAGCTGATGAGGCTCGTGTGGGGTTGGTATTGTCCAGCTGCCTCTTCCTGTGCTACGAGAGGGGCTCCTGTTTGCCACTGGATGGGCTGTGTGATTGGTTGTGTCATCTCAAGCCACAAATGCCATCAGCAGATGCATACACAGAAGGCATCTGCCTCAGAAACGAGAGGACCAGGGCTCAGCCTCCTAGGCTGGAGTGGCAGCCCTGCAGGCAGCAGGGACCCAGCTCTTTTGGCTCCACTGTCCTTGGTGTGTGGCTTTTGTCATGCACATACTTCATGATTGCATGATGGCTGCTGCCCCTCCAGGACTCACCCCGTGTTCCAGGAAAGAGAAAGGGAGAATGAAAGGAGGTGAAAGTGAAGGACTCTTCCTTAGGAAGAATTTGGTTTGGGGCAGCAAGGGAGACAGGTGTGCACTGGGGGGGGCTGCTGCATCTGCTGTATTCTCATTGGTCGGAAATACAGCACATGTCCCCCTCAAGGTGAGCAGCAAGGGAATGGAATGTGTTTAGTTGGGTTCATTGTTACTCCAGGCAAAACTGGGGTTTGAATTAAAAGGGCAGGAAAATGACTTTTGACTAGGTAGCAAACTGTTTGCTGTGGTCTGACCCCTTTGAGCTAAGGTTCAGAAGTCCCTGGACGATGCTGTCCTGCAGTAAGGACTGTGTCTTTTGACAGGGAAGGTGAGTCGTGCTGACAAGCACAAGAGCAATTTCACCTAATTCTGGAAGCTTTCTAGGAGTGGAGGATCCTTCAGAAAGAATTTGGATGCCAGATAAGCTGCCTTTTGAACAGGGATGAGACAGAAGTAGCTAAAACGAAGGAAGGGACCCACGAGGTGGAAAAAGTAAAGCAGAGGATGGAAAATAAGAGGGGTTCATGCCACAAACCTGGGAGTTAAGTTGATTTTCCTGTTGAAAGCAGTGGCTGCTGGTGGCGAGGCTTTGGGAGCTGGCAGTGTCTCATGTGCCCACAGAGTCTGGAGGTGGGAGCCAGCGGGTCAAGTGGTGAGGGCAGGCAGCTGACGTGTGACCAATGGTACCCAGGCAAGTTCAGCAAGGGGTAGCGGGAGCATGTGAAGCGAGAGGAATGGTGGTCCCTGGAGGCAAAAGGTACGAAGGTGTCAGCTGCTGACACACCTCACCAGCCTCTGTCCGGGGCTGGTCTTCAGTTGTGATCATGGAGAAAGTCAGCGGCTCAAGCACAGGGAGTGTGAACTCATGATCTGATGATAGCAATGGCGGCGGCAGCTCCCGTTTGCAGAGCTCTCCCTGTGTGCCAGGTACAGTCCACTACCAGTGACATCTGGGTCAGTGACAGACCTTGTGTACGACAGTGGTCCTGGAAGATTGTATCACCCGGTAACATCAGAGCCCACTCGGTTGGTGTCAGCACACTGTGATGTTGCCCAGCGACGAAGCTCCCTAAGGGTGCATCTCTCGGAACATTTCTCTGTCATTAAGTGACACCAACTGCACTCTCTTAAATGTTTTGCCTGAATTAACTTATTTGATTCTTAGAACAAAACTTGTGAAGTAGACTGTGGTCTCCTCACCAGTTTTGCAGAGTTGAAGTGACTTGCCCGCGAGCGCAGCTGGGAACGGTGAAACTCACCTGAACCTCGCCCTCGGGGTTCGGTGTTCTTGTCACTGTAACAAAGTACTTTCTGACAATCAGAAAGTAGCAGAAATGGACTTCTCACAGTCCTGGGGGCCTGGAAGGGCACGGTGAGGCACCCACAGATCGGTGGTCTGGTGAGAACTCCGCTTCCCAGATGGCACCTCCTGGCTGTGTCCTCACGTGGCAGGAGACAGGGCAAAAGAGCCTCAGGAGTTCCCTCCAGCCATTCTGTGAGGCCCCCTGATGGCCACACCTCTCACCAGTGTTGCATTGGGGATTAGGTTTCATCATTAATCGTGGAGGAGCCTTGGTGATCAAATCACAGCACCTCTCACTCCAGAACCACTGGATTCAAGCCGGTGAGAGCAGAGCTTGGCACACACACCGAGACTGGCCTGACCCCTGTGCTTACGCTGGCTCTTCAAATCCCTCCACCTGGAGGACAGGCAGGTTGGTTTGGAGGTGCCCGTGTCTGGAGGCTTGGAGGGTTTAGCAGGTGCCTTCTTCCCAGCTGCTTGGTGGGAAAGGAAACCGGAGTCACATTAGCAGGAAGAAACAGGAATGTCAGGAGCAGGTGAGCAACCTAGGAGAGGCGTCAGGGAAGCAGGGTTTCTCAGTGGAGTGGGGAAAGTTGAAGCAGGTTTTGACCACAGCTAAGAAAGAAGAGGATGGGCCAGAGAGGAAAGGCCTTAAGTTCTTAAGCAGAAGAGAGTTCATGCTAACTTTGTTGTCCCTAAAAGCTATTCAGAAAGGAAAGAGGAGCTGGGTGTGGTGGCACATGCCTGTAAATCCAGCTGAGGCAGGAGGATCTCAAGTTCAAATCCAGCCTCAGCGATTTAGCAAGGCCCTGAGCAACTTAGTGAGACCCTGTCTCAAAATAAAAAAAATATACATATATAAAAGGGGAACTGTGGAAGTGGCTCAGGGGTTAAACACCCCTGGGTTCAATCCCTGATAAGAAAAAAAAGAAAAAGGAAAGAGGGTTTCCTCTCATGTTCTCTCTCCTCCCTGTTTTCATTTTTGTTTCCTCCCTACCACGTGAACTTGGGGATCTCGGAGAAGCACATTAGCCTGGCTGGATTGAAATTATAGGTCAGGATAGACCATTGTGGGGACGGGGCTTCTAGGGACCTGTCAGAACAGGGAACAGATGGGGTAGGGTCAGGAATGGGGGAGGCAGGGTTGATAGTCATTCACAGAGCTGGGCAGACCTGAGCAGTCTTGGAGGGTGGTCCCCTCGGTTTGCAGACAGGGAAAATGAGGCCTTGGGGAGGTTTAGTGACTCCAAATTCTAGAATCTTAGAGTTAGAAAAGGCCCTTAAGTGTCACCTTGCCCCGCTGCCCAAGGTCACACAACTAATTAGTATAGCGGCGTGTGCTTCGCATCCCACATCCATGCCCCTTCGCAAACCTCGAGAGCCAGGCCATTCATCTCAAGTTCGTGAAGGGCCGTGCACCGAACTGTTTGTGCCAGAGCAAGGCTACGAGAATAGAAGCGACTTTGCTGCAGTCCTCTGGGGCCCTCGCAGAGATGAGGTGTTAATCATATGAAGCAATCTGATTGAACAAAAAAACTTTCAAGGAAAAAAGTTGTGTCCCCTGAGCCAGCCAGCCTCTGCTGAGGGGGACTGGCTGCCTTGCAGCATGAGCAGTGGGAGGCCAGGAGGGAAGGACAAGAGGCGCCGCCATTGGTTAAAATTCTCCCGACAGAATGATCTCCTTGTTCTCCCTTTGATGGATTCGTGCTCTCAAAAATAAAATGCATCTGTGAACATCACACCTTCTTCTTTCCTTTTCTTTTTGGTCCTTTATAGAGAAATAACCCAGAGCAGTTTTAATATAAGCAGCAGCAACTCAGGCAAATGTAGGTATAAATATGCACACGAAATGGAAGCTCCCACAGAATCTGGGTTTTCTGTGACCTAGTGGGCTTATGAATGAGTTTACTTTTTCATCCTTGCTGCCCTGACTGGAGCTGGTTACTGGTGGCTATGCCATTGTCTCTTGATGTCACAGTGGTCATTATGCACTAGCCTTGCATGTGGCAGCTAGAAGGGAGATCCTTAACAGCCCCAGGACCTTCTCTTTGCACATCTCATCACTGGGCAATTTCATTGTATCTGTGGGCTTTGGGCGGTGGAGGGGGACCACAGGTTGTAAAAGAATGGTGGAGGAAACATCAGAGTAGAAAGAAATCTACCTAGGAAGAAATCTGCATAGGTTTCTCAATTACCAAGCAGAAAATTCTCTCCTGAAGTAAAAGACCCCTTTCATCCAGCAATTAAGAATGAATTGAAGCCAGGTGCCATGACACTTGCCTATAATCCCAGCGACTCAAGAGACTGAGGCAAAGGGATCACAAGTTCAAGGCCAGCCTGGGCACCTTAGCAAGACCCTGTCTCAAAAGAGCTGGGGATGTGGCTCAGTGGTAGAATATCTCTGGGTGAAATCTCCCATCTACCCATCCCCAGGAAAATTTCCTTAAATACATTTATTAAAGTAAAAGTATTTTTGTTCTGTTTAACGAAAATAGGTGTGGAAAGTCCACAACTATAGCAGAATCCCTGAAGGTGGCACTTGAGCACAGCAGATGTTTGGGATGCACTGTCCAGTTGCATCTGTCGGCTGCTTTTCCTCCCTATTGTTTGGGGGGGGGGATGGGTCCGCACACACAGCTTCTTACACTTAGCCCTTGTGCTGCTTTTACTTTGCAGAATAACAAGGTGAGTCACATGTTAGTTGCATGTTACTCATTGAAATCTCTTTTTGTATGTTAGCTTCAATGACTTGAATGGGAAAAAAGAATCCATTGAAAATTAATTCCTGGCTGCATAGCTCCCTCCCAGTTCCTAATCAGTGTGTTTATTTACAGTTGAGACCAGTGAGCAGCAGCACCTCATGTGAGTCAGCATCCTACCAGGCGCCACTTGCCTGTGTTTGGCCACACCAGGGTACCCTGGTGCTTTCCAAGCACACCTAGCCCCTTAATGCCTCTGACCTTTATTGACGTGGTTTCCTTTTTTTCTGCGGCTTTTCTGCCTGTCTTGCGAGCCTCTCCAGTTCCCCCAACTGGAGAGGCTAGTTCTCTCTGGAACCTTGACGTCTTGCTAACACTGGTCTCACTTGCCCTGCTAAATTAGGGGTGTAGTAGAACCAGCAGCAGTGTGTGCAAACCTTAATTTCTTCTTTTTATACTGGGCATTGAACCAGGGGCACTTAACCACTGAGCCACATCCCCAGCCTTTTTTATTTTTCATTTTGAGAAGGTGCTTCACTTAGTTGCTGAGGGCCTTGTTAAGTTACTGAGGCTGGCTTCAAACTTGTGATCCTCCTGCCTCAGCCTCTGGAGCCTCTGGGATTACAGGCATGTGCCACCATATCCAGCTGTGAACCTTAATTTTTAGTTCCAGCTCTGCATCCAGCTGGCAGTGGGGCTTGCTTCACATCCCTTTACTGAGTGCAAGTCTCCTCTCTCTAGCAGGTTCACGGGTTGGATGGTGGTAATTGTCTTTTAGACCCTGCAATTTGTGTGTTTTTGGAGGTAGTAGTTTATTTCTATGTTTTTTCTCCCACCAGATTATAAAGTCCTGAGCAAAAGATCCTCAATTCCCATACCTCCCATTTGTGCCTAAGATATAATTAGCAATTCGATAAATATTTCCTGAATAAAATGTTCACTTGAGATACCTAAGCAGTCTCTTTCTCTGCAATTTTTTCCTGATAGTAGGCATATGCACACTTTTTATACGATCCCATTACTGTTTTTAGCTACTGAAACGGTTTCTGTATTTTTCCACCTTTTTTTCCTGATAAATACTAAGAATTTGAATCAAAACAAAGATGTTATTTTTAATCTCCCCAGCAGGGGGCAGACTTCACCCAGGAATGCCTTGTAATTCACCATCCCTCCAGAGGTCAGGACTTGGCAGTTGCATTCAGGATGCAGACATGAGTTCTCCTCTCTTTACCAGATACCTTATTGAGGAACTGTACCAGCAGGAGCTAAATGCGGTCCACTGTGTCCCAACACCCTGGAGTGCCAAAATTTGGGTGCTAGGGAATTCTTATTTTTCTTTAAAAGAGAAAATGTAAGTTGTACTAGACAGTAAACAGGTAAATGGCAAGAACTAGGAACTGAGGGGAAAAGGGTGGGCACTTTAGCTTTCAGGAGAGATTTGAATGAAGAGGAATCTGTTGGCCAAGAAAACTTCAGTTCATAAGAAACAGCTGGCTTTTCACCAGTTCTGTATGTGTGGGGACCTTGGAGCTGAGGGTCCCCAAGTATCCTGTTTACCATCTGATACCGAAGGCAGGATGGCCACCATTACAAAGGCAGGTGTCTCCTCTCCTTTTTTTCCTTACAAAGGCTCCTTTGGTGGGTCACACCATTTATTAAGAGCCTTGGTTTGGATTTGCTAAGTGACGTGATCTGGGACACACTGTCTTCTCTGTCTTAGGCCTGGGTAACATTTACCTCAACAAGGTTTAAAGGCAATTTGAGATTTTTATTGGAAAATTTAAGATTTTCATTTTATAATCATGAGGGTAGAAAACTGCAAGAGCCAGGCGCGGTGGTGTGCGCCTGTAATCCTAGCACTTGGGAGGCTGAGGCAGGAGGATCTCGAGTTCAAAGCCAGCCTCAGCAACTTAGTGAGGCCCTAAGCAACTCAGTGAGATCCTGTCTCTAAATAAATACAAAATAGGGCTGGGGATGTGACTCAGTGGTGGAGTGCCTCTGGGTTCAATCCCCAGTACCAAAAAAAAATAAAAAAATAAAAAAAACTTTGCAAGAAAATAACATTTTGATCTCTCTTTTCTCCAGAGGAGTGATACATTTATAAAATGTAAAGTAGCTTTAGTTCCAGTTTAGTTGTTACTCTTATTTCTGATTTTGTCTTTGCCAACTTTTCTTTATGAATTTGGCCCCCAGCTGGGGAATGTCTTCTTTTTGCAATAAAGCCACATGAGTGCCCTGCGGTGGCTTTAGGTTCTCACCTGCCACAGGTTGTAGTTGTCACCATCTGTCCAAACCCTTCACATTTCTCTGGGGGTCAGAGGTGATGGCTTTAAGGAGTGGGCCAGGGAGGCTGTTCCCCTGGGCCAGTCAGGGACCCAGCACTCGGGTCTGTTTGAAGCCTGTTCTGTCTTGCGGTAGGAAGGTGAGTCTAGGGTCCAGTATGTGCTGTGGGTATTAAGAGGCTTCAAGGACACTTCCCCCCATTTATCCCAGTTATGTCCCCTGCTAAAATAGGTTAACGGTGTCTAATTAACCACTGAACATTGTCATGCTGCATAAAGATAGCATCCCGGCTGTCCTCTGAGCCATGGTACTTTATCTCCATTTAGTTCTCTGCAGAGTTCCATTAGACACGAGAGGAGCGTTTCACCTGAGATGATGTCTGCGTCAGCGCTGCCTCTCAGCCTTTGGCACATAACCCGGGTGGTAGCCGTCGAGGCCTTGTGTGGCAGGGGCATCTGGGGTGCTTCAGGGCCTCTCCCCCAGAAGCTGGTGGGGTTCCTGTGATTGGAGTCATGACCACTTGCTCAGTCTTACAGACATTGACCTCTGTGTGTGGACTCTTGGTCACGATGACCAGGACAGGCCCCTCACACAGCAAGGGGATGACAAGGACAGACTCCACAAGAGGGGAGGACTTTTTCACATCTTTACCATTGAGCCCCAGAGTGAAACAGGATTCGGGAGTCCATAAGGAGCAGGCACAATGGTGCACACCTGTGATCCCAGCCGCTTGGGAGGCTGAGGTGGGAGGAGCACAAGTTCAAGGCCAATTTCAGCAACTTAGTAAGACCATGTCTCAAATAAAAAATAAAAAGGGCTGGGATGTAGCTCACTGGTAGACTGCCCCTGGGTTTAATTCCCAGGGGAATTAAATCTCTCTCACACACACACACACACACACACACACACACACACATCCGCCGGGTCTGTGGGGCTGTGGTCATGGGATGCAGCACTGGAGCTGGCTTGTCCTCACCCAATCAAGTGAATGTCGGTGTGGTCTCTGAGCACCAAGGGAAGGGACTGCACTTAAGCAAAAGAAACGCAAAAAGGAGGGAAGGTGACTTAGCTAGACAGGACCCCTTGTTTTTTGCCATAATGCGAGGTGTCATGTTATGAGTAGACATGTAATAAACCACACAGAATGATTCAACCAGCATTAACTACCATATCGCCAGACCCGATGAAGCTGTAGCCCTCTGTAAGTTGAAAATATGTCCCCAGCACGGAAAATATTGATTGGATTGAAGCAGAGTCTAGAAGGAGCATTTTGGTTGGTGTGGAACTCCCGCCTGCCTCTGTCCGATAGGGGTTAGACACTGGCGTCCAGGTCAGATGGCCGAGGCTTCCATTCGGCTGCTTATTAATTAGCTGGGTACCTTAGGCAAGTTAGCTTCTCTGAGCCCCACTCTCCTCACCTGTAAAACCGCAGATTAAGTAAGATAGTGTGATCGTTCGGTATCACCATGTGTGACACTGTGTACGGCATAAGCTGTGATAACAGGAACATATAAATACCATGACGTCAGGGCCTGGCACCCAGCTAGTAAATGCCAAGTGCTTGGCCATTGTCCTCTGGTTTGTGGGGAAGCTGGCTGTGGTCTGGGAGTGGGTTTTCCCAAAAATTAAGAGTGAGTAACTACATCAAGCCAAGGAGAGGGAAGCTGGGGTGGAAAGCAAGAAGGGGGGCTGAGAATATAGCTTAGTAGCAGAGTGCTTGCCTAGCATACCTGAGACCCTGGGTTCAATCCCCAACATCACCACCAAAGACAAACAAACAAACTTGAAATATGTATTACCTTTAAAAGAAAAGCAGGAGGGACTGGCTGAGTGCTGGGCTGAGGGACTGGACTCTACAGAAAGACCACCCCTCATCCTTAAGCACCTCTGTCCATGAGTGGATGCTAAAGCACGTGGTGGTTTTGTGGCTGAGCATTTTGGGCAGTTTGGAAAGGACCACACAAAGGTGGCCATAACTTCTTTGCCAGGTCACTGACTAGGTGGGTGCCTCACTTACAGGAAGGAGGCAGCTGGTGGGTGGAGGTGAGGGAGGATTTTTACCCTCCTAGTCCAGAGGTGAGGCTTCACTCTGCAAAATGGCCACAGCGATCAGCAAGTGATGGAGGAATTGTTAAAAAGAAACCTGGCATTTAATTAACTTTTCAAAGTGCTGGCTCAGCAGCCTCGCGGCTGTACATTTTGCATATTGAATGAGCATCTATAATCAGGTCTGAGTTGCCCTGGTCCACGTGGGGAGAGTTTCTATGGGTTGGTGTGCGCACGGTGGGCTCCTGTGTAACTCTCAGGAATAGAGGCTTCCTTCCCTCCATTGACCACTTGGGGGCCCTGGCTATTCCCTTCTCACCTCAGCCTTTAGGCCAAGTCCAAGTTCATTAACACTTCTGGGGAAAGAAAGTAGGCAGCTCAGAAGGAGGGGCAGGTAGGTTTCCCATTGCTGCTTAGCAACTGGAGCGCTCAGCCTCGTATCTGAAATAAGGTTAGGGCAGTGAGTCTCACAGTCGTGCCTGGGGCCTGTTTCTGGAAATTACTATGTGGTGGGGGTGGTTAGCACATGTTCATTGAAGAAGCTTCCCAGGTGTGATTCTGTTGAGAACTACCTGTTTAAAGGACTCTCCAGCTTTCCGTCGTCTCAGCCTTCTGTTGCCTTCTGTGAGTCAATCCAGACAGATGTCTGGGTGCCCAGGGACTCTGAAAACTCAGGTGGGATCCACTTCTGAACAGGCTGGGGGCAACGTGTTTGGGACCTAGAGTGAAAGTCGGGAGGTGCCGAGTCTGGTTTCAGCCTTGTCACTAACTAGCTCTGTGATTTGGGTGAAGCCCCGCTCCGCGGAGCCCAGTGTCCTGGGTGTAAACGGTTCTGCTGAAACCTGCTTCCCTTCCATTCCGCAGCTCAGCTGACGGTGTTCAGACATGAAAGTCTAGAGGTGTGGAAGAGTGCTCCGTCTCTGCCAGGTGTCTTGCTGGCATATGGCTGTTGTCAGGTCCCCAACCCTCTAGTAGCCACTTCTGGGCAGCCAGGCACGAGGCCCCTGTGGGCAGTAATGGACGGGAAGCCCAGGGCTGCACTCACGGCAGCTCCACAGACTGCCTCCCGTGATGCTGGGACCAGGTCCACAGGCCTCAGCAACAGCCTGCATTCCCTCAAGTTGGGGAAGAAGTGCATCTGTGAGGAGGAGGTGACCCAGAACCCAGGATCCTTTTACCTCAGCCGCTGTCCCCACAGTCTGTGGAAGCAGAGCGTCAGCACCAAACCCGTTCCTGGTTACCCACTCTGGGGGGTTGTTTTAGGTTTTCATTTGTTTGCTTATTTGTTTTTAACCTGTCACCAGTACTTAAAAATATATCCTGCTTTATGTCAGGTTGTGAGTATATAAAACTAAAACAAAAAGCTTATGCTATTTGCAGTACACTCGGCTATAAAAAAGAAGAGAAGGGCTGGGGCTGGGGCCCAGTGGCAGAGCACTGGCCTGGCTCATATGAGGCACTGGGTTCGATCCTCAGCACCACATAAAATAAATAAATAAAATAAAGGTATTGTGTCCATCTGCAACTAAAAAGTAAAAATTAAAAATTAAAAAGAAGAAGAAATGAAGGAAGGAAATGAAGCACAGCAGTCTGGTGGTAATCTACTAAATGGATTTCATGACTCTAATGGGTCATGACTTGTAGTTTGAAAACCTTGTGCTTAGATGCCGCATCTCCTAGGCCCTGTGTCACTGTGTTGGCCTGGTGCCTCTGGGGACCAGGCAGATAAAGGGAATCTGTGAAGTGGGTTTTATTTCAGATTCTGTTCCTGAGACACACGCAGATCGTTTGTGTACTCTCCCAACCATGCTTCCCCTCAGCCTCCTTTTTTCTCCCTTTTGATATCCCTGGGGCTGTAGGAACCTCTCCGCCCATCTCCTATCCCTTGTGAGAGGACCAGCAGCAAGACTCGGTGCTTCAGAACTAGTCCTGGGCCTGGTGGGAGGGCACTCTAGGCAGGGACCAGGGTTGGCAGAAATCTGGATTTTCATAAAGAAAATCTCCCAATTTTGGCAACCGATTCATGGTAAAACAATAAACAAACAAAAACAATAAACAGGGCTGGGGATATAGCTCAGTTGGTAGAGTGCTTGCCTGTAAAGCACAAGGCCCTGGGTTCAATCCCCAGCTCTGCAAAAAAAATAAAAATAAAAAATAAACAAACCACGCTCATACACCCTGGATAAGCTCCAGAAGTGACCAGTTTCTGTCTGTGAAGCAGATCAGAGTCAATGGGCTCCATCCCATCAGACTGTCTACAAGGGGAAAGTACTCCAAAGCTGTTGTTTCTGGTAGAGAGAAAGAGAGAGAGAGAGAGAAAGGGAGAGAGAGAGAGAGAGAGAAAGGGAGAGGGAGAGAGAGAGAGAAAGGGAGAGGGAGAGAGAAAGGGAGAGGGAGAGATAGGAGGGAGGGAGGGAGCACACCACCCAAGGGCCTCCCTGCTGCCCGTCCCTGAGGACCCCATTTGATCTCTCCTGCCTCTGGGGAGAGTCCTTGGGCTCCCTCTAGAGGGAGAGAGAACAGGATGTGGGCTCTCCAGCAATTAAGATGAATATTAAACTCACCCCCTTTTTGGGTGTTAAGTGGATAAGTGGCAATTAATCAGCCTCCCCCCAAAGATTTGTGCTGTGTTACCGTTTCCTTCAGATACTGTCCCCACTGCTTTCCTGAGCACATCACTTAGCAAAGGAGCAACTCAGCCAACTCTTGAAGGGGCCGGGACCGAGCACAGATCTGTGCACCTGGCCTCCGAAGCCTGTTCTCCTCACCCCTCTTCATCCAGGCATTTCTCCTGTTGGTGACATACTGGTCAAGTCAGTTAGAGGAGTGGTTCTGGGCATGACAGGAGCTAGGACAAGAGCCTTCGTCCTCCCACACAGAAGGTGGCCTTGGGGACTTGGAGCATTGGTAAAGTGGTCCTCTGATGGGAACAGGCATTAGAATAACCCGTGTCACCCAGCACAGGGGCGATGCCCAGGGCCTCCTGTTGCTGCTCACCTTGGCTGCCTCCGCTGCCCTCTGTCCCCCCTCCCTTCTGCCCTAGCTGCACAGGCTCCTCTGGCCCTGAGAGCCAAAAGCTGCAGCTGGGAGGTCTGCCTGTCCCCCCACTTTTCCTGCCCGCTCTCTCCTTCCTTCTGGCTTCAGTCATCCTTTTCTTTTCTGAACAGTATAGTTTCTGTCGTCTAAATTTCATGGAAGCTACTCTATTGAAACTTGGGCTTAGCATATATTTTATTTTTGGCTTTTTTTTTTTTTTTGACAAAAATGAAATTATGGCTCGACTCTTGGGGAGAATCATTTACACCTTGCAGGAAGTGGTGGTTGGCTCCAGGGCAGCTCTTCCTGGTGAGGTCCATGAACCCACCCTGTCAAGGGCCTTCTTGGGCATCTTGCCTCTGGGCCGTTGGGACATTGCCACCACCTCTTTTGAACCCTGGCTCATCGTGCTAGATTTCTGACCAAGAATTCATTTAAACAACACACAACCCTTATTGGGTGAATTTTCAGACCCTAAAAATGTATCCCTGTTCAATGGGCACCCAGCTTTAATCACCAGTATTTTGCAAGTAAAAATACTGGATTGGATGATGGAGGAGGTAAGATGCCCTAGTGGAAGTCAGAAAGGCATCTAGAGAGGGCGCAGAGCCCTGGGCATATCTTGGACCACAGCCTCACTGAACACATCTGCAGCCTCACTTAGAAGGCTAAGTCGGTGTTTCTCAGAGTGTCAGTAGTGACCTCCTTAGATTAGAATTACCTGAAATTTTGTTTAAAATGCATAATCCTAGGCTCTCCCTCCCACTACCCAGCTCATTTAGAGACTTCCCACTGCTGATCAGCAGGCATGTCTCACAGTCTCCCCAGATGGTTCCTGTGCCAGCCAGTGTGTGTGTCTGCCATGCAGCCTGTTCCTCATGGAATGTCATGGGGGCACTCCTTATGTGGATCTCACACACACACACACACACACACACACACATGCACACACACACACAAAACAGTGACCGAGCCTACAGCTTGAACTTCTGCACCCCAGGAACCTCCACATGCTGACAACTAACACCTCAATTAAGATCCAGAGCCTCAGTCATAAGAAAATGCTTTAATTTTCAATGGGTCCGTTTTTGTTGAAAGTAGGGTGCCTTATCATTTGTGTCCATTTGGGTTTTAGGCTCCCATTGAACCTCCTCCTAACACAACAGTTTAACTTGTAGTTGTGCTAGAACAAGGCTGTAAGAAGGCACTGGAGTGTCTGCAGTTTGCTTGTGCTGATTATG
>JAJEJO010000760.1:3352-48626 GCA_020662805.1 Glaucomys volans | reverse complement strand
ACTCAGGAGGCTATGGAGGGAGGATCATAAGTTCAAGGCCAGCCTCAGCAACTCAGAGAGACCCTGTCTCAAAATAAAAAGGTGTGTGAGTGTGGCCCAGTGGTAGAGTGCTTGTGGGTCCAATCCCCATCATAAGGGAAAAAAAAAAATAGAGGAATCAGACAATAAAGCACTTGGGATATACTAATTTGTCCCCACTTTTGAAACCCTTTCCCAGAACATTACCCCAGTATGTGAGACTCACGGATTCTCAAAATCTCATCTTTTCTTTTTCAGGTTTGGAAGGAAGGCTTCGGAAGAAATAGAAGAGTAGGTTTCCAGTTTTCTCATGGCGTCCTATGGTGGCCTTTGCCAGCAGCAGTCTCGGTGGTCATTATCTCCTCAGTCTGTGTTGAACACAGCTTTTAAAAATGAGACAGCACGAGTCTGGCTGTGGCCTGGGGCTGGTCTGACCATACCAAGTCAAGGGGTGGACAGTGCTCCTCCCTGGTGGAGTCTGGACTCTGGTGTTGGTGCCTTAGAAGTGTTACGCCCTGATATCAGGATGCTGACCTAAGCTTTGATAGAAACAGGCAGAAGCAAAGCCAGCTCTCTAAGCCTTACCTTCTTCTAAGATTTACCTCCGAAAGAAAAAGAAATTTCTAGACAAATGTGGCTATAAAGGCAGGGCCACCCCATTTCACACTTTGAGGGGCAGGGGAGCCTCGTGTCATGGTGTGCGTGATGGTGGCCTTAAGAATGGAGCATCAGGCAGCCTGTGCTACCATACATGGCAGAGCCAGTTGCTCAGTTAGGTTTGCCCAAGATGGGGGAGGAAAGCTGGGCTCGGGGCATCACTACCTCGGAGAAACAATGGCTGCAGTAAAAAATGGGTAGTTCTTTTTTGGGTTAAAAACTCATCTTCTCTCTGTTTCTCTCTTTTTGGGGGCAGTCACCGCCTCAGACGGCAGAGCCTGGATGGATTGGATGATGGAGGAGGTAAGATGCCCTAGCGGAAGTCAGAAAGCCGTCTAGAGAGGGCGCAGAGCCCTGGGCATGTCGTGAACCACAGCCTCACTGAACACATTTGCAGTGTCTGCTCGCGCTCACAGAGTCACAGCGCCATGCCTTGCTGGGTGATCTTGCCTCTGCTCACCCCCATTGTTGTCCACTTACTTTGCTTGTCCTTGAAAAACCTAGCCAAGTGTCACCTCCTCTGGAATGTCTTCCCTTTCCATCCCACCCCTCTCTGTCTCAGTCAGTCTCTGTGCTCCTACACCCTCTTGGCAAACCTCCACTGTAATAGCAATAGCTAAAACTTTCGGGGTGCTTAGTACATACCAGGCACCAGCACTGCCAGTTCTGACAGTGTATATGTTAAAACACTGAATCTTACCCCAACTCTTAGGAGATAGTCCTATTCTCTTCCCCATTTTACAGGGATGGAGACTAAGGCACAGAGAGGTTGAGTTTCCGGAGGTCGCAGGACCACTAGGATGTGAGTACAGTAGGAGGTCTCTCTTTAACTCTCTGTTGACTGGTTGCCCCTCTCCCTCTCACCAACCCCAGGCACTAAGCTCCTTGATGACAGACACCGTGTCTTATTTATCTTGTTATCTCCAGCGCTGAAACATAATCGGTTAAGACTGACTCTATAAATGAAGGGGAAACAGGACTAAAAAGGCCAGCAGTTATGGGTCAGCATCAGCTTGTGTTCAAGACTCAAGAGAAGAGAGGACATCTATCCGTATCTCTAAAAAGAAGCCTGCTAGAGGGGAGTTTATGCTTGGAACCTAAGTTACTAAAGCTTTTTCCTTCCTTTCCTTTTTTTTTGTTTGTTTTTTGTTTTTTTGTGGTGCTGGGGATTGAACCCAGGGCCTTGTGCTTGACAGGCACACACTCTACCAACTGAGTTATATCCTCAGCCCCTACTAAAGCTTCTTAAAAACCCATACATTTGGGCTGGGGATATAGCTCAGTTGGTAGAGTGCTTGACTTGCAAGCACAAGGCCCTGGGTTCAATCCCCAGCACCCCAAAAACAACAACAACAAAAACACATACATTTCCCGTTTTCTTAATACTTACTCCTTGTGGAGATTCCGGTTCCTCTGTGGCGTCAGATCCCTTCAGAACTTTGTCAGTTTTGGTAGAGCAGGTCCTCTAGCAGCACAGTCTCCCTGCCTTGCTCATTGAAAATGTCTTCACTTTTCACCAGACACAGGCTAATGACTTTTTTTTTTTTTTCTTTTAGCACCTAAGTCATTTCATTGTCTTCAGTCCTACATTGTTTCTGGTGAGAAGTCAGTAGTCATTCTTATCTTCATTCCCCTGTTTACAGTGTCATTTTTTTGTGTACATGTTTATTGTACTTGAACTTGTGGAGTTTGTTTGTGGATTTATAATTTTCATCAAATTCAGAAAATTTTAGCCAGTATTCCTTTATGTATTTTTTTCTTCCATTCCTTCTGGGACTTTTGTTATGTGTGTCCACACCATTGTCCACACAGGTCACTGAGGCTGTGGTTTTCTGTTTGTTTGTTCTTCAGTCTACTTTTCCCTCTTTTCTTTTATTTGGATGGTTCTGTTGCTGTGTAACTGCTCTTTTCTTGTTTTTTGTTTTTTTTTCTTTTTGTGGGGGGGGGTTTTTTTTTTTGTCTTTTTTTTTTTTTTTTTTTTTAACTCAGGATTGAACCCAAGGCTTTGTGAATGTGAGGCAAACGCTTTGCTGCTGAGCTACATCCTAGCCCTGCTCTTCTCTTTTACAATGTCCAATCAACTATTAAAACAGCCCATCCGGGCGTGATGGCGCACATCTATAATCCCAGCACTTGGGAGGCTGAGGCAGGAGGATCACAAGTTCAAAGCCAGCCTCAGCAACTTAGCAAGGCCCTAAGCAACTCAGACCCTGTCTCTAAATAAAATACAAAATAGGGCTGGGGATGTGGCTCAGTGGTGGGGTGCACCTGGGTTCAATCCCCAGTACCAAAAAAAAAAAAAAACACCCCAGCCCATTCAGTGAATTGGTTATTTCAGATATACTTTTCAGCTCTAGAAACTTCAATTGTTCCTTTTGGGGAGTGGCTACTGGGGACTAAACTGAGGAGCACTCTTATACTAAGCTACATCCACAGCCCTTTTATTTTTATCTCAAAACAGGGTTTCACTAGTTGTCCATGCTGGCCTTGGACTTGGGATCCTCCTGCCTTAGCTTTCTGAGTAGCTGAGATTACAGGCTCTCTCCTGGCTGTTTTTCCTTTTTCCTGACGATAGTGTTTATAGTAGCTGTTTTCAAGTCCTTTTGCTGCTAATTCCATCGTCTCTATCTTTTCTGAGTCAGTTTCTATTGACTGATTTTTCTTCTGGTTACAAGTCATATTTTTCTGCTTCTTCACACGATTAGTAGTTTTTGACTGCATGCTGGACATTGTGGATGTTAATATGTTGAATGACTAGATTCTGTGTCTGTCTTTAATTACTGATCTATTCATTTTGGTAGTCTGTTAATGTATCTGTTCGTGTTGAGAATTGTGTTGGAGCTCATTAGGGCAGGTCTAGAGTCAGCCCTGAACCCTGGGACACTAAGGTGTCTGCTGAGTGCCTGGTTGTTCACCAAGGTCTCTCCACTCTGGCTGGATGGAGCTGAGCCTCTTCCAGTTCCACCTACTCTGGGAATTGTTCAGCTCACATCTTCCTGATGCTAATTCTTTACTTGGCCTTGTGGACTTTCACCCTACAGAGGCATGGCTTATATTCCCAGTCTCTGAATCTGTGCTTCTCTTCCCCATCCATGCTCAAGTCAAGCTGGAACTGGGGCCAGAGAACTGAATTAAGTTAACTAAGCTGCCTAGGTAAGTGTTTGGCACACTGAAGATTTCAGCCTTCTTGCTGTGGTGCCCCTGAACATCAGGACTGAGGACTGAAGAGAATGGGAGTATGTGAAAAAGTTTGTCTACCTCATCTCATCCCAAAGGGGTTTCAAGGCAGGAGAGTCAGCACTAGAGGTGAGAAAGGCAGCCTAGCATGTGAGAGTAGCGGAGCCCATGGGCATGCTCTCGTCATTCCTCAGCACTTGCTTTTGCTTTCCAGCACCTCCTGTTGACAAGCTTGTTTCTTTTTGCCGTATCTTCCTCCTTAGCTTTACTCACTAATCTCCTTTTAGCTGCCAGACTTCATCTACTAATAATTCCTGCTGACCCTGGTAACTAAGGTACCTTGCATTTCTCTTCTCAAGGCTGTTTTCCCAGATGTGTACCTGGGACGTCCTGCCAGCACTGAGCTGGCAGCTCCGTGATTGGTGGTTGCTGGCCCCGCTTTTGATGCCTGTCCTCACAGATTGTCAGCTGCTTCAGCCATTAGTTGCACAGGACAGCAAGGTGACCAGGAGGATGTGACAAGGGACTCAAGGAAACAGGGCCTCCACTAGATGTTAATAAAAGTGTTAGAAGGTTAAGGAGCAGTGTGCAGGGGAGTTTGTAATGCTGGAATCATGGTTCTGGAGCCTCAGATCTGAACGAGGGAGGAGATGGTGCTGAAGGCAGGTGATTCACAGCAGAGGATCTGGCCAGTCTGGGGTGGTGCATAGAGGTGAGCACACTGCCAGCCGTTTCCTGTATTGGGGCTTCTTGGGACAGTTTTGGTCCCCGGTTGCTTATGTATTTGTCAGTACACCAGGAGCCTTGTGATTCAGATAAGAAAACATTAAGTTTAGGAACAAAGATTTTAGAGTTCTTCAGTCAAAACTTCCAAATGAAAACATAGGAAAACAATTAAATTCATGGTCCTATTGGAGGTTTACTCAGCCTTCACATACTCTATTTTTCCAACTCCCTGCAAAGAGCTTCTGAAATTCTACTCTTTCCACCTTTATCATCATGGAAAGTGGTACATTTCAAGGAGTAACCTTTAAATGTTACAGTAAAACTTTCTGAATGCTGTCGTTTGCGTGTGTGATAAATGCATGTTATTAGAAGGTTGTTCAGGCTGCCACAAGAGATGTCACCGTAAAAGCAAATTGTTGAGCTCCAAGGAACTCTGTAGGCCATCGTGGCCAAACCTTTCATCCACATCTTAAGAAATTGCGCCGGGCGTGGTGGCGCACGCCTGTAATCCAAGCAACTTGGGAGGCTGAGTCAGGAGGATCGTGAGTTCAAAGCCAGCCTCAGCAACTTAGCGAGGCCCTAAGCAACTCAATGAGACCCTGTCTCTAAATAAAATACAAAATAAGGCTGGGGATGTGGCTCAGTGGCCGAGTGTCCCTGAGTTCAATCCCTGGTTCCAAAAAAATAAAAAAAAAAAAAGAAATTGAGGCTTAGGGATTATTATACAATAAAGTGGAACTCAAAGAGAGACTGGTTTTCTGACTCCCAAGAAAACAATTGTTCTCAGACCTCAGTGTCTACTACCATTACCATTGCCATATATTACCAAAAACTCATGTGCCAGTTGCCAGGCCTAGCATTTTATGTTTTCTCTTGTTTAATTCTCAAAACAAATCCATGGGAAAAAATGTTTTTAATCATCTTTGTTGATATTTATATATAGTAAACCTCCCATTCAAAGTGAATAATTTGAGTCTTGACAGATATACATTCCCTGTGTATATAGACACCACCACCATCAATATATAGAACATTCCCATCACCCCCTGCCATAAGAAAAAATTCCACTGTGCCCCTGTCCATCCCTCCTCTGTCCCTGACCTCAGACAACTACTGATGTGTTTTTTTTTGTCATAATAGAGTATTTTCATTTTCTGGAATTTTAAGTAAGTGGAAGCATAAGTATACATGCATCTATGCCTGGCTTTTTTTTACTCAGCATAATGATTTTTGAAATTCATCCTAGTTGTTGTCTATGTTGTTAGTCTGCTCATCTTCAAAATGGGGATAATGCACACTTCAGATGTCTATTGACAGGGGAACATACTGTGGTACGTCCATACAATGGAATACTACTCAGCAATGAAAATGAGCAGGCTAAGATAAAGATAACTCTTCCCAAGGTCACACAACTAGTTAATGGCAGCACCAGGATTTGTGGACAGATCTTGACCCCAGAGCCCTCATTCCTAGTCTCTGTAATGGATGCTGGGACCCTCAGGTATGCTGGTGTCTCTTTCCACAGGTTAAGTTGTATTGGTGTCAGTTCCCAGATTTATAATAGAGTGCCTCGGATGATTTATGGGGTACTTAATAAAATTGCACTAAGGAAGGAAAAAAGAAAGATATTTATTTTCAGAGAACCTCTAGGATTTTTTTCCCCTTCATAAACTTGCAATGTGAAGTTTGTGCTTTGGCCTTTATTTTGGTCCCAGAGGTTTAAAGCATGAAATCCTTTCTTGTCAGAGAGTGCACTTGCTTTTCCCTCTTGGAGGAATGCCTCTTCTCCAGCATAAATCTGTTTTCCATGCAGTTATGCTTGCGTCCTTTAATGGAAAATCAGTTCATATGTTACACTTCACACTTGACTTAGTCCATTTCACTCTATATGAATGTTTAGAATCCATTATGCAGTAAGAATCATATGTTACATATAACTAGTTTCTAGAATCATCTTTGCTCAGAGAATTACTTGGTTGGCTGGTGAAGGCTGCTCCTTTGAACTCAGAATATCCAGTGGGTGAGGACTCCAGAAGTGATTCCCCTGAATCATCCATGGGTGCTCATTCAGCAGAGACATTAAACAGCTCTTTGGACACCTGTAAGGAAGCCTGCTGGTTCCCTTAATAAGAGTCACATCCAGGTTCTTGAGGGTGTCAGAGCCAGGATCTAGGAAGGGGCTGATCATTTTCTTACACTCGGTAAGGACGGGTGATTGGTGAGGAATCCAGAAGAGAAATGAAGATCAGAGGTCAGGCCTCCTTCCTGCTACGTGGTCCCCTTCCACCAGCAGCCTTGGAGGTGTCACTGAGGAAAGCCAGCAGTGTGTTATTGTCCCAGAGGCTGGTCATGGTGATGGATGGTGTAGTCTCTGTCCTCCGGGAGCTTCTGATCTAGTGAAGATGCCCTCACTCCTTTCCCTTCATCTCTCATAGTGAACTTTCAGGAGCCATGTCTGTCTAGACACATTTCTGTCTCCCTGGCTTCACCCTTGGTACATGTTGCTCATTCTTCCCTGGGGAAGGCACACTCTTCCTTCCAAGCCCCCCATGCCTTGGGAGAAAGGAGAAGCCCTGCCTCCCTCCATTGATGCCTCCTGCTTCCTAGGGAAGAGAAGGGAAAATCAGGGAGAAAAGAGCTTTGGAGATGGATGAGGTATGTTTTCAAAGTGAGAAGTGGAAGAGGGAGTGAGAATTAGAGGTGTCTTGGGATATGTTGGTAAACAAGAATGTCCTGCATGGGGACTGTTGGCAAGACCACAGCCAGGCTGCAAGCTCAGGTGGCTGTAGGGCCCAGGCAGATGATCCAAGCGTGTGAAACAGCAAGGTGTGAGACAAAGGTGGGTGCTGTGATGAGCACAGAGGGGAGAGGGCATGTCTTCAAAGTTTTCAAATGTAGCTTTTGCAAAGTGACAGGTGGTGGGTAGCTCAGTGGTAGAGCATGTGCTTAGCATGCATGAAGCCCTGGGTTCAGTCCTCAGCACCAAAAAATAAAAACTGGAAAAAAAAAGTGACAAATTTTTCTTTTCTTGGTCCCAGGGATCGAACCCAGGGCCTCACACATGGTGAACAGGCACTCTGCCACTGAGCCACCTCCAGCCCCCAAGAAAGAATTTTGTGAAAGCATTTTGTAAACAGAAGGAAATCCATCTGCCAGTCAGATTAGGTCTTTGGAGACCGATCTGCAAATCCTTATGAGACCTTATGGGCCTCTGCCCTAAAGGAGCATAGAACCTTGTTGGAAGACAAAACATAAAAAATAAAAAGTGCTACAAGAGTCAAACAGCCAAGCGAGCAGTGTAACGGGTGGCAGCGGCAGCCCACGGTGGTCGCCATGTCAGTGGGGTGTGTTGTTAATGGCCTTGGTTGAGAAGAGGAAGCCATCCCCATGGGCTGAGAGCACTTGAGGAAGAGGGAAGAACTTGTACTGGGTCCTGAAGGGAGAACAGGGCTTGGTTAGCTAAGGAGAATGAGAAACGCCTCCCAAGGTAAGATGCCAGATCTGGGCGAAGACTCATCTGGGGAATGAAGAGGGAATTCAGCATCACCAGAAGAGAAACTGGCCTGCCGCACCCAGGCCCGAGTCTCATCCATTCTCAACTGCAAATAATCAGCCTGGCCAGACATTGCCTTTGATAAAGTTGGAAAGACTGGCAGTCATCTGCTTGCTGGTGCTCGGTGGAATCACTCCCAGCTATCTCTCACAGTGCTTCAGGGACATTGGAATGTGTAACAGAGAACAGCTGGAAGATGACAGTCCCCAAAATGAAGTTAGGGTCCCAAAATTGTAGGATGGTGAAACTGGTCTTGAAACCGCCATCCTTCCGTGGCATAATCGGCCATTCTTAGAATCAAGTTTCTGGTTTGCCCTCAGGCCTTTGGACTTCTGTCGTGGAAAGTTGTTCGGCATTAGAGAAAGATCAGATCCTGATTAGGGTTGAACTCCGCCTATACCAGTGACTTTGGGCAAGTCACTCGCTGATTCTTTCAGCAGCCATTGTTGAACATTCCTCCGTGTGATGCAGGGGGCTGGGCTCTGGTGAATGTCCTTGCCCCGCACAGTTTACACTCCAGGCTGGGAAGTAGGGTTTCAACAACTGTCCCACAATTGTGATGGAGCACCCCAGAGGAAGAGCGCGGGGTGCTGTGAGAAGGAAAGACTGGTTTGTTTTAGCTGGTGAGGGAAAGCCACTCTGAAATAGAGACTTAAAAACTTCAGTGTGACGGAAAAGAAGTTGCCAGGACAGAGGTGGTAGGGCTGGGGCTGGAGGAGGGAGACAAGTGCAAGGTCATGTCACGCCCTAACCTTTAGACCTGCAGTCTTCCCAGCTCTAAAACCAGCTCACAGAAAGTAAACTGGGGGCTGGGGATATAGCTCAGTTGGCAGAGTGCTTGCCTTGCAAGCACAAGGTCCTGAGTTCAAACCCCAGCACCACAAAAAAAAAAAAAAGAAAGAAAGAAAGTAAACTGGGCAGAATGTGAAACTTTAAAAAAAGAACATCGAGGGCTGGTAGCTCTGGGGTGTAGATCTGTGGCAGACCGCTTGCCCAATGTGCGAGAAGCCCTGGGTTTGATCTCCAGCACTACAGAAAGCAAAGCAATGTACTGAGAGCCCATGGATAGAAGAAAGGAAATTCTTGTTTTAAGAAAGGATGAAGAATATTCAGGATAAAATAACATGTGAATGCCTAGTTCACAACGACTCAGCTTTCAAATCATTTATCTCAGAGCTGAGTTCAAATGAGAAAAGAATTTGTGAGTCCCAAACTATGTCTTTAAAAGGTAGAAAGTCTCTGAATGCAGGAGTTAAAATTTTAAAAAAAGCAGTCCGTGATTCTTGTGTTTAACCGTGGCCTTTCCATCACACAGGGCTGCGAGTAGTATTGGGACTCCCCTTCCGGGGCCATCCCGGGCCCCCCGGAGATGGGGCTCCTTTGCATCGTAAGATACCGTTTTGACAGGATTGAATATCTCCAAACCTTAGGAACAATAAATCCTTCTGGCCAACCAAAAAGTATTTAATTCCTAAAGGACAAGCCTAGGCAAGCCATTTCTAGCCAGGGGCGATTGGGGACTTAATTCCGCAAGTGTAGCAATCTGGATGATCTGAGAGCTGAGTTTAAGGGTAATTGCTCAATTTTCTATCCATGTCAACAGGGAAAATAGGTAAAAGTGGCTGAACACAGCCCAGCAACCAGGCTGGAGGAGATGTGAGATGCTGGGCTAGAAACACACTCTCTCTCGAGGACCATCTCTCCGCCACCCTCCATGTCTTCCACTGCCTGTTCTTCTCTGTCTCTGGCTTTCTAATTCTCTTTTGGGCTCTTTTTCATTCCTTATTTAACCCTTTGGCTATATTCTTCATCCCTTCTCTTGCAAACATCAATATCACTCTGAGCCTAAACAGCATTAATCTTGAGAAAGACAAAGTGGAAGAATTCTTTAAGAACAGATCAGTTAGCCAGGCAGTGGCTAACTGCAGTGATGCACACCTATAATCCCAGTGGCTCAGGAGGCCGAGGCAGGAGAATCTCAAGTTCAAAGCCAGCTTCAGCAATTTAGCAAGACCTTAAGCAACTTAGTGAGACCCTGCCTCAAATTAAAAAATAAAAGGGTTGGGGATGTTGCTCAGTGGTTAAGCACCCAGTACCAAAAAGAAAGAAAGAATAACAGATGAATTGGAGCCCCTGGAGTCTGGGCTCCATTCTCCCTTAGTAAGAACATTCCATGGTGTTTTGCATTCCTTCCTCTTGAGCTTAATGCAGACTCATGGAGCTTCCTAGGTGGCTCCTAAACCTAGTTCCCTTGCCTCCCTGCTTTTATTTAAACTACTCTAACTACCACTGGGGTTTTATTAAAACAGGTTGGTTTTTTGAAGTTCAAAGTTATTAGGACTCTGAAGTCTTTCTAAACCCATGCCTTTCTTCCTTCCCTAGCACAGGGGCCCATAGGAACTCCATAGCTGGAGCAGGGATTGCAGCGGGTGGGGCTTCTACTCACTTGTTTATGGACTACGCTGCCCTCTCCTGTGTTTGTGCTTTGTTCTATTTATAGGATACTGGTAAGCAATTTGAAAAAGAAGTCATTCTTTTAAGAAATGGTATTGATAATTTACTTTTGTGTTTACGATGAGCCAGGCTCTATGCTCTCCCTGCAATACTTTAGTCAATCCCCCAGCAATTCTGAGAGACAGTGTGATTTTTACCATCTTATAGGGGAAGAAATGATAGTTTCATGAAGTTAAAGAACTCATTGAGGTCATATGACAGGTAAGCCAGGATGTGATGGCAGATCAACAACTTGCTTTCCAGGAGGAGAAACAGTCGTGGTTGTCAGTGTTTGCCAATTTCTGTGGTGCAGATATTCTCACCAGGGCTGAGAATGCTACCAACGTGACATCACTGACCACAAAGTTAGGACAAGAGGGGCAGCAGCACACCATCACATCATATTTCCACCCTGTAAGCACATCATATGTAGATGATTTTGAGAGCACAGGTAAAGTAAATGTAATAGCATGTAGAAAATGGTGAGTTTTGAGGATCCATTACCTTTTTTTAACATAATGGTATATAATCTCAAGTTTATTGATGTTTATGTTTGACAACCTTGCTTCAGTCAGTTTCCATTACTATAACCAAATACCTGAAATAATTAACATATAACAATACAAGGTTTATTTGTGCTTATGATTTTTGAAGTTCCAGTCCTAGATGAGGCCCATTGCTTTGGGCCTCTAGGGTGGTATTGGTTGATAATTGCAAGAAGCTCATGGCAGAACGAACTTTACCTCATAAGCCAGGAAACCAAAGAGAAAGAGGAAGAGAACAGGATCCCACAGTCCCATTCAGGGACACGACCCCAATGACCTAAGGACCTCCTCTACTTGACCCTGTCTCCTAAAGTTTTCACCAACTCCTAACAGCATCAATCTGACACCAAGCCTTTGACACAGACTTTGGGAAGCTGTTTATGATCTAAACTACAGCAAACTCAAATGCAAAATTCCTAAAAATTCAGCAGGTGGTTTTGTGCTCACTGATGGCAGAGCTGAGGTTCCAATGTGGTCTTGTGACTCCTAATTCCTCTGCTCTCTCTTGGCTGTTAGACTTTAGGCTTGCTCTCCAGCTCCACTTACTGAAGGAGCAGGCCTCTGCTCATGTTTCCAGCATCCTGTTGCACATTCGCTCTCCTCTGCTGGTTCTTGGATTCACCCATTGGCCCATGTCCTCATCTCTGCTGATCCTCTTACTGTGAAATCTTGTCCACAACAATATCTGGGATGAACAGAGAAAAGCTAAAGAGGCCAGGTCACTAGAGCTCTTGTGACATGAAGCAGAGTTTTCAGGTTTGACCGTTCCTCTCTTTCTTGTTCTCCTTTCTTCTCCATCAAGTCCACTGAGATTGCTTTTGCATAATGAGTTCCTGTGTCTATGCCAGATCTTTCAGAGGAGAGAACCTATTTAAAGGCAAACTAGGTTGTGGTGTGTGTTGGGGAATTTGGGAGCTTTGGTGGGACCAAAGGCTCCACAGGACACTGCCAGGTTCTGAAGTGCCACGTTATAGCTCCCCCACCCCACCTCTTTGAGACACAGCAGAAGTAGTAAACCAGCAGCACAGACACAGGGACATTTGAAAGACTGCATGGACTATAAAAGGGGGCCAGGAAGTGGCACCAGGTGATGGTGGGATTACCAGACTGAGTCCATAATGGGCCAGAGGTAGAATCTGCTGGTTGATTGAGTCACAGAAAATGGATTTTTTATTTTTTTATTATACTGATGCTGTATGAAAGGGGTAGTGCTTTATTTGCAGGCCATGATTGTGACGGTGGAATATTTAGAAAGACTGCCATAGATGAATCTGTCAGAAAGGGTCTTGCTTTGTTTCTTTGTTTTTAGTCTCACTGATATATGCCCCTGGACACCCAGATATCTAGAGACCTCATTTTGGTAATAAGGAATCTTAGGACTAGAGTTGGCCAGCAATTATATAAGGTCAGCCAATGAGGGGCAGATTCAGGACCCTAGGTTCCTGATTCCTAGTGGGGTGCACCCTCTAGACCAGGAATCTCAATTTAGTTCTTCCTCAATAGGCAGTGACAGCCAAGTTGCTGGTGGCAAAAGAATAATGAACTCTAATAGATGTAGATCCTTGAGGTCACAGGGGCTTGGGTTTAACCAGTGCTGGGCCACAGAGTGGTTGAGACACCACAAAAGTTACTTGGACTTCCCAAGAGTTTCTGAATTGTGAGAGAAGCTGTTTTCACTTGGCTCTGGTTTTTGCAGGGGGAGACGCAAGGCAGCATGACCCTAGCCTAAGGAGAGCCTGTGTCATCACAGAGTAGGTTTCCAGAAGTGCACAGGAGGGAGAGGTGTTGGCAATCACCTGATTTAGCAAATAGGGAGGAGACTGGTTTGCTGTATATTTTGGCACCCTCTGCTACAAAAGGCAGAATTCCAGTCTCAAGAACTGTGTTGAGCTTGGTTTTAGCTCCTAGTCTCTGTCAACTCAGTCATACTCTTCCTTACCTTTACTGGGCTGCACAGCAAAGCCCAGAGTCCTGACCAGACCCCCTGCTGCATTGATGGGAGCTGGAAGAGAGTGCTTTTATGCCCTGGGTGGTGCCCTAAAACCTCTAGGTCACACCTGGCTGCCCCGAATTACCATCATTACATCTCTGCCCAAAACGTGGTTGATAGTAACCTTCTCTGGGGTTCCATTTTCTTTGTTTCTGTGAGCAGGTTCTTTGCACATCCCTATCTGAAGAGGTGGACAGGGAAGAATCAAAGTGGAAGTCTGGTGCCACGCACATGTGCACGTTTGAAATGGAGCAGGTTGCATAACCTTCCTCCAGCACCTTGGAAAGCGCCATCAGCATCCTGTCATGCTGTGGTCTGTTAGGAGGAATGTGATTAATAGCAAATCATCTGACAGTAAACGCCGACATAGGTACAGAGTTATAACTCCCTGAAATCATTAGAGAGCAGGGTATTTGTTCTGTAACTCCCTGGCTTCTGTCCTCAATGAATTCAGAAGACAGGATCAGGATAGGATAGAGTTACTCCCATTAAGTGTCATGAGGCTGTCCGTGTGTGGCTGTGAGCTGGGTCTCAGCCTTTGGGGAAGGGCAGGGACACTTCTTGCAGTTGTAAAGGGAGAGGCAGCTAAGGGATGAGAGCAGGTGACATCCTCAATGCACAGGCCCACACTGAGGAGAACCACTGCCCAGGGAGATCTTAGACTCCTTAGATTTTTATTTGACCGGAAGGAGATAGAGGATCAGTGTCCTAGGATGTCTCAAGTGATGGGAACTGCTTTTCCTCATGCTTTTCACTGTCTGCAGTGAAAAAAGATGGGAGGTTATGGAGTTGCTCCAAGTAGTCTTTATCCAAAAGCAGCAAGATATAGCCTGGATGGCTGGCAACTCCTAAACCAACAGCTGTGGTTCACTTCACAGTTTGAAGCCTGGTAAACTCAGGTAAGATGGGATGGTACAGAGATGCTTATGCATCTGAGGTTGGACTAAGGACATCACTTAGCCCTCAGCTGGAGAACCCTTTTCCTTCTGACACTCAAAATGGAGATTAGTTTCTAAAGAGGGACGTGAGCCAGAAAAACCTAAAGATGGCAGAAATTGGGGAAAAGGTAACAGATCCTCTCACCCTAGCAAGAGGCAAATGTGATGGCCAACTGGTGGATCCTCCTTCCTAGCTTTAGGTCCTGCCAGCTCTAAGGCTTCCCAGACATCCGCCGTGCATGTGGTGTGTGGACTCCTCTGTATACACACACAGGAGGACACACTGGGAATGTGATTCCCAAGTCCATAAGTGTGGTTGACGGACTAGGTTTACCTAAAAGACCCTTTAAGAGAAAGCTCTTGAAAGATGATTACAGAATTGAGACACCATCATTTAAAAGTGCCCGAGGCAAACTCCTTTGAAAATTGCAGCAGCGGAGGGACAGAGAAAGAACCTCGCAGCCCTTGATTGTTGCACTGTTCCCTCAGGACCCTTCCTCCCCCTCCCCCTCCATTTCTCATCTGATAAGAGAGAGAGCAGCAGTAAGACTCCTCATCTATCTTATGAAAATCCGATTCGGAATGGCTGTGATCAAAACCAGCTGGCTGTCACCAGCAGTGGCCTTGCGCGGAGGGAACTGCTCAGAAGCATTCCGCATGTGGGGGTGTCACGGGTGGCACCGATCAAAGGAGCATTTTTTTAATAAATATATATAAGGAAAAATACAAAACCTGAGGATTTGGAATGAAAGCAGTGTAGTTTGTCTTGTTTTTTCCAGTGTAACATGAAGAGGATGAAATGGAATCAGATATGCCCGTTCGTAGCATGCGTGGACTGGAGCCCCTAAGAAGGTGCTCTGTCACATTAGTACCGTGTCATTCATCCTGGGCCTCATTGAACAGTGGGGAGATACAGCTTTCTGTTTCTTCCAGCCCCTTCATTCCTTCATCCCATTTAAAGTCCTTTACCCCTCCTTGTCCTTAACACAGCTCTGCAGATGAAAGCTGGAGAGAGCCACCACGGAGCTTTGTGGGAGCTCTCGGAGGGGCCTTGCTCCTTGTTTCCTTCAGTTGTCACTCACGGTGTTCCCCAGAGGCCACCCTGGCAGGTGACACTGAGGTCTTCTCAGAATCAGGTCACCTAAGGCTCTTGGGTGAGCGGGGCCCCTCTCTGGAGAGCCCTGTGGGGCCCCGCGCGTCCCTCCTGAGTGCTGCCTGTGGATTGCTCACCAGGCGCGGACCTGGCTGAGGACCAGCTGCATTGTGGATCCTGGTGGGCTTCAGTGGGCTTGGGCAGGGGATGGGGACCTTTTCCATCCAGGGTGTTGCCCCATGGCTCCTTTAGAAATCAGCTGCAGCCCCACTGGGGGTGAGGTAACAAGGTCACCACCACCCAAGCCCACTCACCACTGTTAGCTGATCCTGTTCTCTGCCAGCAGTCCAGCCAGAACCCAATGCTAGGGAGGCCTGGCAGGAGCCAAGCCAGCCCAAGCCTTCCTCTCAGCCCATGATCTCCCGAGTCCTCCCAGCTGGGGCTGAGGGGAACAACCACTCTGACCTTGTGCCTCTCAAGGTCTGCAGTCTCCTTCCCCAGCATTAGGAGAGATTCGCTTGGCAGGAGCGCAGAGCATCTCAGCACATGGGATGCAGATGAAAACGTCCACCCCAAGCTGGCACTGCAGGACGGCACCTGCTCTCCGTGTCCCCATCGCGGGCTCCCCTGAGGAACTGCCCGTGCACGGCTCCTGCCCCCATCAGCTCTGCCTTGGGGACTGTTATGCCGTCAGCCGTGTTTCTCCACTTGGGCAGTGTGGCACTCTGGTCACTGTCACAGCTTTCACACTCTCCCTCACCGGCCAGGGGGGTGCAGCCAGGTCCCAGTGTTATTCAGCCAAAAGCACAAGGGACAAGTCTTCCTAAGGTGGACCTGCCAGGGACCTGGAGATGTTATGCCCCTCACCCCAACTCCAGGGACACAGGGGACCGCTCAGGAGCTCCTCCGAGACTGCCTCTGTCCCTTGTTCCTTCGGGTGTTTGAAGCCTGTTGCCTGCTGCTCTCCCTTTTCTTTTTCTTTTTCAAAAATTCTCCATTTTTTTTCACTTAGAAAAAAAATTATTTATACGATTGAGATCCACTAATTAAAGCCATTTTCTGGTATTTGGTTACTGGAGCGTTTGATGTCTCTCTGACAAGACCATGAAATGCACGGGGCGTCCACAGGGACAGAATTTGCTGAACACGGCTCTTTGTAAATGAGGGGACATAGTGTCGCAGCAGCTCATGAATATGAAACGCCCATGATGCCACCTCAGTGGACTTGGGAACACAGATGAATCCTGTCATGTGCTAAATGAGACCAATTTCTTTCACTTAACTTCATCTTCAATCAGACCTTCTTCCATGTGCCTGTTTAAAATTCCCCGTACGTGATGCGGAAGGTAACAGCACTCGGTGAAACAAAGTTTGCAGCTGCAGAGAAAAATCATAATGATCTCTGGCTTCAAGTTGCCATCGCCTAAAAATATGGACGTTGTTTTCTTTCACTCATGAGCTCTGCTAATGTCTGTTGACTTTTGGTCCAGAATTAGGGGTTTGTCAGGACCACTCTTATTGGGTGTCCTGAGGCAGCAGGTCCGGATTCCTTTCATGTGGATTGGTTGTTGAACTTGGCTGTGAGTCGTGGATGTGAGCCCTTCACAGCCTGTGATGGACACCCTGCAGTGGCCAAGGCAGAGTGGGAAAAAGCTTGGGAGGAGACTGTGTGACCCAGAAGGGTGTTTGGGGTTGGCAGCTGTGTTAGAGGGACCTGGTAAAGGAAAGGTAGGCCAACCCCTTGTATCATTTAAAGATGTCAAGGTGAAAAAGTGCTGGGAGCCTGGTGTGGTGGTGCACACCTGTAATCCTAGCAGCTCGGGAGGCTGAGGCAGGAGGATAGCAAGTTTCAAGCCAGCTTAGCAACTTAGGCCTTTAGCAACTTAGCAAGACCCTGTCACAAAACCAAAGGCCTAATGTTCTCTCTGATATGTGGATGCTAACTCACAATAAGGGGGAGGGGGTGGATAGGGAAGAATAGAAGGACTTGGATTAGACAAAAGGGAATGAAGGGAAAGGAGGGGGAATGGGCAAAGGAAAGATAATAGAATGAATTGGACATTACTTTTCTATATGCATATATGAATATGACCAATTTAATTCCACATCATGTACAACCAGAAGAATGGGAAGTTATTCTCCATATATGTATAATATCTCAAAATACATTCTACTTCATGTATTACTAATAAGAACAAATAAAAATAAATAAAATTAAAAGGGCTGGGGATGTGGCCCACCAGCACTCCTGGACTCCTGGGTCCAATCCCTGGCAAAAAAAAAAAAAAAAAAAAAAAAACCAGAAAAAAGGGTTGGAATATAGAAGAGATTTTATGTAGCTCTAGAGAAACCATGTGGGCAGTGGTAGAACACCTGCTTGGCATGTTCAAGGCTCTGGGTTCCATTCCCAGCACTGCTCAGGAGAAAATTCAAAAGAAAAAGATAAAAAAGAAATCAGCAAAGAATAGAACCTAAAAGAACTCAGAGAGGAGAGGGCTTCCTGCCTGAAACATCTTTGCCTGGTTGGGACCCAGACTGGGAGCCTCCTTTGTTTGCTCCTTCCTATGGGACTTCAGTGTCTGCCAGATAAAGAGCTTGGGGCATGTTGGAGGTGCTCCTGTGACTAGCTGAGTCCACCTGAGAAATCCCTTTCTGTCCCAGTGGTTCCCAAGCAGGGTAGGCCAGAGGGCTGGCTGCCACACAACATGTCCCAGAGATTTGAGGCCACCTCACCAGAAGAGGCAGCTCAGCTTCTCACGGTCAGGCCATGGAAGCAGAGCTGGGTCCCTCTGGGACTTTGCTGGGTAGTTAGTGATTTAGTCCCCACATGTGATGATACTATTCCTGAAGAAGGTATTTCAGGGCAAATGGCAGCTCCTCGCATCTTTGAAACCAGTTGTAATTGATCTTTTGGTGTTTCTGTACATTTCTATTTGCTGTTTATTTGGGCACCACTTATTCTGTGGTTTCATGTGTTGGTTTGATAAGTGGATCTGTTAGGTGGCAGCAGATTAGTGTTCTAGTATTTAAATGAGTTCCCTATTTGGCGATCTCTCATTTTGAAAGAATTCTTAGAGCCGTTGCTGTGTGTTAGCAGGCCTTGAGTGCTTCCAGAATGTGGAGATTGGTGAAGAGCTCGTGACCCCGCCTCAGGATGGAGCCAGGTGGTCCAGAGTGCACCAAATTTGAATGATTCTTTCTCCGCCCCTTTGTCCCCACTCATTCATTGTTTCTTGTATATTCACTGAATTTTCCCATGGGTCTTGCAGCCTGCAAGTGAGGCTGTGATGTGATCAAATCCAGGCAGTCTCCAAGGATCCCTCTAAGTTGACCTTGGACAGTGAATCCTCCTGAGGCACCTTTAGGACTGAACTGGAACTGTCACAGTACAGAGGAGATTGACATGGCTCTTCCGCACGTGTGACTTTTCAGACTTAAGGGGCATCTCTTGATTCAGTTCTGCTCAGTTGTCCTGTATTTCGCCAGCCCTTTGGAATGTGGAAGTGACTGGGATGTGTCTGCCCTCAGCCAAGGGGCTGAGGCAAGTTTCATTCACCTACCTCCTGCAAAGTGTTGAGGTTCACCCTGAACACATTACAGAAGGACACAATAGTGAGCTCTTAATTCTGCACATTGGATTCAGAGAGGGTTCACCAAGGAACGGATATGCATTTCCTTATTCTCTTGATTTATTATTTTTTATGAACAGAGCTTCCCTTTGCAACCTTGCCATGCTGCGTCTACCTTGGTTGTCCCTAATGTGCCTTGGCAGGATCTCGCTTATAGCAGGCACCCAGCATATGTCCCCTGGCTGATGTGCAGGTCCTTCCTCACCTGGCACCACATGCTCACTCCCGCTCCTGGCTCCTGGCCATGCACCGGGCTGCACCAGCCTGCCTTCAGGTCCCTAGTAGCTACAAGTTGCTTCTCATCGCCTAGTGCCATTGCACCTTCTGTCCCCTGCCTGGCTCAATCATGCTTCTCCTTCAGTTCAGCTGCTCTGTCTCTCATTCAGCAACCTTGCCTGGCTCCTCACCTCATGCCCCAGATTCAGAATTACTCCCTTTCTGGACTGGATTGAATGCATTTTGGAGCATCCATTCAATAGAATACAAGGTGGTCACTGAAAAGCATGAGAGACATCTTCATATGGACAAGGACGGAGGTTTCAGAACAACACAAATCTGGCCTGATCCCATTTGCAGACATGTTTAAAAGGACTTATACACTGGGCACGGTGGCACACGCCTGTAATCCCAGCAGCTCTGGAGGCTGAGGCAGAAGAATCAGAGTTCAAAGCCAGCCTCAGCAATTTAGGCAGACCCTAAGCAACTCAACAAGGACCCTGTCTCTAAATAAAAATATAAAAGGACTGGGGACATGGCTCAGTGGTTAAGTGCCCCTCGGTTCACTTCCTGGTACCAAAGCGGGGGGCATATATACTGTGATATGCATAAATGCTTTTCCGTAAACACAAGAAATTGAGTGTTTACCTCTAGGGAGATGAGGCAACTAGGTCTCATAGAAGGAAGGGAAATTTTCATGTTAAACTTCTCTATAGCATTTGAATTTGTTAAACCTATCATGTTACTTCAGAAAAATAAAACAATTAGGTCTCCCTGTTATTATCTATCATGGGATCCAGTTGGTTTCCTTCCCACTGTGTATTTTAATTCATGCACAGCACATTTATTTTTGTGCATTGTCCTCCTGTCTGACCAGTGCTCCTGAACACCAAGAACTTGTGTCACTGACCCCAGTTCTGGCACTGCCTCTCATGGCTTCTTGCACCTGGGGGTGCTCAGTGGATGCTCCCCGTATGAATGAGCGAACAAGCAGACAAATAGCATTTCCCAGAGTGTGGCTGACCCGGCATCACGTGGGCCAGAGGACCAGCCTGTGGGGGAGCTGATGGGGCAGGGAGCAAGCATGTGAGGCAGAGGACTGGGTTGAGGGGTCTGAGCCGGGACCACACAGCAGGTGCTGGGTATGAGGACGGCGCTGGCCTGTTGCACACTGAGACCAGATGGGAGCCTGCATCCCAGGGCACTGCAGCCACTCACAGCTCTCATGCCTCACCGTCCATCCCCTTTTCTGGGGCTATTCCCAGAACCTGGCCACCTCATCCTCCTGGGGCTAGTTTAGTAAGACATGGCTGCTGGGGTGGCGGGTGGCATTTCCAGATTCTCTGGTGTGAGTGCACTGTTATCCTTCTGCTCCATTTGACCTTGAGGGAAGGAGAAAGTCAGGGCTTGTGAGAGAGAAGACTTGGCTTATTTATAATTACAGGAATGGAGGGAAACATGCAGAACAAAGGACGTTAAATCTTAGGCAAAAATAAAGGTATCCCAACTGTAGGCGTGTCTCACCCCTCCACTGCGGGAGGAGGTGCCTTCAAAGCCACTTTGCACGGCATGGCTGCTGCCACTTTGGAGTGGGAGGCCCAGCCTGGCCCGTGCAGTATTGATAGTGTCGTCAGTGGTTTCACCTAACACAGCTTGCTTAATCTTGCTTTAGTCGTGTTGTCATCTAAAAATGACTGGACTGGGCAGGATTAAATGCAAAAGTGAAGGTAGGACCATCTAGTTTTTCTACATGCAGAATATTGTAATATCTGTTAAGAATAGTGAATATCTATTAGATACTGAGCACTGTGCTTAGGATTTTACAAAGTTCATTGCATTTGATATTGAGAAAAACCATATGAAGTGGACGTAATGATCTTCATTTTACAGATGAAGAAACTGAGGCACAAAGGGATAAAGTCACCCAACTGGTACGTGGCAGAGGCAGGATTTTAAACAGGCCATCCTGCCAGCTGCTGTCTTACACCACCAACAGGAATCCTGCACCTGCTTTATTTATCTCATTGCCATTGTTAATGTTCTTCAAGTAATAACAGCATAGAGGGAATGAGAATAAAGTTAATGTAATTATTGGATTTTTAATATAGCAGCAGATGGGCTGGGGATATAACTCCGCAGTAAGAGCACTTGCCTAACGTGCTCCAGGCCCTAGGCTCAGTCCCCAGCACTGCGAAAAATAAAAATAGTGGTAGCTTTTCAACAGTACCAGGACTCTAGTACTCAGGTGTCTCTGTTAAAACTATGTGCTAGGCTGGGCATGGGGCACACGCCTGTAATCCCAGCGACTCAGGAGGCTGAGGCAGGAGGATCGCAAGTTCAAAGCTAGCCTTGGCAAAAGTGAGGCCCTAAGCAACTCAGTGAGACCCTGTCTCTAAATAAAATACAAAATAAGGCTGGGATGTGGCTTAGTGGTCAAGCACCTCTGAGTGCAATCCCCAGTACCCCCCACCCCAAATAAGCAAACAGTTCTGTGCTTTGCATGTTGAGCTTCACAACCTGTAAGACTTGGTCATCAGGCCACATTTGCAGGTCGAGTCACTGTCTCTGTTGGGAAGCAGGGCTGGATCATTCCCTGTGAGGAAGCAGATTTCTCAAGTCCATATTCTTTTCTCCTAGGTTTGTTCATGGTATATATGGGGGTGGGGGAAGGGACAAAGAGAAGAGTTCCCCAGACCATCTCATGTACACATAAGCAGACACTTGTCTGCGACTGTAAATCAGAAACTGTAAAATTGTGAAGTTCTTTGAAGTTTGCCCAAAACCTGCTCCACGGCTACCTGTTCCACTGGGGGCCGGGAATTGGACGGGCTGCCTCTGCTGCGATGGCTCAAGCTGTCACTGCACCGGAATGTTCCAGCTTGCCTTGGCCTGGCTGTCATCGCTGGCTCTGTCCCACTCAGGCGGTTCACTGGGTTCTACTGGGCACCGGGCTTTCCAATTAGAGAGAAATCCCACTGTGCGGCCAGCCCCGCCAGTGCCGCTCTGAGCGGCCCCTTTGCCAAGGCCTGCGCTGACCTCTGATCTGTCACAGATGGGCCGGCCCCACATTCTTTTGTGCACATTTGGAGGAGGGGGGTGGGTACCAAGAGGGAAGTCCGTGGGGACCGAAAGTGGACATCGGGCAGAAGTGCAATTCCTCAGAGCTGAGAGAAGCCGGGCAGAGCTGACAGGACCCAAATGCTAAAGTTGCCGAGGGAAAGGGAGTTTGAGAAGACCCTGTCCTGGGCCCTAAACTCAGCGTGGGGCATTTTCTTACCAACTTCTGAATATTCATCTCAGGCTGGACTGCTCACCGAAGAGAGCCACCAGTGGCTGCTAACTGGCTCTCTCCAAAACTGTCACACTGCTGATGGCACGTGGCACAGCCAGCTTCCCTGGTCCCTCTGCAGGGCCTGTGCCATCACACAGCCAGGGAGCCCGCATAACCTGGGCTCAGGGGGCAGAGCGGCATTGAGCAGCCCACACAATGGACTGTGTGAGTCACTCAGAGGGGGAGTGGAAATGGAAGCTGAATCTCTATTAGCATAAGAAATAGAAAATAGCAAATTCCATCTCTAATTCTCTAGCAGGCCAGGGAGATTCATCTAAGCTTTGAGCAGCTTCTTTACAGATATTGGACTTGCTGAATGTGGTGCATTATTTTGGGGGTGGTGTATCTGTCTCTCTTTATGTCCACTATCAGCCATTTCTCTTTATTTTTATCCCTTTTCACCACTTTCTTTCTCTGCCTGTCTCTGTTTTATTTTCTGTGTCTCTGTCTCTCTCTTGCCCACTCGCTCGCTTTCTCTCTCCAGGTACGACGTCTGTGAGTCTCAGTCAGAAGTGATAATAAAGACAGCAGGCTTCAGCCTGACGTGCGGATACTCAGGCTCGGCTGGACCAGAGCAGACACAAAGTCTAAATAGTGAATGGGCTGGAAGTGGCTGGGCCTTCCCAGCCGTCGCTGGAATGATTGTGTGCCTCTTTTAGAAGTAAAAATTGAATTCAGCCCTCGGAAGCAGAAAGGAAGGGGTTCTTCACTCGTCTCCTCTGGAACATTCCTTGTTCTGGTGTTTGCAGTTGGTTAGGGAATTCTAGAACTTTCTTACCCCCCTTGACCTTTTGCCCTGGCCCACCCCTTTTTTATTGTTGTCCTGATCGTTAAAGTGAAACCCTCGCCCAGTCAGTGATGCTCATTTGGAGACGGTGGTGACTGTTTTTTTAGGGGAGTCGTTTGTCCCCATGAGGGCGGGCAGTTTTGGGGAACTGAAGCAAGATGCCACAATGAAGTGACGCGCCGTCTCTCAGTCTCTGTGTGTGACTTTGATAGGCTGATAGAAGGACTGGCTTCGTGTCTCAGCATATGTCTCTAATTGTGTCTCAGAAGGAAGCTCCGTGAGACAGCAAGAGAAGTGTGATCATTAGAATGGGTGCTGGTGGTTATATCCAGCCTGGCAGCTGGAGCCCTGATCACCAAAACAAAGTTGGAGAGCCGGGTTACATCACTGGTATAAATGTCCTTTAGATGCAGGCTGAGTGCTGTGACCTGGACTGTGACAGTTGCTCTCTAGACTTAGTGCATGCGTCAGTATTGGTCATGATCAGGTGGCACTCACAATGACGTAATTTGGTGACACTGCCTGTCCTCAGTTCTGTCTCTGACTATGCCATGCTCATTCATCTGGTCCTTTTCCTCTCTCCTCCTTTTCCTCCCTTTCCTCTCCTAAGCCCCAGGTGCTGTCTGGGGCAGCATGGAATCTCTCTCATTCCTTTCCATCCATCTCTCTTGGGAGATCCACTCCAAGGCTCCCAGTCTGCTGCTTGCGTCAGAGTCATTGAAGACATCTTAGGGCACAATACAGATGAATGAGCCCCATCGGGGGTTCTCCTTCAGCACATTCTGGGGTAAGGCTTGGGGTCAGAAATTGCTGAAGCTCCACTTTTGATGCTAATTGCACCCCCAGTTTGGTACCACAGGCCTATGCCAGAAACTTCTGGAGGTCAGAGACTCCATGCGAGCCCCAGCCCACAGTCCCACAGCTGGGTGTGGAAGGTGAATCAGCAGTAAACGGAGAAGCCAGCAAGATCCCCGCCGCTGTGGACAAGGTGCCTCTGCCTCTCGTTGCAGATATTCCCATCATCCCGGATCTGGAAGAAGTGCAGGAAGAGGACTTTGTTTTGCAGGTGGCATCGCCTCCCAGGTAGGTTACCTTAGGTCTGGAACTGGCAAGGAAACAGAACAGACAAATTCATACACTCCAAGGATCGTCTAGAGCGGACTCCTGCTGCTCCCCAGAGTAGATCCAGATGGTTCTGCTGATGGGCTCCGTCCCAGGGCTCCTAACTTGTTACCACATTTTATTCCCACCCTGGTCATCCCCAACTGCATACAAGGCTGGGGACACAGTAGGCCAGCAGCAGTCCTGGAAGCCGCCCTGCCTGTCCCTCCCCACACTTTCTGTCCTTCAGCGTCCAGGTAAACCGGGTGATGACCTACCGTGACCTGGACAACGACCTCATGAAGTACTCGGCCTTTCAAACCTTGGTGAGTGAAAGGGCCTCTGCACGGAGGGGCAGGTTCCACGCAGCACCTGCAGGGAGGTGTCTCAGCTCCTCCGGAGCCGCACAGCTCCTCTCCACAGTCCCGGGGCGGGGGTGTCCTCGGGTGTCTTGCAGCATGCCTGGACCCCCATACTCCAGTGTTTGCCAGGGCCAGACCCGCCGCTCCATGGTCATGCCCTCTGGACCTGAGGACTTGCACTGTCCTCCTGGTGTGGCCCTTCTGCCAACACTGCCTAGGACATGCCATCCCTCCTTTCTCAGTGGCCCTGTGGCCCCCTCAGGTGGTGGCTCTGATGAGTGTCTGTCTCTGGGTCTGTTTGGGGACTTCTGACATTCAAACACCACATGCTTGCTTTGCAAAGATAGTTGCCTGACTGCCCTGGAGGTGCCCAGATGGCTTTTTGTGCATTCACAGGATGGCGAGATTGACCTGAAGCTCCTCACCAAAGTGCTGGCACCAGAGCACGAAGTGCGAGAGGTACAGTAGCCCAAGCCACTTACTGTTGTCCCTCAAGGCCAGCCTGCACCTCCCTGGGGCCCAGATGGGCGGGAAGGAAGCCATTGAGGACAATGGCCATTCTTTGTCTTACCAACCAACACTCCTCTTGGCAGGAGGATGTTGGTTGGGACTGGGACCATCTGTACACGGAGGTGTCCTCGGAGCTCCTCACCGAGTGGGACGTGCTGCACACCGAGAAGGAGGACCCTGCGGGACCACCTCGGAACACCTGAACGCATAGCCACTGCCTCGGACCTAAAAATGCAGTGGGCCTCACCCCAGGGAGACATGCAAGCAGATTAGAATTTTTGTATGGAATATTTTGTCATAAAAATATTTTCAGTAGACCACATTGGGTAATTCACTTGCAATAAATGGCTTTATTTTGTGGATGCCTCTTTGGTTTCTTTCCAGAACTCTCCTGGAAAGACTTGTGACTGAAGGCAGGCCGCATCTGAGCAGTCCGAGGGCAGCTCTCGGCTCTCCAGGGAGCTGGAGAGTGAGGGGAGCTCGCGGGAGGAGTGCTAGCAGTCACCGCTTCTCAGGAGGCCACAGGCTCCCTGGAGCGTGGGACCTGGGCAGTGCTGTGCTGCGGGAGGTTGCAGACAGCTGCCTGTCGTGGTCCTGGCCTGGTGTGATGCCTTCTGACTGGCCCTTCAGCGTCAGGTGGCCCTGGTGGCGGCACTATTGCCTTTGTTCTGTGCTTCCAGGCAGCTGGCCCTGAGGAGCAAGCATGGGAGGTGACGGGTTGCCCATTCACATCAGGGCCTGGTGGCTGTTTGGATAACACCCTTCCTTCCCCCCCGGCCCGTACCCCAAGGCTTGTGCTTCCCTTCTGCCGCAGGGTGCCAGAGCCCCCTTCCAGGTTCTCCCCGGGAAAGACAGACCTAGTCTCCCTGAGAACACCACAGAACATTCTCCCAGGGAGCGGCCCCCTTCTCCTCACCCCTGTTGTCAGGAGCCTCTGACCGTTGGGTACCCAGCTGCTGGTCTGCTCTGCCCCAGCCTCATCCCTCCTCTCCCACCATGTGCTGAGATGGGAGCAGGCCCAACCCTTCCCTAAACGGACGCTCTTGTTTTTGTTTTTCTTGCTTTCTCCCAGAGATGTCTCATCCGAGGACAGGAACCTTCCCCTGCCGCCCTCTCCAGGCCCATGCAGGAGGCCTCAGTGGACTATGGCCCACTCCTCTCATCCTGCCTCGAAAGCCCTTCATTAAAATTCAGGAAAACAAAGAGGCTCAACACATCAAAAACCCACTGGGAGGTTATTTTTGTGTGACTAAGGTGCCCTTCCCTGGTGAGCCACGTGCTTGGAGCAGGCAGAGTGAATTCTTGTTAATTAATAAACTCAGGGAGTTAGTGGCTTTGGGGTCCTGTTTCCTCCTTTTCCAGAGTCACACTTGCAGCCTAGTCAGGCCCTCTTTGGAATAATTCCCGTGGCCACTGAGAAGTTTCCATCCAGTCTGGTTTTTCTTGAGCCCACATCATTGTGAAACCCAAAGGAGAAAGGCTGTATTGCTGGCCTCTTAATTACTGGCAAATTCCACTGCCTCAGGACTCTGATAACCTTGGAGGTCTTCAACCAGCCCAAGCAAGTGACTAGGGGTTGATTGCTTCCTCTCTTTATTACAGCAGCAGCAACAAGACCTGTTATTGAGCTCTCACTACATGTAGGAATTACCTAGTTGGATCCTCCCAGTCACCCAGTGATACAGGTACTGTGGTTATCTCATTTGACAGATGAGGAAACTGCGGTTCAGAGAGGTGAAGAGATTGCCCAAGATTATCCAGTACCAGGGCAGAGCTGGAATTCAAAACCAAGTTGCCTGACGCCACCACGCTTATTAACACCTGTGTTTTTGTTCACCCTCTGGTGCCTTTGGCTTAGAAAAGTACTGCAGATACTAATGGGCAGAATTGGAAGTTCTCCAGGAGGAACTCCCTGCCCCCACCCAGCATCCCCAGAGCAGACGCCATTCTCATCCTGGGAGGACACCCAGGCCTACAGTGGGAGCCTGTCCCTGTGGCTGAGCTCGAGGCCTGGCCCCAGGGAGGGAGCATGAAGCCCACAGACCCAGGTGAGGCACAGCTCAGGCTCAGGCCATGTGTGACCTAGTCTCCTGTCACCTGTCCTGCTCTGGCTGTACACTGTCTGGGCTCCATTCTTTACTCAGCACTTGAGCATTATTTTCACAGTGCCTGGGAAAGGAGATATTCTAGAATCTACATTTATCCAATCCTTCTCCTTAAAACCCCTTCCTTATGTGACAACCAGCAGCATCATATAGCCCAGGCTTCAAGAACCTTCCCAGCAGATGGCCTTAAGATGCAAGATAGACTAGACAAGTATCCACGGGTACCACGTGAGTCTGGGTGCAGCTCCTCCACACGCCATGTTGATGGGCTCCTTACCCACTTCTCCTCAACTGGCTCCTGTCACCTCTGAGTAGGCTTGGTTAGTCCCTAGTGGGCTTGAAGAAATCCCCCTAGTGTGTTGAGTGCTGGCTGGTGGCTGCAGAGATGCTGTTCAGAGGCTGAGCTCTGATAGGGAAGTGCGTTCCTTCATGAAAGATTATTGCCACCTGCCACCTGCCAGGTTCTGTTGAAGGCTGCGCAGATGCAGAACTCCCTTCCCTTACCAAGCTTACATTCCAGAGGGGAGTGGGCGAAGGAACACACAGGTGTGTGTTCGGTGGTAATAGATGCTGTGCAGAAAAGCAAAGTGGGGCATGGGGGCCGTGCTGGGGTGGGGGCCGTGCTGGGGTGGGGGCTGCAATTTTAAATGGATAGTCCAGAGAGGCCTCCCTGAGAGGGGGTGTTTGTGCAAAGACCTGAAGAAGGTGAAGGAGCAAGGTTGGCATCAGGCATTGGTGTTCCAGGTAGAAAGAGCAGTGCCTGGGAAGCCAGGAGGCTGACGTGGGCCCAGCCTGTCTGCAGGGTAGCAGGAGCTTATGGTGCCCAGGATGAAAGGGACCAGGGGAGAAGAGATGCTCTGCCTCCTTGTACCTGAGGCTGGGCTAATCACAGAGAAGGCCTTTGGGTGTAGGAGTCCCCTCCCTCCTGTGTCACAGGCCTTCTTGGACCTCCGGCTTGCCAGGTAGTCTTAAAAAAACTTTCCTCAAACTTCTTCATGGTCCCTGCATACCTCAGCCTGGGAGACGCAGAAATGATGACTGATGCTTCACTGAGGGAGTGGGGACAATGGACTCTGTTGCACAGCGGAGATCAGGATGTGGCGGCCAGCTCCCCGCCAGTGTGGGTGTGCCCAGTGCACTGGGCAGGCAGAGCAGTGTCGTTATAAAGCCCCGGCATGGAATGAATGATCCCTGGAGACTTGCAGTTCCTGATAAAGAACCCAAGAGTTGGATTCTTGGGTTCCAACCCAAGAATTGGGCAGGCCTGTGGCTCAACCTGAGGCCATCTTTCTCCCTGGCTGTTGGTCATCTTGACTGAGGCCCAACCAGGCTTTGCTACTACGTGCTCCAGAGAGAAGGTAATGCTACTCCCTGTTCAGTGTCAATTGACCACATGTGCTATTTGGATGAATCAGGGCCACGTAATCAAGGCCCACTCTGCCCAGTGGTTAGCAGGGCTATGGGCACATGGCTACTGGAGATCTACATGCAAGCCAATGTCAACTACAGAGAGAGAGGGAAACTTTCTGCGAGCCCAGTAGCGCCATGCTTTTCTCCTTTGGACCAAAGAGTTGGTGGGCAGAGGACAGGTAGGAAGGGTAGGTAGGAAGCAAATAGCTTGGCAAAGACCACAGCTTCTGGAATCAGGCAGGATGAGGTTCCAGTCCCAGCTTTGCCACTTAGGAGCTGTGGGCCCTTGGGTGAATTGCTTTACCTTTCTGATCCTGTCTTCTTATCTGGAAAATGGGATAATACTAGCCATCATCCTCTCAGGATTGTGGTGCCCAGTGAAAACTGGTTGCTCTTATTGGGCATTTGAACTGAATGGGATTGAAAAATGAATCTCGATAAAGTCACTTTGGATGTTTTCTGTTATTACCACCCATGTTTGGCTGGAAGAAACCACCTTGGTCTCCCCTCCTGCAGCCTCTCTCAGTCCTGCACAGAACAATGGTTTGCACCAGGTTTTGTTTCATTTTGTTATTTGTAGCATCTTTATTGAGATATAATTTGCGTATCATAAAATTGAAAGTATATAATTGAAAGTGCACAATTCAGTGATTTTAGTCAATTCAGGCAGTTGTGCACCATCACCATAATGCTGCTGGTGAACGTTTCCGTCACCTCCAACGGTCCCTGGTGTCCACTTACAGTTAATCCCTGCTCCCATCCCCAGCCCTAGGCAGCCACTGATATGCTTCCTGTCTCCATAAATACACCGTCTCTGGACATTTCCTGGAATTGGACTCACACTGCATATAGTCTTCTGAGTCTGGTGACTTTCACTCACGCTTTCAAGGCTTACTCCCCTTGTGACATTTATCAGTAGTCCCTTTTTTTTTTTTTTTTTGCTTTTGGTATCAGGGATTAAACCCAAGGGCTCTAACCACTGAGCAACATCCTCAGCCCTTTTATTTTTTTTTATTTTGAGACAGTGTCTCCCTAAGTTGCTCAGGGTCTCCCTAAGTTGCTGAGGCTGGTTTCAAATTTGCAATCCTCCTGCCTCCGTCTCCTGAAGTAGTTTATTTTCTTGCTGGATGGTATTCCCTGGTACGGATGGACACCACCATTTTCTTAGTCGGTGGACTTTTGGGTTGGCTTCAATTGGGGCTATTATGAATTACCCCACTGTGATCTCTGGGTCCATGTTTTCACATGGACAGATGCTGTCACTTCTCAGGCAGATTCTGGGAAGGGAAATTGCTGGAGGACATGGCATGCTTACTTTTCAGGTTTAAAAAGAAATTGCCAAACTTTCTCAGGGTATGTATTTTTTTTTTTATGTATTTGTTTTTCAAGGCTTTAGGGTATCAAGATTAACTTTTTTACTTAATTTTTTTTTGTCTCCTTATGTTTTTTTTAAAGTTCTCTATTGGGTTTGTGGGGGCCTCATTCTCCTGATCCTCCCTCCTTTCCTTCTTCTGTCATTGTATTTATCTGCTTTGAGAACATTTTCACCCCTAACTTAAGACCTCTTTAGGTAGAAGTCTGGGTGTTGTGTGCATTTCTATCAAGCTCCATTCAAAGAGGTCAGAGTCCCAAATAACATGGTCCTGAGCCCAAGAAGCTCATAACAAGTAGACAGAAGCTTTCTGCAGGAATAGCAAGTGGAGCCCAAGGATCTGCTGCAAAGTGCAGAGGAGAGGAAAGACCAAAGGAGCTTTGTGCATACACCCAGAAATACCAAAGGTGGGTTGATTTGCTCTGGGCAGGAGTCAGTTAATTTCAGCTCCCGACTTGTTCTGTGAAGTTTCCTGGAACAGTTGTTTACATGTGGTCTGTGGCTGCTTTTGTGTGGAATGGGCAGAACCTGGTTGCGACATAGACCATCTGGCCTGCAAAGCCCCTTTCAGAAAAAGTTGCCAACTAGAGGGAAAATATGAAAATGAGAAATAGCAGCATCACATGCTCCCAAAGTGTAGTTGTTTATGTCTCTCCAGAAAATCCACGGTAGCAGGAATGATTTGAGGAAGATGGAAGAAGACTGGAAGGGTAGAGAGATCCCACCCCTGAAAGAGAGATGAACTTCCCTTAAGAAAAGGAAAGAATCCTTAGGAAAAGGAAATGGGCACCCATCCCTTCCAAGGAAATTGGGATGTGATCTATCTGGAGATAAAATGCTGGGACTTGTGGGCTCCCTCTCTGCCCAGATGTGGAGTGTCAGAGAGTCTCTAGGAGTCGGATGCCTTTGGCAGTAGGCTGAGGATTATGAAGAGAACGCCCATGGAGGGGTGTTAGGAGCGAGGCGGGCAGGGAAAATCTGATTTTTCCTTCTGGCGAGATAGAAATCAGAAGGCAGGGGTGGCTGAGGCAGACAACGGAGGAGGCTGTCCTCTGTGGCTGTGCCGGAGCGAATTAATTCATGGCATATGTTCCCAGCATCTGTCATGGTGACCTGGACTGGAGGGGTCAGTGAGAGAGGGGACCATGCCAGGGCTGAGCATTAGCCCAGAATTCCCGGGCTGCAGGGGCTCTTGGCTCCCACAGAATGCTGGCCAGCCAGGCCGCCAGGAACATCTGCTGCAGCTGCAGGACACAGCCTGCCTTGAGGAGGAGGGACATAGTCCCCTCTGTGTGCTCTCTGAAAGGAAACACCTGTCTGTGGTGAGGCTGGGAGAAGACCAGGAAGAGGCCTGCGAAACGCTCCTTGCAGCCCTCGAGCTGCAGTGGACTCACCCAGCAGCCACATGTTCGGCCGTGGATGGCAGGGAGCAGCAGGAGGGGAAGCCCTACCCTGGATGGAAAGACTCAGGAATCATGGAACTCAATACAATCCCAGAATCTGCCTGGCATGCTATTTGGGGTGCCTGGTGCACCTCGGGAACTGAAGGTCAACCTGGAGGAAGGCAGGCAGGAGGGCATGGCTGAAGGTGCAGACGATGCCAGATTTGCTCTCTGCTCTTCTGCACCATAGCAGGACAACCTTGGCATGTCTCCATGCCCCCTCTGTCTCAGTGTTCTCTCTATAGAGTGAGGCTGAAAATAGCCCCTAGCTCATAGACCTGAACTTGCTGGCCCAAAGTCAGCACCCAGTGAAGTTTAGTTCTGGTCACACTGAAGGGGCAGGCCATGGGCACCCATTGCTCCCGAGCGTTGGCACATTAGGCACCAACAGAGGCCAAGTGGGCATCAACCCCAAGGTCACAAACTGGAGACCCACAGGCTTATCCTGACCTACAGAACATATTCCATATGACTTACACACTCTTATAATGGTTGACTTACCTACTGGCATTTCAAACAGAAAGGTTTCTTATTAAAACTTGGATTCCCAGCTTGTCTTAGAAAAGTAGGAGATGTGTCCATCCTGGGGTTGTGGTCCACAGGGTGGCAATGACTTGAACTTTGAAGCAACAGCTCTTGGAAGCAGTGGTAATTCAGCAGCCACCCCTGGGTACATTCCTGCCTGGTCACTGCAGACATTAGGCTTGAGGATTCTGTTCCCTGAGGACACCCAACCTGAGTTGTATTCCTGAACCTGGAGTCTAGATTGCAGGCCAGCGCCCTTTGTCACTGACCAGGACTTTAGCCTGATGGAGAAGTGAAATTGTGTCCAGCTTACCTAGTTGGGTTACTTTCCTCGGATCAGGACATCTAGCCCTAGGTCTGCACAGATCTGACAAGAGTTGAAGCAGTCATGGGACATTTCCAGAGCCCATAGCTGGACCCTCAGCCGTTTGCCCTCTGCTGACTGTTAAAGACACTCTGCCCTGGAGCCAGTGGTGTCTCTTCAGAAGAGCCTCCAGCTCAGCGTGACAGGAAGGTAGAGAGGTTGCTTCCTTCCTTCCATAGTGGTGCCAGGTTCTCAGTCATGCTAAGGGGCCATCTTGAAAATGGGGATAACCAGAGCACATACCCAAACCACTGACAAGCAGGGCTCCAGGGTGGACTCAGGAGGAGGGATAGTCCCCCAGGGGAGCACCACTCAAGAGAGATCTATGCAAAGGTGACTAGCTGACACCCCACCAACTGTGGTGGCTTTGGGGTCTGCACTGGTGCCCTTGTACTTCCCAGGTGACACCTAGCCAGTTTCCAGACATGGCAGAAGTACACAAGCTCACCGCTTCTGGCTAGTGCAGGACACTTTGGTGGCAATCTGTGCACCAGAGCTCCCTGCTGGGAGCCAGGACCTTGCTTGCTATGCACTCCTTCTTCAAAGCCCTTTCATCAGGTGCTAGACCTTCAAGGTCACTGAAGCCTTTTCCTCCCACTTCTGCTTCCTCTCCCCTCTTGTCTTTCATAGACAACAAATCTCTTTTGTACTTCCAACTCCATCTTGGGGTCTTCTTCTGAGAGGATTTGAACAGTAGCCTTGGGTGGAAAGTGGGCTGCAGCCTCCAGGACAAACAGGGTTAAGAGGGCACAGCCCCTTACAGGTACAGTTAGTGGCCTCTTCTCCAAAGCAGTGAGTGCCCAGCCTGAATCTAAGGTAACCAAGAGGACTGAAAAGGATGAACCAAAACCCCCACCACAGGCGTTTGGCAAAATAATATGGTCTCTCAGCAGGAGGAGAAAGCAGCTCCACTTTTCTCACTGAGATAGGATTTGGGGAGCCTCTGTTGGGAGCTATATAGGCAGAGAATGGGGGTTTCCTGGCATACCTACACCAGGGCCTGCAGGAGATAAGGAAGGACCCTCCAGAGTGACACCTGCCACCCCACAGGATCAGGAATCACCTGCAGAGGTGGGAGAAGAGATGATGCTTAGACAGCATAGCCCAGTCCTTACCTGAGCAGGGACCAACCAACAAGGCCACCTCTGTGATGCAGCAGGCCAGGGTGGTGTGCCTTCTGTGGGCAGAGGGGAGGACACTGAGGGTTTCGTGGCAGGCCACACTTGTTCTGATGGGATCCCTAAGAATGTTCTCAACTAAGCCAGGATATAAAGAAATACTTCAGCTCTTTAACTAGAGAGTAGAAGCAACACACAGATCTGGCTGGGGTGGGAAGGGTGGAGACTTAGTGCACAGGGACAGAAAGGGGACTTCGGGGAAGGAAGGAATGCTTCCTATCTTGATTGTGGGGCTGGTTACATGTTCATTTTTTATATTTGAAAAAAATCATCAAACCATCCACCTTAAGTAAGGTTAGCTTATTATTATTATGTAAATCAAACCTCAGCGACCCAGACCAAAGACCTCTCCCCATCAGCCCTTCCATCTCAGGTAAGCGACTAGGGGGTCCTGTGTGACCCATGCTTTCTTTGCTGTCCCTGAGGACCAGTTCGGGAGGGGGGGGGTCCCTGCTGTGCCTCCACAGCTAGCTTATTAGTTTTACCTTCAGTGTAATTTTCCATGATTCTGTTTGGAAAAGAAAATTCAGCATGTTTGACTATTGGGGAGAGCAGATGGTCCAATTTATTGTAAAACACAGGCATTCGGGAGTTGTTTTTGACATTCTTCTGGAAGCCACAGGCTTGTTGACCAGAGCAAGGAAGGACACAGGAACTGGGAACACCCAAGATGGTTTCAAAAGGGTGTTACCCAGAGAGGGCACACTGTGCCATCCTGGGCTCTGAAATCATACTTTTTTGGCTTGGGGATGAACAGAAATGTAAGTTTTTGATGCATCCTTCAAAAATAAAAATAATGTTAACCACTTTTAAAGTCACACAATCCTATTTTAAGGTATTATGTTTACTTACACAATTAATACATATCTACCCTATTGAAAACCATTTATTTCTATGTGATAAAATTCCCTTTCACTCTACCTTACCTTTACCCTTCCACAGCCTTCCCCCCAGGTGAGTGGGTATCAGAATGTTCCATGCATTGACATGTGCATGGGTATACCAATCAAGACCTAGAATTTAGTTTCACTGTGATTGGGACCATTCTTGCAAGTATGTCCACATGTTGCTTTTTCCCTCTGACAGCCCATCTTTCGGGACTTTCCAAACTCTTATCCTTGTCTTTTCTAATGGTGCACATTATTTCACAGTTTCACTATCCCACAATACTATCTCCCATGAACGCTTCCACGTGAATGTCATTCAGTCTGGGCCCCTTCCTTGAACTAGGGCTCCTCTTCCTCATGCCCCCCACTGAGGGAACCTGCTCCACCCAGATTTGGCTCGCCTCAGAATTCTTCCTACCAGATGGCCATCAAGCCAGGAAAGGACAGACCATTCTTCTGTTCATTCCAAGTCAGCCTTAGAGTAAGAAAATGGCAGAGGGCATGGCAGCTCTCAGGGATGGCTTGATCCAGGGCAGTGGGGGCTGAGGCAGGTAGGAGGGTGAGGTCACAGGGCAGAAGGTATGGGGGCCCATGATGGAGACAGAGAGGCCTGGATTGAAAAGCTAGACCTGCCTGTGTTTGGAGGTGGGGCCCAGCCTGTTGTATTTGGTCTTAGAGAAAAATCATAGTTGTTTCATTGATCGTGGAGCACAGTCAGGTGAGTTCTGTGGCCAGGTGTGGCGTTAGGTGCCATTATTAGCCATGTGTCCTTGCTCACATTAAGCACCTTCAATCCCAGTAACCCCCGGTGTGCGCAAAGCTCCTCCCAGTATCGGGCTCTCTGGACATCTCACTCAGTGTTCTTAATTGTGAGGCAGGTGCCATAATCAACCCATTTTAGAAGAGAGATGAGGCCTCACCCCAGACCCTTCTCATTCCATCTTCATGAAGCACCTAACAGGTGAGCAAGGTCTGCCCCTGTTTTGTGTACGTGGTGATGCTCAGTTCCTCCTCCTGATGGGGGAGGTGCAGCAGGGTTCTGCCCCTCCCCAGATGCCTCTTAGTGACCAGCGGTCCACAGTCTCTGACCACTGACTCCAGGTAGGGGAGCCCTGGGTACAGGGAGTCTGCCTTTGAGCCAAGAACAACAGGTTTTCCTTCTGACCCACCTTAGGGGGGCTGCTTCAGGTGTTTCCCTAGAGCACAGAAGCAAAACGACGTCACCTACAAGACAGGGGCCTCAGGGAGGGTCACCTGGCCATGGACCACCTATGTCAGAAGCTCCTGCAGAGCTTAGTAAACATACAGGTTTCCGGGCCCCCAACCTGCTGGGCAGAAAGGACCTAAGAATATGCATTAAATAAGCACCTTCCAGGGCTGGGGATATAGCTCAGTTGATAGAGCTATATCCCTATATCGCAAGCACAAGGCCCTGGGTTCGATTCCCAGCACCGCCCCCCCCCAAAAAATAAGCCCCTTTCCAAACTTCCAACCCATTGAGAACCTCAGGGAAGGTGGTTGCAAACCGCTGACGTGCAATAAAAACAAGTGGACCTGCTGCGGTAGCGCTCGCCTAATCCTTGCCGCTCTGGAGGCTGAGGCAGGAGGAGCTCAAATTCAAAGCCAGCCTCAGCAACTCAGCCAGACCCTGTGTCTACATCATATATAAAAACAATGGGCTGGGGATGTGGCTCAGTGGTTAAATACCCCTGGGTTCAAACCCTGGTACCAAACCAACAAACAAAAACAGGCAAAACAACAATAACAATTGGACCTCTGCCTCTTGGAAGGACCTAGCGATGCTGAGCCTGCTTTTCCTCATGGCCCTGACTGCAGGAGCTGGGCCAGGGACTGGGCTCTCTGGTTTCCTCCAGTCCCTGTCAGGACACTTTGGCTTCTGGGATGCTTTGAGTGTGGGCCCACTGGTTGAAGGAGATGGCAATGCTAACGCCCATCAGCACTGATGCCTGGTGACCACAGCTTGACAAGCAAAGACAACTCTGGTGTGCACTTCCTTTCTGTATGCAGGTGGCATCTCAGCTTATTGAGCTTCTGGGGAAAGCACAGCCCCACCTTGCTACTGTCTGTCCTTTGGCAGCTGCTGTGTACTTCCACGTGTTCTTGTGGAATGATTGAGACATGATCGAGATGAAATGCGCCCCCACTCCAGGTCAAATACCCTTCCTGGTTTAAAATCGGTTCAGTTCACAGACATCCAGGGGAGGCTCACAAAATGCAGGGGCCTGGCTCCACTCCAGACCTGAGGAACAAGAATCTCTGGGGCTGGCCCTGGGAATATGCATTTAAAACATTCCAGCTATGAGGACCCAGGGTCTTGGGGAGGAAAGAACAAATGTAGGTTAAATGTAGGTTAATTTGGCTCCTGGCCAAATCAGCCCCCTGGAAGCAGAGGGCCTGGGAGAGCCTCCACCACAATCCAAGCCTGCTCCTCTGGCCTCTCCCACACCACACCTCCCAGGGCACTGGCACCCGGGGCTCAGCTTCCTATCAGATTTCATCTCCTGTCACTTTCAGAGCCAGTTCATTAGTCCTTTATTATTCCCATTCTCCTGCTTATCATTATTAATAATCACTCTAGACAGGCCAGGGTGCTGACAGCTCCCTGCTGTCCATTCTTTCTGTCTGTCCTACACCTGCCCCCCCTTTGTCTGGCACTGACCTGATCTTTTCCCTGTTTAATTAAGCAGGGCTGGTCCTCCACTGCTGCCCAGGTAGGGATGGGGAATGATCACTCTCCTGATAGGCACAGGAGGGCTGGCCCTGCAGCCTGGGCACTCCACCTCCCCAGAGGGGCACGAGGGCAGGAGAGGTCCCAGGAGGGCCATTTGGGGTCTGGAGGGCTGGGAGTCGGGTGGCTGATGACCAGTACCTATTGAAAAGTAATGCCACTCAAACCTCAGTGAGCCGCGCTCAGGATCACCCAGGGGGGCATACTAGGACCCAGGTTCCTGAGCCTTCCCCACAGTGATTCTGACACTGTAGGTCTGTCTGTTTGGGGAGAGCCCATGAAACTACATCCCTCATGAGCACCAAGCAGTGCTGCTGCTATTGGCATAAGGACCACACTTTGAGTAGCCCCACGTTAGCAGGCTGCTCCAGCTTAGTGGTGAAAATGTGAGGCCCCTCATTCAAAAATAATTGAGGATTTCAAAACAGGAACAACAGACCATGAAATCAATGTTGGGGCCCTTCTCTGAGCAAGGTCCCGTGTACCTATACCGGCCAAATGCCATCAAGTTGGCCCTGGCTGAGAGACGAGAAGAATGGGCCGTCACCTTGGCCTCCTCTTGCTCCCTCTGCAGTCCCTTCGGTGATTGGCACATCCAATTCTAATTCCATATGAAACAAAACGGAAAATCAGAGGGCCCAAGATTCATAAATCAGAGACTTATGGGGGAAGGGCCACAAATAGGCCTCGATCAGTAAGATTCTCAGAGAAGTCGCTGGTGAAGTTCAGGGAAGGGAACCAGGGCCAGCCCTTCACCAGAGTCTCCACCTTCAGGAAGAGAAAATCAGATGTCGTCTGTGGGTAAACATTTAGTTCTTTCTGCTACCACTTATCACAAAGTCCTTTAATAAATTACTTCCCTGAAGTGTGCATGATTGTCCCCCTTTATGGATCAGGAAATTGAGGTAGAAAGCAATACAGTAACTTGCCGGTCGAGTGAGAAAGCCAGCCCGCCAGGCCTGGGTGTGCGTTTGGGGCTGGGAGACTCTGCCTCGGCTGGGCTTGGAGTACAAAGGAGCCGAAATCGCTGAGCCTGACAGTGGGGGCGGTGGGTGCCGTGGACGGGCGCTGCACACTTGTGTGCAGGAAAATGCATAGATACCCAAGTGCCAGCCAAAGATGGAAGGATTTATAGCAATTAAAATGTTTTGCCTGGGAGCTGTTTGGAGCCTTTTTATTTTTTATTTTTTTGAAGCCAGAGTTTTCTGACTTCAAGGTGTTAACAGGCCCTCTAAATGGTTTTGTTTTTTAATTGCAGCAAATGACTGCGGAGCCATTAGATTTTGCCTCTCTGCGGTTGTTTCTGAGCCCTTTCGGTCCTCCTCCTTCTATTTATTCTGTTTAATTCAGTCAGGTAGCTCCGGGGCAATGGAGATCAATACTTCCCTTTGATAGAAAAGAGGCAGGTTTGAAACCTAGAGATAAAACTGACACATTTTGTATAAATTTAATTAAAAATGCACCTTTCCTGGCTTGTTGCAGGCACAAAGCCCAGTGTCTCTCTCTCTATCTGCCTTTCTCCCCCTCTTTCTCTCTCTCTCCTCCTCAGCTTCTCTCTCTTTTCTTGTTCCTAACAGGGAGATCTCTCTAAATCCACCTCCCCACAGTCTCGTCTCGCCTCATGATCTGGGACTTGAACCGCCTGTGCTGAAGGACGCTGAGGGAAGGGTGTGGAATTCCAAGCAGGTGCGCTTGGCCTCCTCACAGAGGCCCAGAAGGGGAAACTGAGGGAGAGACCTGGGAGGCGAGGCCCAGGGTGAGTCTGCTTTTTGGCTCAACATCTTCTCTGGCCCCATAGTCTGGGGGCTCAGGGCCTGCTCTGGTCTGGAGCCGGCAGTTCCTAACCAGATCCACCATTGCAGCCCCAGGGGCCACTCATGGGGTGCATGATGGAGCCTGGGGGCCGCAGGAGCCACGGGTGGCTCTCTCTAGTAACCCCAGGGCCACCGCGCACATTTGTCTTGTGTTTTACCGTCCACCCTTCACCTCCTTCCCTGCCATCTCTCCCCTTGCCGTCTCCTCAATCCCATCTGGCTTTTCTCATTTTTCACTTGAGTGGGTTTCCTAGCCCTGACTCCGCTCCGGCCTTACTCTGCTCAACACCAATAAAACACACTCAACACAGGTAGAACAAGTGCCCAGGCTCGGCGTGACAAATGACTTGCCCAGCGCTGGCTAAGCGAGACTGTAAATTTGCCCCTCCCGCTGCCCGGCCTGGGCCTGGCCTCAGAGGCCCCTTGGTGGGAGGCAGGCTTGCCAGCCGTGGGGCTCACACCAGCTGGCCCCGAGGCCTTTCCTGGGGTCCTGGGTGTCCAGGAGGGGCAGGGTGGTAGGGTGTGACTTCTGAGATGCTTAGACTTTGGCTTTGGAGCAGCGTGGTGACGTGGTTTATTGGGCTACAACTCTGATGGCGAGCAAGGCAGGCACCACGCTAAGGTTCCACATTCGATTTAGAGGCCTCACTGTTATGGGGCGCAACTTAAGAACAGACTGATCACCACTGAGAAGTCCAAATTTGAGAGTCTTTATTAAGCCAACCGGCTGACTGTCTCACACGACACCCCAAAATGGCTATTGGGAGAACAGCCCTGACCACAGGGTTGCAGGGGTTCTTATACCAAAAATCACATCAATCATAAGTGTCTTGCTATGATTCAAAATTACAAACTAACATCGTGAAATCATCAGCAGAAGGGGAAGTGGGTCAAAATGACCTTTACCTGGTACAAACTAAAGAATGGTTACTAACATAGGAATCAACAGAGAACAATTTTTCATCATATAAGAATTGCCATTTTGCATTGTTAGACATGTCATGCTAAGTGACTGTTGATGGGTACAGAGGTGGGGTGTCCCTATGGGAGAAGCTACAGAGGCAGGGCGTTCCCACGGGAGAAGCATTTCCTACATAACGCGGAGTCTTAGAGCAAAATGGAGTCTGTTTAGTCATTGCCCATGTAGCCTGGCCTGTAACATTTCTATGGAGCCAAATCTGTCAGCCCGTCACACTGGCCACAACCCTGTTGGGTGGAGGTATAATGACTGACCCTGTTTCACAGATGGTGACCCTGATGGAGGCTCAATAAGGTCACACAACTTGCCCAAGGTCATCTGCCCTCACAGAGACCAGGCCAGGCCTCCTGGGCTCTAAAGTTGGGGCTCTTCATTCCTCGTCCCATGTAGGTGGCACCAGGCTGGGCACCCTGGGAAGCAAGATGCAACCTGCATTCTCAAGAAGGGATGACCTCCTGCTGGGGGGACCAGGGGCCACTAGAGCAGCCCACAGGCCTGCTCCTGCGTTTCCTGGGGCGCCTCCTACTGGCCCCCACCACTGAGAACATTGGTGGCTCCTTCTCCCAGAGCAAGTGGTCAGAGTTGGGCCCCGTGCTCCTGTTCCCTGTCTCTCCGGGCCTTGCCAGCAGAGCGTCTGGAACTCCTTTCAGGGACTGCGACCCCCGGGGCTGTGAGTCTAACCTCACCCCACAGGCATCGCCAGGCATATCCGGTCTTTTGCTTTGGGTGCCTTTAAGGGCCACAAGTGCAAGTTCGGTCTGCAGAGGTGGCCATCCTGAGCTGGAGCCCTGGACTTCCTCTCTGCCTCCTTCCTCACTGGTAATTACAAACACCGGCTGCTTTGTGTCTAAAATGGCCGAGATAATTGAAATGGAATTCAGAATGAGGGCCCTGCAGGCAACACTTGTTGAAAGAAGAAATAAAGATCGTTTAGGTCACGTCTTTTGTAATTTGCGTTTAATAATCGTTCCAGGAGGTACGCACAAAGAGAGAGGCGGCCTGTGAGTGGCTCCCAGCCTGCCTGCACCCACCCTGGTCTGCTGGGGAGGGAGAGAGGGTGGAGACCCCAGGTGGGCAGCTGAGGAGGCGCTGGTGGCAAGCACCAGGGGGAAGGAGGTCTCTCCAGCAGCAGTGACAGTGACCAGAGACAGGGCCCAGCTTGGGGCAGGCCTGGGCTGCTAGCTGGGATGAAGCGGGAGCACTTCCTGTGCTCTGCGCAGATCCTCCACCCACAGGGCCCATGGAGGTGAGGTGATGGGCACAAGGCTGCGGAGGCCAGGGGACAGATGTGGTGATTTTCACAGGCGGCGGTGGCACTCTCTTTGAACCTCAAGCTCAGGACCCTGCCACCACTCAGTGTGCCCACCGTGGAGAGCGGCAGAGGAGCCAGCCACCACCAGCGTGGCTGTGCAGATGATCTGCAGATGCGCCTTGCAGGCTGTGGGTGTGTGGGCTCTGCAGGCTGTCCCCTGCCAGCCCCAGCCCACCACTGCCTAGAGTGGCTTGAGGACACCACGGGTGCCTAGAGGCAAACTGTCCACTGCCCAAACAGCCCCCTGCCTGTCCCCAGGACCTGGGAATTAGGATCTCCTGGGCTCCCAGGGCAGGCACATCCTCTCGGGGTTGGGGAGCAGAGGTGTTATGGACTGGACTCTGTCCCCGCCGTGATTCACTTATTAAAGCCCTGACTCCCAGTACCCCTGAGTGTGGCCTTTAAAGAAGTCATACAGTTAAAATGAGGTCGTAGGGTGGGCCCACCTCCACCATGACTGATGTCCTTATAAGAGGAAACTTGGAGATGCAGAGACACCAGGGGTGGGGGTGCGAGCTGGAGGAAAGGCACATGAGGACACGGCGCGAAGGCGGCCACCTGCCAGCCAGGAGAGGGCCTCGGGAGAGCCAGCTGTCAACACCTGGCTCTTGGACTTCTAACCCACAGAAGTGTGAGGACATGAACTTCTGCTGTGTAAGGCGCCCGTCCATGGTCGTGCACTGGCCGCCCTGCGGGCTGCACCCAAGGTGCTTTGCATGCAGACATTTCCCGGCTGCTCCTCCTCAGCAGGCCCCTTCCCTCTCCCACCCAGATGTCCTTGGAAAGCTCCAAAAAGCAACTCTGGCTGCTCCCCTTCCCCAGGGGGCCGGAATCTAGGTGGCACGTGGCAGAGAAAGAGGACCTGGGCTCTGGTCTTTGTCTGTAGTTCCTTCTTCCTCGGGGGTTGGTGCTGTCCACACTAGGCCCTGAGCTGGGGTGCTCACTGTGGGTGATGCCCCATTCCCCTCTCTTCCTCCACTCCCAGCCTCTTTCCTTTTTGCCATTGATCAGAAAAGTGTCCTGTTAATGATGAAAAGGCCTTCTCAGTTCTTGCAGAAGTCAGAGTCCTGGCACAGACTAGTCTTGTGGAATCTGAGAACCACCAGTCAATCATAGTTCAGAACAAAGAGCTTCTATGGAAAACAAGAGTGTGCATGAAGAACTTTCCAAAGTATGTGTGGAGCGAGCAGTGTGAACCTCCTCCTGCCTGCAGGCCCTGGCATGGGGTCCATGCCCCTCTCAGGGCAAGGCCCTTGAGGACAGGATCCCGGGGCAGCTGGCAGAGTGCACAGATCTGACTGTCCACCGTGGATAGCTTGGACCATCTGAGGAGAAGGCACTGGGTGACAGAGGAGGAGCACCATAGCCAAGGAAGGAAAGAGGCCAATGGTCGTGGGTGTCTGTTTAGAAGGTCTCTGGGGAGGGGGAAATCATGGACCTGCTGAGGTTCCTGAGGACTGCCCCTGCTGCGAAGAGCTGTTGGATGCACTCTAGAATCTTCTCATTTTAGTCCTTCCATGCTGAGTGGGAAGATGGTGGCATCTCCATTGTACAGAGGAGGTGACGGAGTTCGAAGAGGTGAAGTTCTTGCTCATGATTGCACAGCTAAAAAATGGCAGAACAATAATTCAAAGCTCAGGCTTCTAGACTCCCATCCTGGGCATTTCTTTCTAAAACAGGATTGGCAAGCCATGACCCTTGGGCCAAACTGAGCCCACAGCTCATTTTCATGTGGCCTGTGAACTGAGAAAGGTTTTTGCATTTTTAAATGGCTGGGGAAAAAAATCAAAAGAAAATAACATTTCAGGACAAGTGGACATTATATAAAATTCAGATTTCAATGTCGGTAAATAGACTTTGATTGGCACGCAGCCAAGTTCGTTCACTTACCTATTGTCCATCTGCTCTCATGTTGCAATGACAGAGTGGAGTGGTTGGGACAGAGGCTGCATGGCCCTCGGTGCCTACAGCCTGCACTTGCTGGGCCTCTTCCGAAAACCTTTGCCACCTCGGGGTTAGTCACAGAGCATGGCAGGTGGAGTGGATCTTGGACACCTCCTGCCCCCAAATCTCAACTCCCTCTCACTCTACCTCATCCATTCTAAGTGGAGTGAGGTCCCACTGCCAATCCAAGCTGCCCTGGGGAGCCCCATCTGCTCAGGCTCCTCCCCCCTGTGCTAACAGCCTGCCCCAGAACTGGGAGGTGGGGCTTAGTGCCTGCCATCTTGGCTCTGCTGCTACCTGTTCATGAGGTTCTCCAGGGGCGCGGGGGTGGGGGGGTGGGGGGTGTCCTTAGGCTTCAAGTTAGTCCTCAGGCTTGGGAGTTTAGCCCATGGAAGGCACCAAATCCCAGAGGGGATTTGGAACAGGCTGGAACTTGGGGATGTTCCATGGGGGCTGTGGTCACAGAAGGTTCAAGTCCTGGGTCTGGGTAAGTATGATTGGGTGGGTCCCCTTAACATTCTGTGCCTCGGGTCCCTACTTGGAAAATGGGAAGCATCACAGCACCTACCCCATGGGTTTGTGTGAGTATTAAATAAGTCAGGATTTATAAGCTTGGAACGGCACCTGGCGCTGGCGAGGGCTTCATGGGTGACAGTGACTACTATTATCATTTCTCTCTGTGTGTGGGTATGTGTATGTACACTCTCTGAGGATGGAACCCAGGCCTCATGCGCTAGCCAAGCACTCCGCCGCTGAGCTATACCCCGCCACCCCAAGTCCACCGCTCTGCCATTAAAAGTCCTGTTGGGTCTCACTCCTTATTTCAGGCCTACTGGGCGAAAGCAGAGATTTCTCCAGGGCCCCCTAACTCAGGACCTGTATAGGACCATCAGCTGCCAGGAGAAACTGGTCAGTGGTCTCACACTGAGATTCTGTGCCCGATTTCCCCCAGAGTCTGTGTCTGCACTGAGGGGCTTCAGGGCACCAGAGGGTCAAGGCCAAGGCTCAGGCTCTCTGTCTAGGGATTGGAGTGCTATGAAAAGGAAGAGCAAAATAGCAGTAGAAACGGGGAACCGTGCATGCATGGGGACCCCGTAAATACAGCACAGAGTCAGAAAAGCAAAGGATGAGGGATGGGGAACTGTATGGCAGCTGTTGATAGAGACGTTGGGACTTGCAGGACAGCACTGGGGTTGGTGAGCGGCACCTTCCCGGACTGCGAGACTCAGGAGGCGCAGGCTGAGCCACACGGAATTCAGGCAGTTCCCCCACTGGGAGGGGAGACAGGGCTGCCAGAGGGCCTTATGAACTGGGGACAAAAATGTGCCATTGCTTTGGCTGGAGGGAGAATGCAGGAGTGTCCTTTATATATATGATTTTTGAAACCTTTTTGTGAGTCTCATGTACCTTGAAATTTCTCTCTCCACACACACACATTTTATGTAGGCAAACCCAATAGAATTCAGGGGGCCTCACCATTTTACCAAGAATCCCGAAGTCCGATCAGTAGGGATGCATGCACCCAGGTGGGCATGGTGCCCTGGTGGTGTGCGGGCTCATGCCTGACGCTCTGGCCCCCTGTGCACACCCACCCTGTCCCCTCACCTGCATGTGGACCTGATCCTCCCCGTCCGACCCTTACTGTCCGCAGCCCCTCCCCATCTGCTTGCTGTGCTGTTTCTTGCTGGGAACTGTGTTCACTCTGGGCTTTGGCGTGGCGGAGGCTCTGGCCCCCCGTCCCTGGTGAGGCGGAGGGGCTTCGGAACATGTGTTTCTGGGAGGCAGACACCAGCTGGCTGGGGAGGCATTTGCATATTCAACCGAGCCCCCCAGAGCCAGGCCAGGGTTATGAGGGGGAGGCTGTGGCAGGACAGAGGGAGAGGGAAGGCTCTGGTCAGCTAGGGGTCAGGTGGAACAGATTTCAGATTGGAGAGACAGATGGTTAAAGCAGAAAGAGAGGGAGGAGGGCGCATCCTGACTCCGACATGGAAGAAGTCACTGGAGAGCCTGAAAATATCTATGTCTTCGCAGGCTTGGCGGTTTTCAAGGCTTATTTTTTTTTTTTTT
>JAJEJO010000759.1:950624-974567 GCA_020662805.1 Glaucomys volans | reverse complement strand
TCTAAATATCTATATGTATCTATATGTATCTTATCCACTCATGATCAGTGTATGTAACTCTTCGCCACCTAACAATTTTAATTTCTCCTCTGTGGAATATCCTTGATTCTCTTGGATGTTCTTTTACTCTTCTCTAAGTATGAACATGAGTCTTTTTTACTTATTTATTCATTTTTTTGGTACTAGGGATTGAACTCAGGGTCACTCAACCACTGTGTCACATCCCTAGCCCTTTTTTGTATTTTATTTGGAGATAGGGTCTCACTGAGTTGTTGGGCCTCACTAAGTTGCTGAGACTGGCTTTGAACTCTCAGTCCACTGGGATTACAGGCATGAACCACCATGCCTGGCTGAACATGAGTCTTCACTTATACTGCAATCAAATTACAAGAGTTTGAGTTGTCCTCCCTCAGAATCCACTGACACTGCTAAAAATAAGTTCATACAAATAATAATAACTAATATTGAAAGGGTGTATGATTCAGTTCTATGGTTTCTGGGATGTTTTCATTTTAAACACAATTAGAATAGGGTAAGCTTTTGGGCTTGATGGGAAATATAGTCTCATTTCTCTTCTATTTTATATATTAAAACTTACCTTATTTAAAATGTTACAGATGAAAAAGTCCTAAGAGAACATCTGCCCATTGATTTTTAAAACATTTTTTAATAGCGTAATACATTTCTGGCAAATGAAACATTGGGGGTAATCTCAATAAATAAACCAAAGTAATTATACTTTCATCTGTTAAAAGTAGGGATCATGATGTTTCTTTTTTAGCATTTCCTAACTTATATTCCATGGGGAATATGAAACATTTCTAAAAAGCTCTAGACCTAAATAACATAGTTTGAAATCCACTATTTTTCTCAACCTGTTATATTTTATAGATAAATTAATGGGCTCAAAACAGGATGATTTAAAAATACTAACTATTGAAATAGTTGGGAACAGAATGCAGATATCCTAACATCCAAGCCAGTATTCCACCCCTAATGTCCCACTGATAAATTAACTGAATCATCTCCATTTACTTCCTGTTGTCTAATTCAAGTACTGGACTTACGAACAGTTTAGGGTTCTGTGAGGAAGAAAGAGTTGGGAACAGGGACGGACATAAAGTAGAAAACACACAGAATCTCTAATGAAAAACCCAAAACTCAGAGATGAATTTTTCTGGGTTTAACTTACCCTACCAGACTTTTATCATTTTTTTTTTCAGCATTTTCATTCTCTCTTCAGTTAAAATATGTTCAAATAACCCATTTGTCCCATGATAATCAGATCAGTGTTAACGAAACAAACTTTGGTGTTATAACGTCTGAGCAAATTTTGTGCTGCTGATTAAAGGATAAGGAGGGATTGGTGCTGCTCTTTCTTTGCACTTCTATCCTGGACACAGTAGGCTAGATAGCACAAGAGTGCCTCTCCTGTGAAGGCAGCATGTCACCCCTGGAAGGCTAAAGCAGTAAAAAGAGAAGCTGCCTGGATCTTTGCCATTATTGACTAACATCTGCAAATGTTTCTTCTGTTTGTCCAAGCTGTGGATATCCAAGTTTTTGTTATTATTGTTGTAATTTAGATTCTAAAAGATCTCTAAATGACAAAAAGTAAAAAAGTTGTACTGACACGATTTTTTTCAAAGGGAAACTTTACTATAAGATGTTCTAGAGTTATTCTATGCTAGCAAGTATTCAATACTAGAAAGTTCTCTATAAGAAAAAAAGTCATATATGGCATCTATCACCTTCTTTGTTCTGAATCAAAACTCAAGACCTCATAAATTTATGAACTCATTCAATTTTAACTGGAAATCTTTTGAATTCAAAGCATTGCACATGTATTCCAATATTTTAAAGTATTTTCTATGATCCAGAATTCATGATTTGTGTAGAAAATTTATTATTAGAGTCAAGAGTGTCTTACGAGAAATATGAAGATAAACAAAGACACTGATAATAAAATATATTCTTATATTAACTATAATATTTGAAAAAAACTATTTGCAATGATTTTTACAAAATAAACTTTTAAAATATAAATGCTAAATATATGCACATATGAAAAATAATTAGTATTCTAGTTTTTTAATTGGTAAGCTATTACCAGCGAATCTCCACTTTATAGCTCTTGTCTGTCCATGGGTATTCTTACTTTCATCCATATTAAGTATATATAACTAAGATATTCAAGTATATGGTGTATTAAGTTTTTCTGATCACATAGATTTTTCTTGATCTATTATAGATGCCTCCAATGAGAGTTTGGAAAATTATGTCTGTAAAGTCTCTTGGCAAAGTCATCATATTATAAATCCATAAAATTCTAATAAAATTTTCAGGCATATTCTTCCTTCATTGTATTTGAGAAGTTTGTTATTAATCGATTTTCCTCTCTTAAAAAGCATTCCTCAAGCGAATTTCTGATTAAGAAAAATCTGAGCACTTACTAAGTCAATTGTATTTCCATCCCCCATTAATCCATGATTAATATATAACAAGTAAAGCACTTTATTTGCTCAAGTGCTAATTTTGATGTGGACGGCTCCCCATAGTCTATACACTTTTGCGAGTAGAGACTCCAAAGCAAATATAATTCAGCAATAATGAAGATTAACTCTAAGTAGTTGCCTCAAGATTGACTGAATAAGGCTAAAGAAAGAAAAATGATACATTTTTAACTTATTCATCTGATAGCAACTTCCTCTTCTAAATAATCATGCCTGGGCATATTGTTATGAATATTCAAAAGGTTTCTTAATGGCTTAATAATTTTTCTTCCTTTGTTTCTAGGAACAGTCGCCATAACACACACTGAAACAGAGGATCACACTTGTCAGAAGCAAATAATGTAATGTATCATTTGACAATCTCTCTATCTTCCATAGCATCAACAAAGAAAGAACAGTCATCAAAGGAAAGCACTTACTCCTTCTAGATTTTAACACAAAGATCAGAACTTGCATAGTATGGATGACCATGATTAAAGATAGACTATTCAAAGTATAGATCTCACTTATCAAGAGTCATCCCTCTCAAAGCATATCACAAGTCTATTTAAAATAGATAATATATTAGTTCCAGATTTTCCCAGCAGGACGCTTCTGCTTACTTCTTTCTTCCAAGCACATAAAAATGGGTAGTTCATAAAGACACCAGGAAGAAACTGATTTTGCTCCTTTTATATTGGTTCATAAAAGTGTTGCTTTTGCTGCCTCTGATCCCTTTTTCTCTCAAACTCATCCTCTGCTTTTCATTCCTTGGTCTGTGCCCTCAGAGGCGGACATCTATAAGACCAAGTCATTTGGGCTTCCTTCCTTGCATTTCATCATTGCAAGGCACTGTCAAGAGTTGGAAGGGAGGAAGATGTTGAGCTTGCTCTATTTATTTCCTCTCCTGCTTTACTTACAGTCTGCAGTTTTGGTGGATGCAGTAAATATTTACCGTTCCAATAGGGTATTCTCTCTTCCATGGATCAACATTTCCTGAAGCCTCCTGTGTTGCAGTCCTTTCTCTCCCTATCAGGCTAGGGATGGTAATGGCTTTCCTCTGTTCAAAGTGCCTCAATGCATCTCCACTAGTTCTTATGGTTTGAGTAACCAAACCAGTACCTCAGTTTAAGTTATCTCAGTTTTCCCTGTAGAGCTAACTTGTAATTCAAGATGGCAAGTAAGGGGAAGTCTACGTTTCTAGTTACTCCTTGGTTTGGAATTCAATAAGCAAGAGTACTGCTTCTCTGCAGGGTGGGTGAAAGAGGGAATTCACTGAAATCCAATATTGGATAGAGTCTCTTACAGACTCAGAAATTCACGTGCATTGATCAAAGAACAAGAAAGAGAATGTTGGAGCCAAACGGGATGTGGCAGTGGCAGTGACACCAGTTCACCACAGAGGGGACGAATAGCAAAAACAGAGGAACACAGAGGACACATTTGTCATGGAAGAATCTGTAGATGGGAAAAGCAGCCTGAACTTAACTGATTCAGAAGATGCTCAGCTAGCCGGTGTTTTAAAATGGCTCTGTACTTCTCAATGGGCAAGCAGAGAGCTGAGACGGGAGCCAGCCAGAGGTGGCAATGCTGCAGTGTGTAGCTTCAGGAGCCTAGGACATCATAGCAAACATTATCATACTGTCCTGGCAAATGACTACCATGTGGGCTGTGGGATACCTAGCAGAACATGCATGAACCAGGCTCAGAGAAGATTGTACCTAAGGGGATTCAAGTCAGAAAAATAAAGGGGAATACAACTCATTTTCCTTTGAGTCTGGCAGTTCATGTGACCAGCTGAAGGGGGTTGAGAAACTGAATAGGCGGGTATAAGTACACTCAAAGACCAAACTGGAAAGACTGCATTTTGTGGGCCAGCATGTGTGGAGGATTTTTCTCCTGCCCCATGAGTAGAATTTGGTAAAATTTGGTAAAATTCTTGGGAGGTTTCTAAGATCCCAGACATTGGCGTCTGCCTGGTGCAAGCGGTGCATTGACCAAACATCTCCAGAGCAGATACCATCCAACAAAGCCCCTAAGCCCTAATCAGACTTCAGCTCCAGCTTCTGGGAATACATAGATCTGGTGCATGCAGACAAAAGTCCAAGGAAGAGTACTCCTTCCACCCTACCTATGCTGGTGAGAAGGGAAACTGAGAGCTGTTACAACCAGGTTCAGTTTCAGTCTACTCCAACTGGCAGCTTGGTGAGCAACACAATCAGAGGAAGAGGCCCACAATCCCCAGCCCTCACTTATCTCCTCTCCTCTCCTTTCTTCTCCTCTTCTCTCCTCTCCTCCCCTCTTCCTTCCCCTCCCCTCCCTTTCTTCCTTCTTCTCCTCCTCCTCTTCCTACTCTTCCTCCTTCTTCTCTGTCTCTCTCTCTCTGATCATACTTGAAGAAAAAATGGAAAGAAGGACAGTCAGGCCTTGGAAGTGACTAGTAATCATTCATCCTCATCAGCTGCTTCTCAATGAGACAATTTTTCATTTTTCATTAATTATTTCCTTTTTTGTGTGTGTGTTCTTGCTGTGCTTATTCACTCATTAGTTCATGAATTTATATATATGTTCTTTTTTTCTCATTTTTAGGATTTTTTTATGGCACTTACTTTTCTCTGTCTCATCTTTTGAGGTTTAGGGTTTAGGGTTCATTTATTTGGGTTTTTTTGTTTGTCATCTTGCTTCTCTTTCTCTCCTTTCTTCATCTGCTAATAATCAAATTCTCTTGTGCTCTTGCTTCCCCTTTACTTTGTTTTTTCCATTTTCTCGGCCTCCTTTTTTAAATTTTTATTTTTACAGACTGCATTTTGATTCACTGTACACAAATGGGGTATAGCTTTTTGTTTCTATGGTTGTACATGATGCAGATAAACTTTTCTTGGTATACATGATGGTAGAGTATTTTTTGACACATTATACGTCCATGGGGTATAACTTATTCTAATTAGGATCCCATTGTTGTGGTTGGATATAATGTGGCATTTCACCAGTCATGTATTCATATATGAACACAGGAAAGTTATGTCCAGTTCATTCTACTGTCTTTCCTGTTCCCATACCTCTACCTTCCCTTCATTCCCCTTCGTCTAATTCAATGAACTTCTATTTTTCCCTACCCTACTTATTGTGTTAGTATTCACATATCAGAGAGAACATTCCTTCTTCTTCTTAACCCTCATTTGTTGTATCTCTTTTGAATTTTCTTTGTTCACATTTTGGACATTATAAATTTTATCTACCTTCTTATCACATTTTCCTTTCTCTTAATGAACTCTATTTTTACAATCTTTTACAACTAATTGGTTAATATAATTCCTTTTCCCACTATTCATGTTGCATTTATTAGCACTGTGGATGGCATAGTTGATAGCTGCCATTAACTTTAATGCCAGATCTAGTTCATAGATATTTATTGTTTTTGCTGCTGACAATTGATGTCCCCACCATTCCTGGTTTTCTGGTAGTGTTGCTGATGTCATAGTAGGCAACAGGTATTCATTTTAATGCTGCATATTGTTTGTTTCAGTTGTGGCTATTGTTTATTTCTCCCTTTTCAGTGAGTTCCTGGGAATCTACAGATATACTCTAAGTTCTTAGGTAGAGACTCTGCTGATGATCTAAGCCAGTGAAAGGACAAAAATTAATCAAACTCAAACTTTAGCTATATTTTATTACAAAGAATAGAAGAGACAAATTCCCCAAACTAATGACCAGGCACCAAGTACAATGACTAAAGGGACTCTCAGGTCCTAGTCATAGATACCCAATTCAAAAGCAAAGAGGAAGAGAATTAGAACAAAGGCTATGGGTACCACACCCAAGAGTGACCTCCATTTAGATTACCAGAGGACACTTTGGCAAGAGAAGGCTGTGCTTTTAAAAGGCCCACATGTAACAGTGGAAGAGAAATGCATCCCAACAAATACATAAAACCTAACACAGAAATAAAAAAAAAATGTGAAAAAAAAGAAACAAGTTAACATGGTGCATTCTAAAGTTCCTGATTTACCAACAAATGACTCCAAAGATATTCAAATAGATGAAATAGTAAAGATTCTAAAAAAATGGTTATAAATATGATCAATCAATTCAAAGAGAACATAGTAAAACAACTAAATGAATTAGAGAAGTCATTACAGGACATGAATGAGAAATTCAATGAGGAGATAGAGATGCTGAAAAAGAATGAAAAAAATCTTGGAAATGAAAGATACATTAAATCAAATAAACGTTCAGATGAACGTCTCTCTAATAAAGGAGACCATAATGAAGACAGACTCTCAGAGCTAGAAAACAAAGTAACTGTCCATGAACAATCAGTAAGTATTAAAGAAAATAACATAAAAAACCAGGTTAGAATACATAAGAACTCTGGTAGATCATTTAGAGATCAAATTTAAGAACAATTGGAATTGAAGAGCATTGTGAAAAGCAGACTAATGGCATTGATAATCTCTTCAGGGAACTAATAAGAGATCATTTATCAAATTTAGAATGAAATAATTATTGAGATATAGGATTCATTCAAATACATAAATAGACAAGGTTATAAAAAACTGCATGTGACAATATAAATAAAAGGACTAATATACTAAAAATGGATAAAATTTTTAAAGCCTCAAGAACAAAACATCAGGTCACATTTAGAGTCAGGCCAATCAGATTTGCTTTCAATTTCTCAGCACAATATCTAAAATCTAAGATTCCTTTCAATAATGTTTTCCAGGCCCTGAAAGAAAATAACCATAAACCAAGATTGCTATGTCCAGCAAAGTTATTCTTCAGAATTGAAGTAAAAATAAACAAAAAATAAAAAACTTCCAAGATCTTGAATTTTGAATTTTTCCCCCCAGCTATCAAAATGTAATAGGATACTCTGTCTTCCTTCTGGACAATGGCAGCAGGCCCCAAGACCAGTCATCTGCACACAGGGATTAAACAATGGACTCACTATTTTGTGCTTTGTTCCTAAGCTATGATGTTCAGTAGATTAGCTGAGTTAAATGCATTTTGACTCATTATATTTTCAACTCATGATTGTTCTCCTAGAGATAACTTCATACAGAGCATCTGTACAGGTAAGGGATTTGCAGCCTTTTTTTTTTTTTTTCTTGCCGTGGTACACATCACATAGTAGTCACATGTTCTATTGAGCATGTGCACAACATGAGGATAATATTTACACAATGTGAAGATTTACCTTTCTATTTTCTCCTTAAGTAAGCATATCATACAGCAAGGTTTTCATAGGTATAAACTTGAATCTGTGCTTATTTGCCAAAAGACCAAATAAACACAAATTTAAAACAGAAAGAATACATTCTAGACTAGTCACCCTAGTCTGGACATTGACAGCCATAATCACACCTTTGTAGTGAAGAATATTCTTTGAACAACTACTAAAGCCAGGTTTATAATCAGTTATGTCTTGTAATGAGTAACAAGAATTAATACCCAGACTGACAGTGAATATTCCAAAATACAGTCTCAATTTCCTCCAATATGGTTTCTGGTCCTCTGTCAATGAAGGATCAAATGAACATTATTAGCACTATTAGAACTATCTTTTCTAGGGAATAAACTAAATATATTTTATAAATTACAGGCTTCCACTTTATAATGATACCTCTTGCTTCCATTGAAATCACAACATGGACGTATTCCCTTATACACTTATATCCTTAACAGGTTAATGTATAGCTCCAGGTAACCATACAGACTTGCACAATTTTTCCCCCCAAATTTAAATTTCACCATTTGTTAATCATATTATGACTAATTAGCAAAATCCTTATATAGTACATGTTAAATAATAACAGGGAACATAACAGAGATGTGCAGATGTATTTTAAAGAACGGACTCTGGGAATCAAACTTCATCCTGAAAGGGAGTACAGAATAGTTATTGCAAAACTTGTCACAGTACTTGTAGCTTTAATTTTTCATGTTCCTCCTTTCCAATTTAAAGAAAAATATTAAAATTTTAAAGAAAAATTAGTGGGATTGACTCCCCCCATCCATGTTTTTTTCCTCACTATGGCAGGGAAAAGAACTCAAGTTAGTCCAACATCACAAATGTCATGAGACAACCACTTTAGATGAAGGGCATATCGTTAACCCTATTTTCAGATAAGGAGGCTCTGGCTTATTCCCTTACAGTTAGTAAGTGATAGAGTAGAGTTTTACACTCAGTTCAATGACCAAACTCCTAATAAACAAACAGCATCCCAGTCAATATTATGTAAAAGAAAAAGTTCAACATATTAAAAATAACAGAATTTTTTGGACCAAGACTGACTCACCCATCTGGCAGCCTTCAAATCCACACATGTTCAAAGACCTTTCCTTCTGCAAAGTGAGTTGGGAGTATTTAAAGGCAGAAAAGGAAGTAAGGCACAGAAATGACCAGATTGGTTAAAAAATCCAGGACTCCATTTGTGTTCAATGAATCAATAAGTAAATAAAAGAATAAAAAAAAAAAAAAAATCCAGGATCTGAGCAATTGGCAACCTATGACTGGCTGAACCAAAGCTGCTGATTGGCTGAGACTCAGCTATATGTTAGGAAATGTACTCCTAAATTAGACTTTTTGTTGTTTTACATACTAAGTTCAGGTGCCACTCATTACTTGAGGATTCAAGATATGCAAACAACCTCAGACCAAATCAAGTTGAATTTAAGCATCATATAAACAAAGGAATGGCAGAATTGAGAGCTCCTGTAAATCCTAAAAATGATTTAATGGACTCAACTTACTCAGAATAAAAGGGATTGAGGTATGATTTTCATTTTAGCCCCAGATAAATGCTTTGCCAATGTTAGTCAGCAAAATAATCATGAGAGGAGAAATGCATACTAAAATGAAGACTTCTTTATCCCACTCCTAAGAATCTGATTCTGTAAGTCTGGAATGAAGTCTCAAAGTCTGAGTTTTCAGTAATCATACTGGACCATAATACACAAATTTCAAGGACAACACTTTGAGAAACATTGCCATAAAAACTGAAAGACTGTATTTTCAGATTTCTTTTTAATCATCCTCCCATACTGAAGAAAAAAAAAATCAGTTTCCAGTTTTGCAGTTTCTAGTGCAAACAGATAAGCTAAATTGTTTATTTATCATTGGTAGTTCTTATTAAATCTGATCCTGAAACTAATCAATTAAAAAGACACTATATTAAAAGGAGATTGGGAACTATTAAGAGATTTGAGAATTTAATAACTTAATTCTTACAACTAAATAATCTTAGACCTGTTGATAAGAGATGATCCTCTTTAGTCATGGTGATAAGGGAGCACTAGTATTGAGCAGAGCAGTCCAGAAGGTAAGCAAAGAACATGTCTGATCTAACAAATTAAATATGTACTCAAAACTAACCTTACACTTAAGGAAAAGCAAATAAAGAAAACCCAATGGTTGGAAAAGGTTCTTTGGGCATCTTTTGTCCACAGCAACCACAGTTAAAAATTTCAGTAAGTAACCTTCTTGACTGCAAGTGGCACCTTCAAAAAGAGAGCAAAAGAGTTCTGTTAGGTACTCCACTCCCACCGCAGCCCAGAAGTCATCTGTAAGTTACTCCCTAAGGTCTGATGTCCTCCTTGCAGTTATTAACTGGCTGTAGGTATTAGCTCCAGTGGGAAAAGCTGACCTCGTGCCCATCACCTTTTACCCTGAAGTCTCTTGAAGGGCAAAAGACATCACCAACACAAAATAAATTCAGTCAGTTTATTCCCTTGGTTTTAAGCCAGGACAAGAAATGCAGTTATAGGATATGAGGGCTAAAGAATGAGACTAAGTGATTTATAAAACTGAAAACTCTGTAATAGAAATTGATCTGTGCATGTATGTGTGTGTCACGATGTTGGAAGTGGACAATGGCTGTTCCAGGCCACCAACGTGATTACAAAATAAAACCAAAGTCACTTAAGGATTGTGAATGGGTAGATTTGATCCAAATAATGTTTCTGAACTCAGCAGGGCAAGAATAGCTGGCTCAACAAAACAAAATCAAGGGTTATGAAAATAAAAGCAGAATAGTTTTAAAATCCATACAGTTTCTCACAGACATGTCTTTAGATTCAAATTGAATACTCATTTCAGTATTGCCAGGAGAGGACAGTTACAATTGAAATTTCCATTCACTTAAAAGTTTTTCAGACTTCAGTATAATCCTCAAATCATTGAGAAACTTTTAATCTATAAATTTTTGAAATGATTCATTTTCTACATAAGGATTCTTTGTGATAAAAGAAAAAACTGAGAATGGAATAGAGATGTCGTGATGTCAGATCTTTCTATTCACCTCTAAATAAAGACTAAGCAGCCCCATGTCGTGTGATTGTCTCATCAAAACCACATTAATAAAATTTAAGTTTCTTTATCAAGAGGGAATCAAGCTCTTTTTGAGCCCATTGCTCAAAAATGAAGTCAACATATAGATAGGGATCTCACCTAAACTTGGCCTAAAAAGCTTACAAGTTTCTCATTCTACAAGCTCCTTCTAATTGTTACAGTATTTTCCAGATTAAGGTAGAGGAAGTTAAGAAAATGTTTACCATAGGGTTAATTAATTTTCTCATGCACATTTTATTGAAGTGAGTCTTTAGATGATATTTTGACTCATTTTTTTCAAAAATAAATCCTTACATAGAGGGCTGGCTCCAAATGTGAGGTGAGGATGATAAACTTTATTCTGAAGCTGAGTAAAAAGAGTGAAGTGGTTTTACCTCTACCCAACACCTGAAATCCCACCATTACCTCCACCTTGTCACAGGGCCATGACATCCCATCACATATGACATTTTCTCCAAAGCTACAGTGCACAGGTACAGATATGAAGAGTAACTTTTCAAGCCAAGAGCACCCAATATTCCCCATTGTGGGTAACCAATCAGATTGGCATCTAGTAAAGGCAAATTCTGACTGACAGAATGTAAGAAGGAAGACTAATGGAAACTGGGAAGATCAAAGGATGGAGGAGAGCATGGTATATCAAAGCTATACAAGATGCCATAGGACAAACAATACAGAGTATTAATGATGAGACTGTGGTTTATAGAGAGAGCCAACCAAAGAACCTAAGGTAAGAGATAGGATGCAAAGCAGATGTAAGTATAATAAATGATTTCATATGCAGCAAAATCAATTTGTGAAAGAATATTTAGTATTGTTGTCTTATAACAAATATTCCATTTTGCAAAAGCTGATAAAGGTGAAAATAGATATTCTAACCTCACATATGTTTTGCATGCAGTAATTATGAAGCAAAAGTCTGAAGACTTTGACCAATTTGAATAAAAATTAATTGAATAATCATGTACCTATCTTGAACTTGAACTAGGGAATATATATATATATATATATATATATATATATATATATATACATACATATCACAAACATATTCATGCTTATTTTTCTGAATAGCTAGTTGGTTAGATCCCACTATTTAGACAGTTATGATAGCAGAAGTCCCCAATAGTAGAGATTAATGATTTCCAGCTGCTCAAAGACAAGAGCATCAGCTCTTAAGAATCAGTGCTGGGTTCTGAATAATCGTCCAAATTCCAAGAGGTTTTTCAGGCTCTTAGAGACGTTTGATGTCTTCATTTCCTGACATTGAAATACGTCCTGAATTCCTATATAGCCAGACCATGCAGCTCAGGATTCTTGATTTCACAAAAATCCTCAAACACCTCTTACCATTTCTACCAATTTTAATATTTTCTGAGTAAATCTCCATCTCATACACCAAAAATTTTAACATAGATGTCAGGTGAATTGAAATTTTCTATCCATAGATTTACTGATGAATTGATAGAAATAAATTGATATATATGTAGATACAGACCTAAGATAGGTAGGTAGATAGGTAGATAGATAGATAGATAATTTGTTTTAGTCAGTTTTCCATAACCATAACAAAATACTAGAGGTTGGGTAACTTATAAAGAAAAGAGATTAATGTAGTTCATAATTCTGGAGGTTCAAGGGCATGATACCAGCATCAGCTTAGCTCTGGGGAAGACCTCATGGCACATCAAGAAAAAAATCAAGAAAGTGTATGTGAGAGGGTGAGATCAAACACTAGACAGGAACATAAAGATAAACTGGTGTCCCACAGTTTCTTTTATGGGCATTCTTTCAATTGATCCAAGGATTTTCCACCAGGCCTCACTCCTTAAAGTTTTCACACTCTCCAAAATGCTGGAGACTATTCTGGAGACTACATTGCCAGCATATGAACTTTGGGGAACAAACTCCAGCCATACTCAAATCATTGTAATATTTACATTGACAGGTATAAATATGATATATGCAATTATAAGGAGAGATAAAGAGATAATAGCTGTCAGACAATTAGACAATGCCAACTGTTGATAAAGATATGATTCAATGAGAATTATTGCAAGGAGAAATATCAGTTGCTGCAAAGACTTTGGGAAATCATTTGACAATATTTTGTGAAATTGAAAATTCACATATTTAACTAATCACTTTTACACTCAGGCATTTATACTCTGGAGAAACTCTTGCATCAGTGCAATGAAAAAAAAACATGAAAAGGGGAATTATTTGTAGCAGCATTATTTATAAATAGCAAAAATCTAGAGCCATACCCAATGTCCACTGACAGGGAAGTGACAATAAATTGAGGTAGATTCTGAGGCAGCTTTGGGAATAAATGAATTGTGACTACCTGCATCAACACAAATGAATCAGATCACTCATGTTTCTTGATAGAATTAAATCACAGCAGCATATCCACAATCTAAAATCTTTTCATAAGGCTCAAAAATATAAAACTAAAGATTATTTCACATGGGGATACTTGCCTCTGTTTTACAACCTTTTTTTAAAGTAACAGAACAATAAAAACATATTTCTTAAAATGGTTATTCTATACAATCAGGGAAGGATGCAGGCCTTCAGTTGTATTCTGTTTGAAAGCTGTGTGTTGAAATACACGTGACCATTTTATTATCTTTTCCAACTTATGTGAATTTATCCTCATATATGTACTCCTATTTCCAAATTAACAGAATTAGGATCGTAGTTAAAACCAATTTTTGATTGAGCCAGAAATCTCTGTGCCTTCAACTGAAAAATGTTTATGTTATGTTAAGAGTAATTCATATGTTATTTGATTAGGAGATTGGCACTAGTGGCAGATAGAAGTAGAAAATGCTGAAAATTTCTTACAATGTTACATATTCTCATATTTCTTACAATATTACATGATATTCTAACAAGATATTATATGTAACTATGGCCCTATACATCACCACAACTCTAGTGCATGGTAAATGCTATGCTGACAATTATCCTGCTTCTGATCATCACAAAATAAGAATTCGGCTTAGAAATCATAATTGTGAGGCAAGAGAACCCAGTGTTTGAGGTGAGGGGAGATAGAGAATCCTTAGTTTGATCTCAGCTCTAGATCATGTGGTACATAACTTGCCAAGTGTCTGTTGTGTGCTTTAGTTTCTTTATTTTTGAAATTCAGACAAAGATGATATTTCTTAGTGTTATGCTAAAAAGCAAAAGATAAAATAAAAAAGTAACAAATTTATTGTATAATCTCCATAAACCAGGCACTGTGTTCAGTCTTTCTATTAATTAATATAAATACTAACAGCACAAGAAAACTAGATTCCTAGATGCTGCTGTTCATGTTCATGAGCAGCTTATCAAGGCTCTGGACTCCAGTAGGGAGATTGTATTTATATACATTCAATCTCAAAAATAAAGCCATGATAATGCGCTCTTGAAATCAATAAATAAAACATCCTCATCGAGTACACTTGACTTTGTGTCTCTATCAGTCCTTTGAACTCCGGATTCTAGGCATCAAACTAAAGCAAAATGTACTTTAACCTGAAACAATACTACCATACTTGCATATCATCTAAGCATGTATTATCATTCCTGGTCTTTCATTTTGATGCTAAATTTCAATCACACTAGTTCTTGATACAGTTACTTGAATTCATTGAGGCATATACTTTTTTTTCTAACTTCTTTTTTGTGGGGGTACTTGGGGTCGAATCCACTGGGTCACATCCCCAGCACTTTTTAAATGGTTTGTTAGACAGAGGGTATCACTGAGTTGCTAAGTGCCTTGCTAAGTTGCCGAGACTGGCTTGAACTTGGTATCCTCCTGCCTTGGCCTCCCTAGCTGCTGGGATTACAGGCATGCCCCATTGCACCTGGCTATTTTTCTAATATTTTACTGAAATAAATTTGCTAATGTCACTTTGATAAAATTCTGTTATCTTAAAATTATGGCATTTGCAGGCAAATGGATGGAGCTGGAGAATATCTTGCTGAGTGAAATAAGCCAATCCCCAAAAAACAAAAGTCAAATGTTTTCTCTGATTTGTGGACACTAATCCATAATGTGGGGGAGAACAGGAGGAATGAATGGAGGAACTTTGGATTGGGCAGAGGAGAGTGAGTAGAGGGAAGGGGACAGATGAATGGGAAAGATGGTGGTTTGAGGTTGGCATCATTACCCTAGGTATTTGTATCATGATACAAATGGTATGACTCTGCATCATGTACAACCAGAGAAATGATTAGTTGTGCTCCATTCATGTACAATGAATGGAAATGTATTCTGCTGCCATGTATAACTAATTTGTATTAGTTACAAATGCAAATTTTCAAATTTTAAATTTTAAAAAAGAAAAATAATGTGAAAAATTCCATTATCTTGTTTAAATATTTTGAAGCTTACTATGTGGTTCATAGACATTAAAAACTGGTATTTTCCTTGTTGAGTTGATCCTTTTATTATTAAGATGCCTCTCTTTATCTACAGCAGTATTTCCTGTCTTAAAATCTGTTTTGTGTTTGGGGCTATAGTATTATGCTTTTGCTTTTTCCCTTCCATTTCATCTGAAATCATCCAAGCCTTTTTATTAATGACATGTCCTATAAGCATCATAGTGTTGGGTTTTATATTTTATCAAGTCTAATAATCTTTTCATTTGATGAAGTAGCTCAGGTACACAGTATGCAGTTACTAATATACAGATTATATAACTATCATCTTATGGCTTTTTATTTGCTCCATTAATTATTTTTCCTTTTTCTCTCTTTTCAGTCTGGTTTTTCAACCAATAAAGTATTTTGACTAATCCATTCTCCCTTCTATTCAAAAATTATTTATAATTCTCTATTATTTTTTCGTACTTACCCCAGAAATTACATCATAGCTGCTTAAGAGGAGACTGAAGTCTCTTTCTTTTAGTATTTTCCAGACAATATGTAGATGTTAAACTATTTTTACTTCTTTTCACACCATCATTTCTACTCGGTTCTTTTTAGAAATTCTGTCAATCATATTCTTTTCTTGGTGAAACATCATAGTCATATTTTAGATAATATTTTCTTTAACTCAATTTATAAGAGATCAGCTTAAGGACTTTGGAAACTAGGTCTGCTACCTGAGCTCCCTCTGGAGCAGTTTCTAGTGACTGCTTGTTTAGTTAATTTTCAAGTTCTAAAAAACTTGGTTTTGACAATATTGTCATATACCCAGTTGCCTTAACGGAGGATCTAATTTACAGAGGTTTTCATTCAGGGTTACAGAAATTTCCCTAGGCCTCATGACATTTACATGTGATCTGAATTATATCACATTTGGGACATTTTGCAAATGTGAAGCAAATTTTTGCATATCTAAAGATGTTTCCAGGAACAAGGACCCATCATTTTAATAGTGTCAAGACCTATTATTTTAGTAGTCACTTAGGTTTAGGAAGAAAATTGGAATTGAAGAATGTATCAATCCATCCTTTTTTGAGGAACTTACAGGAACTATTGTGAGTCTCGGGGTCAGTCCTATCATCTATAATCACCAGGTGTGAAGGTCTGTTCCCTCGCTTCTAATCCGTAGTTGTTTTGTTCTTATTAAGAATAAAGATTAGATCACCATTCTACTGATTTAATAAAAAGAAAGAAAAAAGAAGCCTGAAGATCTTGAACAAAGAGCCATTAGAATAATTTCATGGGTTTTTCTGAAATTAAACAAATTCAGACTGAATTTGGCTTGCACTATGCAGAACGAAGGACAGTTGTGAGCCTGGGTGAAAGTTCAAATACTCTCTGAGTCAGAAAGCAGGACTTTTCATTTCAGACAGGACTCATATATATTCCCTTGCAACAAGCTCACCTAGTGTCAAGTTCAAATAGGATTTGACGTGCATAAGATTTTCCATCCAGTGTAGTTTTGCTTCCTTGAGTAAATAGGCTTCCAAGTGCCACCTTTACTTAACATGGCCTTTTGTAAGCATTTCAGTAATATCTTCTGGAGACTACAGATTGAATAAGTTAACACTTATGATTATAATCCTATTATAAGGAGAGCTTTCCTGCACTCTTGGATTCAGTGGAGTGTATTTTACTAACAATTAAAACAAGAAAAAGTTTGGGAGTGCATGTCAGTAGTAGACTTAGCATGGAGGACACCCTGGGTTCAACCCCTAGCACCTTCAAAAATAGAAAAGGAAAAGAAAATTGGAAAAATAAAATCCTCAGCTATCATCAAGTAGACAGATATAAAAGGTTTCATTCTTCCATAAGTTATTCCATGTAAGTTTCTTCAAATTGAAGAAGCCAGAATATTACCTGAAAAATGTGATATGTATCTTTTTAAAGGAAGAAATGTTCACAAGTAATCTATTGTAATAGATCATAGCTTGAATGATCAAGGATATCTTATAGCAACCTTGACGTAGATGAACTTACGAAGGGTATCGTTTATCTATTTCCCTGTGTCAGTAGCCATAAAGAACCAGAAAGAAAAGTCTCTACATAGCAAAAGTAAAATGAATAAATAAATAAAACAAAAGAAACAATACCAGACTTACTCTATTTCAAACACTTTGCATTTTTCCTTGAAGGGAAAATAAAATTGATGTATGATTATAAATTAAAAATAAGTTATATATGCTCTGGTTGTGTCAAAGTTATTGATGCATAGAAAGCAGTACAAGCGAATCTATTGGCATACCTGTGCTTACCTGGCATGAACTTCACCCAGGCCATTAAAGAGTTTTGTCACTGCTTTTACATCACTAATACCCCCAGCTGGTTTGACTCCCTGAAGTTAGAGTCCACATCTGGCATGGTGTTTATTATGTCCATCAGAACAGGAGGCAAATGAAATCTAAATGAACTACATGCACGGAGGCTCCTGGTCTCAATTCTGAACTCAGATAAAGCACCATGTCTACTTTCCACAACACATATGCTGTGAGGCAGAGAGACCCAGTGACATCACCTGACAATGCAAGAAAGTGATCCTGTGGACAACTGCTGATGAGAGGCAGGAAAGGACCAGCAAGAACATTCCTTAGACCTCTTTCCAGCAGAGTCTTAAGCCTTTCAGACCATTTATTCTGAGTCATCCTGTGGGGCTGAGTGAGTCACTGTGACTCTCTGTAAAATAGCAGAGTGCCCAATTTAAATCTTCATTCCTAAATGCTGGGATAATATACTCTACCACTTTCCTTCTCAATTGCGCTCCCCTCCCCCACACACACATACACACACAAGCTTGCACTGCTAACGTGTAAATTTTAATTCCAAATGTGCATTCCAGAGGACCCTGGCTGAAACAGATCTTAAATCCAGTGTGTCACACACTGGTTTGTGGTTCATAGAGTTTTCATTTCTTGATCCAATTTTGATTTCAACCCCAACTGTGCAAGATAGTTTCATGCATATTGAAAGACTTCCATTTCAAATGTCTCTCTTTTTTCAATCTCAGGGCAATTTTCCTAAAACTGGGGAATTGGCATAATTTTGCAAAGCCCTAAAGTACAGAGGAGTTAATCCTCCCCCTGCCAAGGGGCACCTCTGAACAAGTAGAAGCTCCATTGTTTATTGAATATCCTTCAAATACTGGGAGGCATTCTCTATGCCTCTCACAAAACCAGGAGAATTGAGCCCCTGTTGCCCTCAGCAGCTCCAGATCACTATCCCTTTATTTATATTGTCTTCCTTATTTTCTTCCTCACCTGTTTCATAATTTCTTCCAGAAATTCTCTTCTTTCAATTTTTATAGTTGGGGATGTCTAAACAAAAACAATTGTCTGAGAAGTTTTCCTGGAAATTACATAGGATTTAGAATAGGATTCTAGGACAGATCTCTCACTCTTCAGATACCTGTTCTTGCTGGAATTAAACAGGGTGGCCAAAACCTCTGATGTATGATGCAACATGTATCATCACTGATAGTCTGACCAGTCAAGGATTGAAATAAGGCACAATTAGAGGACACATTGATTGATGTACTTTAATGATTTGAGACAATGGCAATGATACAAATTAACAGGAATCTGACTTTTGTTAAACTTCTTAAAAGACTTGAAAAAGGAGAATGATAGGCTCAGGTCTCCCAGCTAGCAAGGTATGATGTGCAATCTAAAAGATCTTCTTGGAATACTTAGACCCTTCAACATAGTCTGTGTTTTACTAAAAATAAGGCTCAGAGTTCAATTGTTAGCAGAACAACAAAAGAAATAATGCACAACCTCAAGTAGCCCAGGGTGAATTCAGGACTCTTACATGGGGTCCTCAGTTTTACGATTAGAGTAGACAGGCCTGAGTAGATTCCTGGGAACCCTCTAGTTTGGTAGAAGCACAACAGCCCCCTGACTCAATGGTTACTGTTCTCTGTAGGGCAGTTCTGACAACCAGAGAGCTGCCTTTCAACTGGGTTCCCTGGTGTCCACAGAAATGGGAGAGGTCAGTTGGTGGAATTTAGCCATCTGAATTGAGGTAGACAACTTAATTTTAATGGAGGGCTAGAGTAGAGCAACAACTAGGTCAATTTACATGGCAGAGTAATGGTAATAAATGATGGGAGACTTGGGTAAGAAAGAAAGGCAGCCGATGAGGGGAATGTTCAACTTATATAAACCAAAACAATGATAGTGGTTGAGAAGGTCAAGGTCAACAATCGTCATGGAAAGGTATTATTTCCCTTTCCAGTTTTCAGATATAGGTTCCCTTCATTGAATAGGAGGCTAATTCCTCTTTGAGTGGGGAATCTGGCATGCCACTGAAAGTCAAACCATAAGCATCTTGCAAATCCTTCTCCAAATGACCACACATCAGATAAGTTATAAGAGGTCCTGGATGTGGGTCTGAGCTGGCACTGTTGCTATGGGACTCAAAATAACCCTCATGGACCTCAGTTTGATTGGGGGTTTACAGAACACAGGTGATAAATGCAGTCATGGTGGACTTCATTCACATTGGGGGTGGGGGCAAAGGGCCCTCGGGTACAACCAATGGTTATTTCTCCCACTCTTGATTACAAAATTAGAATGTAGTAAGTATTTCTCATATTAGATGTTTTACACCCTCATATTGTTCTTTTAGTGGATGTCCTACACATGGATATTTGTTTTATCATTGTCTACCCTTTATTGGTATATTTATCACTTCCAGAATAATGCAAGAAACTTAAAAATGTAACTCAGTTTAACTCCTCTAGACTTTGTGTTTTGGCCATCACATGATTTTCTTTTCATATGATACATAAGAGATGGTTATTGTTGCTACATACAGTTAGTATCCATTCACCCTTATTTGCTTCTTTTATCCTTTCTACAATCCAGAATTCCTCCAGGTGGTTCAAAGCTTCATTCTGAAATCATTTTCTTTCAGCCTGAAAATCTTCCTTTAGGATTCCCTGCAGTTTGTGCAGGGTGTATCTTCTGGTAATACATTTTCTCATTTTTTGTCTGAAAAAGTCTGCATTTTGCCTCCATGGTTGAAGAATATTTTCACAGGTTATGTAGTTCAAGACTAGAGTCCCTTTTTTCTTATTCCCCAATGCTTTAAAAAATGACATTTTATTGTTTTCTGGATTCCATGTTTTCCATTGAGAAGTCAGACATCCGTTCTATTGTTCCTTTGATGATAATGAACATATTCTCTATCTGTTTTAAGATTTTTTTTCCTTTAACTTTGATGTTCAGAAATTTAGCTATCTTGAGTCTCTGTGTGATTTTCTTTGTATTTCTCTTGTTTGGGTTTCACTGATCTTTTGAACTGTATGGGCTGAAATCTTTCTTCAGTTTTGGTATGTTCCTCATCATGACCTCTTCAAATGCTGCTTCTCCTCCTTCCCTCTTTCCTCTCATTACGGGACTCCAATTACAAATGTGAGCAATCTGACCACATTTCACATGTCCTTCACACTCTACTCCGTCATTTCCATTTTACCCCAGCTTAGATGTCTTTCTGTTGACCTGCCATTGAATTCACTAATTCTGTCTTCAACTGAGTCCAGATTCCTTTTATATTCATATTGTTAAAATTTTCTTTGCTTTGTGTTCTAAAAATGCTATTTAAAAACAAATTTTATGAAAACAGATTCTCTGATGGAATCTAACATGTTTCCTTCCATTGTGATCACTATAGTTAACAAACTTGGGATCTTCATTTAAAAATCCCAATTCAACTCTAACATCTGAGTGAATTATTGTTGAATTGCTTTTATCTGTTGAGCTTGTTTGTTTCCAAATAACTAATCCTTTTAAGAGAGAGAGAGAGAGAGAGAGAGAGAGAGAGAGAGAGAGAAAAGAATCACAGTTCAGAATCTTTGAGTGGATGGCAGTCACATAAAAGATCTATAGAAATCCCTGAAAGTTGACTGTCTCTTTCCCAGTTACTAAGGCTTTCCTGGTTACTTTGGGCTTCATTCCCATGCTGTGTTGAACTAGGGAATGCTCTTAGAGAGAAAGTCAGGTAAATGTGAAATGTAACTAGTATATCTCTCCTTTTGCAAGAAGGTGTTCCTTCAATTTCTCCCTGCTTTGATTCTTCTCCAGTGTCTTCAGAGAGTTTGTAGCATGGTTGTCCAGTGTTGGTGGAGATGCAATTGGAATTGGTTTCCTTAGCAGCTGCCAGAATTAATATTATGGCAGATAAAGTCAACTATAAGTGCCTAAAATCCTAAAATTCATCCTGACAAAGAGAGAGATTCAAAGCACCATAGCATCCTATAATTCCTTACAGATATTAATGCCATTCTCAAAAATTGAAGGAACGTATGTTTGTAAAATAAATTAGAGGATTGTTTTGGATGACTAATAATGACTATAAACTTAACTAAGTAATATCCACAATCATTATTGTTTTGATAAAGATTCTTGCCAGAATAAGTCAGCACAACCTAGCTATAACTTAGTATATAGCTGATAACTTAGTATCTAGCAAAAGAATTCTTTTCAAACCCTGTCATAAGAGGATTACAACTACAGATTGCTTTTATGTGGGAAAGGTAACAACACACACTCACTGTCTCAACACAGGGTTAAGTTAATGCTCCTTATCTCTGTCATAACATAGCCCACCAGAATGTTAAATCATTGTCACATTCGACAGAACACTATGCATGAATCACGATTGATAATACTACAATTGATTATGTCATCTTAAGAAGCAGCAACCTAACATATGGTGGAAATGAAGTGTGCAGAATCACCCTCGAGCAGGTCTAGGAAGCAAAGCTCAGTTTCATGAATTCATAGATAACCACATGACTTACCTACATTATGCCAGGAGTCATAGCTCTGGCTTACACAGGATTCTCCACCATGGGATGAATGAGAAGAACTAATCTCAGGCCTGCTCTGTGTTGTACTTGTTTAGCTCAATCAGTGAAAGCTGAAAATGTTATTCTCCTACTCTGTCCTGTTTCAGCAGTGGCCCTAAAAGATAGTGACAAGAAGATCTGCTCTGTGGGTCACTTCTTTTTTTCTTTTTTGTACTGGGGATTGAACCCAGGGGCATTCCACCACTGAGTCACATCCCCAGCCCTCTTTTGTATTTTATTTAGAGACAGGGTCTCACTGAGTTGCTTAGGGCCTCGCTAAGTTGCTGAGGCTGACTTTGAACTCGTGATCCTCCTGCCTCAGCCTCCCAAGTGCTGGGATTACAGGCGTGCGCCACCGCGCCCAGCTCTGGGTCACTTCTAGAAGTATGCTTATTGGTCCATTGGGTAAGGAGAGAATAGATGTGAAATAGGAAAATATGTGAAGTCTTTCAAATGTGCAGGCTTTACTGGCTGGTCTGTGAACTAGAATACATGTAGAAAAATCCAGTCTTAGGAGTCTTGGGGTAGATGTATATGTAGGAATTTAATTTATGGGCCATATCTGTGGGTATTTTTGTATCATATCAATAAACACCAGAGAGAAGCCATTCAGTGACTGTTTGCTAGCTTCTGTGCTCAGTCACTCCAGTGCTTGTGCAATAAGCTCAACAAAAAGTATGCTGCATGAAGTCTATGTGTGGTCCCAACAGCAAAGGCTCCTTCTAAGTGAGCAGATCCAGTTATGAAACTGATGAACACCAGTCATGCCAGTCGCACTATCTAAGTCTGATATCTCTAGGTAGCAAGATCCCTAGAGTCCAGCTCGCCACTTACTGCCAAGTTGAACACGTCGGCTCCTTTCACTCTGGAGGGGGCAGTTATGAATTCTTATTAGACTTGACACCTGCTCCAGATAGGAGTTTCCCTTCTCTTCTCCAAGGATGCCTTATCGCAGCACTGCCACAGCATTTATGGAACGCCTAATATAATGACACGGAATAATGCACAACATCACCTCAGTACCTTTTGCTACATTTGAAGTGAAGGGAGAATAGCAATCTTTGCATTATCATGTTACTCGCTGATCTTACACTCTGCTGCCTCACACGGAGTTGGCTAGCTTAACAGAACATTAGAGTGGTCGATTAAAGGCTCCACTAAGGTTCAAGAAAAGCCCCCTTCAGGCTTGATTCCTGTCCTGAGAGTACAGAATATACAATCACCTAAGAGCCAATATATGACATAAATTCTACAACAACTAGAATATAAGGTACGCAGATGAAGTGGAAGAAAGACAGATCTCCCTCCCATCATGTCTAGCGAGCTATTGCAGAATGCGTGACTCCTCCTCATCTTTTAGATTAGTGGCTTCATGTCTCAAATATATGTAGTGTGTCCTCCTACCAAAGGGTACCACACAATTTCCCTCAAACCTGAAGTTGCAATCGTTTGAACTTTCTGCACTCTCGTTTCTCAATCATAAACTTCATAAGAGCAAGGATTACTGCTATACGAAGGGAACAGGGAGTGGAGACAGGATAGCATATTTCTGGAACTGAAGGGATTCACTGGGGACTTCTCTGGGTTACTGTGTCTGCAACTACAGCCTACCAAAGGCTCAGATCCCTCAGAAATGAGGACTGAGTCACCTCAGCAGGTGGGCATTAAGGCAAAGTTGAAGAGCGGGCAAAAGATAAAGGAATGTAGAATTGGAGGTAGAGGGGACAACACTGATTCAACGTGTCCTCAGCACCGCTTACAGTAGTAGGTTATGCAAGTTCCACCAACCCCTCCTGATGGTTGTATCTGACCCAACTTTTTTTTTTTTT
>JAJEJO010000759.1:910723-950524 GCA_020662805.1 Glaucomys volans | reverse complement strand
GGGGGGGGGGTACTGGGGATTGAACCCAGGGGCACTCCATCACTGAGCCACATCCCCAGCCTTATTTTGTATTTTATTTAGAAACAGGGTCTCGCTGAGTTGCTTGGGGCCTCGTTAAGTTGCTGAGGCTGGCTTTGAACTCGTGATCCTCCTGTCTCAGCCTCCCAAGTGCTGGGATTATAGGAGTGTGCCACCCCGCCCGGCCCAACTTTCAATAATAGGTAAGTATTACGTTTTAGATGTGGTGTCCCCCAAAAACTTACGTGTGAGACAATGCAAGAAGGTTTGAATGAGAAATGATTGGATTGTGAGAATCTTAACCCAATTAGTGAGTTAATCCCTGGATAGGAATTAACTGAGTGGTAACTGAAGTGGTAGGACGTGGTTGGAGGAGGTAGGAATTCAGCATGGCTTTGGGATATATATTTATATCTGGAGAGTGGAGTTTCTCTCCCTGCTTCCTGATGATGCAAGTGGCTTCCCTCTGCCATGCTCTTCAACCATGATGTCCTGCCTCACCTGGAACCCCAAGGAATGAAGCCAATCTTCTATGGACTAAGACCTCTGAAAATGTGAACTCTCAAAGAAACTTTTCCTTCTATTTTTTTTTTTTTTGTGTGTGTTTGTGTGTTTGGTACTGGGGATTGAACCCAGGGGCACTCCACCAGTAAGCCACATCCCCAGCCCTATTTTGTATTTTATTTAGAGAAGGAGTCTCACTGAGTTGCTTAGAGCCTCACTCAGTTGCTGAGGCTGGCTTTGAACTCGAGATCCTCCTGCCTCAGGCTCCCAAGTGCTGGGATTACAGTTGTGTGCCACCACACCTGGCTAGAAACCTTTCCTTCTTTACAGTTGTACTGGTCGGGTCATTTAGTCACAGCAGTGAAATCGCTGACTAAAACAGTAAGAGATGTACGTAATGTTGGGCTGAAGTAGATCTGGGACTACAATAGATACTTTTTGTGTTCCTTCTCCTTTCTGTCTGGCTCAGTTCTGAGTTCTGGTGCTGCAATGGTGACTGCTCCCAGGCATGCTGACAGCAAACTCAAAGACGTGTGGCGTGACTTTCTCCACATTTCTATTTCAGGGCCTTCCTCAAAGTCACAGAATCCTACTCATTCTAAGTAAAAATAAAATGCAAACCTGAGAGCTCATATTCTTAGAAGCCATCCTCAAGTAGCAAGGGCCACACACCAGGTGACAACTTTTGCAGGCTTTCTCTATGTATCTTGGAGATCCTGAAAGACTAGAACCCTTATTTTCCATAGCAGTGGCCATAATGACACTCCTTCGATTGGTGTTTCTTCCATTGATGTCTCACTTTCCCCTCCCTTTCACTCTGTCTTCTTGGCATGACTTCTTAAACAAACTGTCTGCAAATATGTCCTTGTTTCAGACTTCTCTTTCCACAGGAAACCAATCTAAGAAAATCTTTTATTTGAGAACCGAGCCCACTAAATTCAAAATCAGCAATTTACAATCTTAGGTATGTAGTAAGCATTTTACTGAGTTCTACAGAAACAAGATTATTTAAATCTCAAGCCTCCATCTACTAGGATTGGGTAAATGGGGGTTGACAGGAAAATTGAATAAGAGTCTGCTCAGAGTACTTTTGGAGTTTCGAGTGTCTGGGAGGGATACACAGAGCTAAGGCATTGAAAAATGTGAATTTATACATTTCCAGTCGTTGGTCTGCACAGGTTGACAGTGTTTCACAGTCTGTACTGGTGTTCATGGCCCCTTAAGGTCTATCAGCTCTCTCTAATGCTTGCCAACACTCGTTTAATGGATTACCTCTAATGCTACTGGGTCACACAGGGACCAAGGAATCTCCTGAAGTCTTTTTGCGGTCCTGTCTCCCTTATTTTACTGGTGAAGATTTTCAGGGGCTTTGTGCACAAGATATCAGCATCTTTCTTTGCATTACTTTTCTTTGCTTCACTGGGAACATATTTTTTGTCTAAGACGGGAAGTGTCTTCATACTCTTTTTCTAAGTTCAGAAGGCTATTTCTGCAGGGTTTATAGGCTTTTAGAAAGCAAAGCCAGAAGAAGTGTATACATTTTCTACATTCTATCTCTCCTTTGGAGCAATAAGTACAAAATAATAACTAGGGGGGAAAGAAACAGGGAGAAAAATATATATAAACATGGGTTAAAATCTAAGGGAAGGTAGATGAAATATTCATGAGTTCTTTGATACTTTTTCACTGGAACCCAACTACAGGGAAAACAAAGATGTAATTAGTTGCTGTTTCCAAACTTTTTAGTCATTACTCAAACACAAATTATATTCCAGTTGGAAAAAAGTTGTGTGCCTCTGTGCATGTGTATGTGTATGAACACACATGTGTAATGTTGGCCTTAGGAGGAAAGTGAGGCACGGCTTTTTTGCATATGATCTACTCAGGCTCAGTTCATATAATCTCTCAGCAACCTGTTAATTCAGAAAAGTAAGCACACAATTCCGTGTTCAGTCGAATACATGTTCCATAATACTCAGTTTCCTTGATCTTCACTTTTGAAACTTCTTTTAGAGTTATGGAGACAGATCATCTTTCCATCTTCTACATAGCTTTTATTTTCCTCTCTGCCAAAATTTCTTTGCACCTGACAAATCAATTTGCATCACAGTATGGATGAATCCTGGAAGATGCCTGGAAAATAAATTCCAGTGTCTGTGCAGAATTCCAGGATACCCTGTAGTTCTCTTTTCTAGAACTGTAATGCAGTCCTGGAGATTTCCCCCTACTTCACATTCATCTGTGTTTTTCAGGAAGCCACCACTTATTCAATCAAGTTGGGGCACAGCATCATCGTCATTATCAATCAGTAGAAATTTCTTTATGCTTTGATGGGAAATAAATAATGCAAATCTCAAAACCTATCTGAAAAGAAAAAAAAAGTTCAAGAGGATATTTCACAATACAGTTAGTCCTATACTTCTCAATTGTAGGCCCAATTATAAGTGCAGAAAAGATGAAGAGAAGCAATACCCAATATATGTTAACACAAATATTTCATTACACAGAGATCCTTAACAGCCAGAACTGCAAAAGAATCTGAGAAAGGTCTAGGAAATTAGTAATAAAACTAAAGTATTTAAAACATTGCATCCAGAGAAACGTGGACAAAATTACAGGAAAAAGAACAGTGATATGATGTAACAATCAACGCCTGCTTCAAACTTGCTCTGTATGGAGATTTTCCCTTTTCTTTCTGAATGAAGGCAAAGAGTTTGCTGCACAAGAGAGGAAATGGTCCCCATTTGAATTGCAAATTTCTACTGCAGCCATTTGTTTCCCCCTGCTATTTTCTAGGGTGACTTGAAATTTGGACTGTTTTAAGCGCTTCCAGTTGAAATACATTGCCCTTAGTCACAAGCACCTTGAAACTCAGTGAGGAAGTGCTTCATAATCCCTTCCCTATGGTATGTACTAACCAATGTTGGGGGGGGATAAAAAATTGTGGCTAGATTTCATTACTGATTGATCTTTTGCCGCCATCTACCTTTCCTTCCCTTAATATCTGTACATTTAAATGCAGAATAAATCTAACAAGCTGTCCTTCTGCTTTTACCACCATGTTTGAATCTTAGAAGCATAACTGAATCTGGTTTCTACTATAAGCCTGGCATTTTCTAGAACAAGTTTTGCAAAGGCACTGCATTCTTTCTGAAAAATGAAAAAAAAAAAAAAAAATGGAAGAGGGCTACCTTGATGCAATCATCTATTTATTATGTTATCCAACTAAATGTTTGGCCACCAGAAAGAGTAATGCCTTCTTTTGCCTGAAATAATGAAGAAGAAATAAAATGAGAATTAATGGAAGTATGATGAATGGTTCATGAGAACTTACATCTCCTCATGCTGAGGTTCATCAGTGTTCTGAAGTGTAAAACTTGCGAAAGGGGCAGCGGGGAAAGCTCCCAAAGGCGGCAGATGGCAAAAAGGAGTGCACTCGCCAGAGTCAGACAAAAGTGGTAGCTTGATTTTATTGGAATGTGTGTCCCGGTCGAAATATCCAGCCCCCAGGGGTCAAAGTCGGGGTGGGAGAGCCAGGAGAAATCTCAAATGGCTTGGGCTGCTCAGGGTTTTTATACAGGGGGAAGGGACTGGGGGGTCCTGCCCAGGAAAGGTGGGTCAAGGTGGACATCAGGATCAGCAGGTATCCTCCTGATTGGTCACCTCTGGCATGCCATCTGGCCCTTTGTGCTCACAGTGGGTTGCTAGGGGTCTTTTATCTGCTTCCTCCCCTGTAGCCGCTTCAGTGTGACCCGACTTGAAGTGCCCCATAAAATATCAGAATTCCTTTAACTTATTAGAACCTTCCTCATATGCTGGGGAAAGTGGCAGTGTAAGGGAAAAACACGCTGCCTTTTAATTACCTGGTAATTTAATAAAGCTCCCAGGTATACTCTTGGTAAGTACATTGTAATATTATATCCCTGCTGTCAGAAGTTGCCTGCTCCCCAACTACTTCATCCCATACTCTGTGTTGACTGGACAGCATGGGACATATTGAACAAACTGTCAAAGGAAGTGTATATATATACATATATACACATATATACATATACGTATATATGTGTATATATACACAGAGAGAGAGAGAGCGAGCACCAGTTGGGGACATCTATTGGCCTCTGTAATAATATAATATATAAAGACAAAAGAAAAGTGTTTATGGAATTTTCCCTATGCCCACTCTAGTGGTAAAAGAAGAGCTTTCTCTTTGTTTCCGTTTGGTCCTAGGTAGTAAGAGGAAAAGGGTACCTCAAGGTTTTGGAAAATGATCTGGATTCTAGAATCACCTACCAGGCGTCTGTGACGTTTCCATTTTTAATAACAATGACATCTTTCACTTACAGATTTTGTTTCTTCTAGAGATCTCGACACACTTCACAGATATTTTCTCATTTTTTGCAGCTTCACTGTCAGGTGCAGGGAAGCAGGTAGAACCTGTCCTCTGTGCTCTCTTTGTAAGACTCGTTTCCTGGGGTAGGACAATAGGCCAGGCTCTGACAGGGATGGTGCCTTTTCACCTCTATTGAATCAAACAGGGCAGGCAGGATGTTTCTTTCAGTGGTTATATTATATTGGAATAACATTTCAGCAATCTCATCCAAGTCCCTGAAAACAGAATAATAAAGCAACCATCCAAATCTATGTGGGATTTTATTTGTAGGAGAGTCACAAAGTTCTTGGGTATCGCCAGTGTACTCAAACCTCTTGAGACATATTGAAGTATTTTTGGAAAAGCACTTGTCAGGCTTTTTAAAAACTGAAATATAAATAAAAAATCAATTTTATACCACTGTGACCAAAAAAGTAGATCTAGTAGATCTCTAAAAAGTTTGATTCACAAAAATTGGAGCAGAAAGAAAATGAAATAAAACTTTCAGGGAGAGAGACTAAGACTTTTTTTATTTTTTAGTATAGTGGTAATATTTTAAAATTATTGTACTCTTCAGCATGAACTGTATTAATTTTACAAGAACAAACATATCCCATGTCTACACTAGATAGAATAATATGTATTTGACATTTCAAAATAATAGATACAAAAATATTATTACAGCCAATCTAAAGAAATTATATTCTCCAATCCAATCCTAGGACAAAATAGAAGCCATATCAGAGATTAGAAACCGCTTCTCACATTGCTTTGCTGCAAAGACTGCTACCTCTATGTGCAAATTAAGCAATGCAGATTAATACTCATTATAAAACAGTGTGAAAACCATCAAGAGCTTGGATGGGACGAGTCATAAAAGTAATATCAAAGACACTGGGGTCATGTAAAGGGCATGCAATTAATTAATTAATTAATTAAAAATGAGGATCCTACTGTCATGGTTCATTGGTCATTGACTCTATTATATTCTATCATGTAAAGTGCTGGTTTGCTTTTCTATTTTGCAGTACATTACTAATAGACTTCCTACTGTTTCCACTAAGAACACACACTCTGTAGGCACCAGCTTGATCAATGAGATAGTGTAGCAAAATGATCAGGACTCTGCCCACTGCTGGACCTAAATCTTTCATCATTGTGTACTTATTTGTTCCATTACATCTTCACTCTAATTCTCTCATTCTAATTCATACTTTATTCTTTCAGATTAATGCTTTTATTTATCTATGCAGGTCAATCCTCAACAACCATTTTTTAAGATCCTTAATCCTTTAATATTTAAAATATAGGCCCAATCACAGAAAATGGGAAATTGCAGAATCTTTTAACATGCACAAATAGAAAATTTTTTGTTAGGACTTAGACATCTTCTGCTATGCACAATCTAAGTGAACTAAGGATGTTCTAATTATATAAAGATTGCTGAGTCATTTTAAACTTGGAATAAAAACAGTTGGTTAAAGTTTGAAGTGATGTTCAGCAGGCTTCAGATTACACGTTGGCCAGATGGGTTGTGTGTGCCCTTCCAATGGCATTTTTGTCCATTCGCCTTGAACCCTAATGCATCAATTTGGATAAATGCTGCCTAAAGACTAGACAGAGATTATAAAGCACAGGGACACATTGATAATGTGATAAGGACTCAGAATCTACCAGAGTCTTGAGTGATCTACAAATATGAGACAAGTACAGTTCTCATACTCCCACTCCATTCCCAGGCCATGACGACTGTCAATAAAGAGGTTAGTTACAATACATGTCAGTGGTCATTATAATGATTGATGGTTCAGTGGTTAGATAACAATATTGTGTATTTCTGTTCAAGAATAGAGATAGAAAAATCTAGGGAACTGAGCAAAGTATACTGTAGACTTTAGAAAATAAAAGAATGCAGATATGGTACTTTAAAGGGTCTGGGACAAGAGGAGACATGGAAAATCACTCAGAGAGTCGAAGAGATTCAATACAATCCTTATCTACTTCTCAGAACTGTGTGAGGACTGAAAAGGACATAGTCATCATTTAATATAATTCATATGTAAAAGGTTACAACAACATATAATTAAAGAAAATATGGATGCGAAGTGAAGCAGGTAAACAGAACTGCCTAAACTGCACAAGAAGAACCCTATTCCTGATATAATCCTTCCCAGTGAGACCCTGGGTTCCAGAGGGCTTACTGATCAGCCCTGTTTATCCTGGAGAACACAAATGACCATCCAGAATGGTTCAAAATCAAATGCCGAAGCCTGCAATTGACACAGCCAAGGGACTTATGGCCATTAGTTCAACTCTGCTCCTGTGGTTTCTTCTGCTCAGGTGCTATAGGTCCCACCCAGGCTCTCCCTCGTCACTGACCCAGGTAAAGCCGAGGCTGCTCACCTGAGTAGCAATGACAACTGCATGGACACTCGGTGTCTGTTGATGACAGCAATTTTCACACTAAACTTTTTGCTTGTCAAGCACAAAAACAGGTCTGAGTGTGATGAAATATGATGTCATCTTACCTTCCAAAGAGGAGCAGTCATTAGCAGTATTTTGTCACTGCTAGCCAAATCCAAATGGACAGTATTGTCTTTGCTTTCCAATGCAGCTGTCTGGATTCCAGGGAAGCAAATTGTGTGATACTTGAGGACAAGCTGTTCTTCCACATCTAAGCCATGTGACAATATTGAACAGTTCTTTAAACTTTAAGAATGTATAAAGCAATCTGAAATGTGTTCTATATACTCATAAAATATGAGTTAACTAGGGCAGGAACAATAGTTATATTCAAAATCCAAGTTCTCATCATTATACAAACTATGTGTAAACATATCTCATCTTGGAGAATAGATGCTCTCTCCCTCAGTCAAACTGTAGGCAACAGGAAAACAATAATTATATTTTTTTCTTTTAGTTTTACCTCAATATCATCCCATGAAACAGCTGTTCAAATAATAATTCTGGCTGATTTCTGGATATATATGTATATATATATATGTATATATATACATATATATGTGTGTGTGTGTGTGTGTGTGTATTTAAATCAAATTCTTTTCCAACTTGTCCTAGATGTCTTTCCCTAGATCCACTCAGAATCTTCAGCTCCCTCCTTCAATATCATATCAGCTGGAACTCAGGTCATTTATGCTTTTTCCCATAACAGTGCTGTTATGTCACTTTCTCTGTCCTTTGCAAGATCACAAACATCTAGGGACCAGGGCATGAACTTTTGAGTTCCATAGTCTAGGCAATAGCTGACAGATGGCAAATGCTCAATAAATATGAGTGAATCAAATTCATGCCACTTCACCATTTTTCAAAAATGGAGTCATACCAAAGGAAGAATCATGATGCCTTTGAGGTCAAATATGACTTCTGTTTATTATTTAGCAAGGTAGCAGTGCAATGCTTTGCCAATAGGTAGAATCATTACACTTATTAATTACGTAACTACAAGTGTGCTGTGAATTCTCATGAACTTCAATTCTATATGACAAGCTGAGCATCTGTTCATTTTTTTGAAAATGATATTCATATTATGTGTTGAAGAATAGCAACAAGGCTGAGGAGTTCTTCCTAAGAAGAATAGTTGCAAAGCAGTTTTGTAAAATGTGCTTTCTCGTTGTCTGCCTGGGGAGTGCAAAAGAAAGGGCATTGTTGATAAAAACTACCTTGATGACTCATTCTTAATAATACAGTGCATTGGTCACTGTATCTGCTCACTCACTCATGTGCACCCCACAGTCATTGGGATCATTTGAGCAGTAGCGAGTTTAGATAAAACTGGGGAGCCATAAGTGGTAATTGGAGGTTTCCATAAAAGCTTTTTAATTTCTTACTCCACAGTTAATTTACATTGTATGCTATTTGTCACTGAAAATGCAGCTTTTCTGATGCAGGGGCTAGAGAACAAACATTATTCACGTCGTGCTATGTGTTATACAATGTACTTTTTCATCTTCACTAAGGTTGCTATAGAAAACAAGAAGCCAGGGCTTTATAGCCACAGTGCATAATTCAGAAGTATGTGCAGCTGCTCTGGGGAGTGTGGGTTGCCTATGTGTGTGTGTTTTACACAGTTGGCAAGAGGTTTAGTGTTATAACTCGGTGACTAATTGAAGCAATTCTATAGGCTCTGGGTGAACATGAAAAGCTGCAGGAATTTAACTGAGAAAAAGAAAATTCTGCTGCTTTTCCCTTTCTTTCTCCAAACCCTAATGAGAGGATAATTATTTTTTATATTCTTAAGATCCCATTTTTTCTTAGGGGACCACCCATGTTCCAACAGCCACAGTGGGAAAATAGAACTTACAAACAAAACAAAAAATTACTTTAATGTATCTTTGTAAATCCTGGGATTTTTTTTCTTGATAGTTGGATACATGGATTAATGGGTGCTTTTATCATACAAACCTATGGACTGTGAATCTTAAAGCCAAAAAGCTTTTTTCTCAGGGCTTAAGGAAGATAGCTTTCATCCTCTAATTTTCAGATTCTAAAAAGCCTGTCTTTATAAATCCTTCATCAAGTGTATAACAATAGTGTGTCCTAACTCACTTGCTCACGAGCTCGCTTGGAGTCCTTTTCATTACAGTCTAATGATGCCAGTGTTTCCTTGATTACGCCCATTGTCTCATAAATCATTATTTTTAAATTAAAATCTAAGCAGCTCCTGAAGATGGGACTCAATTTGATGGCATTTATGAAATTCTTATTCCAATTCCACTGAAACTCTCTCTTGCCCATTCATCTCCAAAGCTGCATGCTGGTTTCCACGTGTTTAATACTTGTGCCAGAATTTTGTGTATTTCTTAACATTGCAAATAATCACTTGATTTTCAAATTCTTACTTTTCTAATCTATAATAATCACAAAACTGATACTTCGGACATAGACACTTCTGGTACAGTGACAATTAAGTGCAAGGATGTGATTAGAACAATAAATAAACTATTAAAAGTTGCAATTATACCCCCTACTCCAGCTGCTTTGACTTTAAGCATATTTATTTACCTCAAGGAAGCTTCTAAAAGTTCTCAGCAACTTTGGAGACAAAATTCTCCTGTTCCAACAGATTGACTCGAAAATTGCCAAATTTGTATCTTAATTTATTAATTTGCTAGAAGATAGCAAACTAGTCATTCAAGCATCTTTTTATCTCCTTTCTCTGTAGTCCAAAAAATTGGGGTTCAGAAATTGGAAGTCTTTGGAGTAGTCCCTCAAGTTATGTAAATAACACATTTTCATACTTCTAACAAACATTCTTATATTTTAGGCTAAATCTAAACCCTTCAAAAGAAACAAAATTTTAATTGATTTTTTTAACATGAACTTGATGCCCAGACGGAAGCTCCTTAAGTGATGGATCCAGTAAACTTTGCATTGAAGATTCTCTCTCTCTTTTTTTTTTTTTTTCTAAAAATGGTCCTCTTAGTCAAGATTCTTCAATAGTTGAAAGCACCAAATGGCAGCATGGCCTGCAGGCCAAATATGGCCCTCCACCTGTTTCTGTTGATAAAGTTTTATTGGATCACAGTCGTACCCATTTGTTCGCATATTGTCTATGGGTGCTCTCATCCTGTAATGGCAGAGCTGCAGCAAAACCATATGGCCATGGGCAACCTAAAATATTTACTCTCTGGCTCATTCCAGGAAACGATTGCCAACTCCTGGCTTAAGTGACTTCGTGCAAAGTAGAAGCACCTGCCTCCAAAAGTGCCATTTTCTTTCCAGAATCTGTAAATGCCTTTGAAGTCTCCAGATGAGCTGAGATCTCCTCTCCTCATCATCTCGTACTTCTCAGTGCCCAGAAGGGAAGAGCAAGGGATTTCGGTGAGAGAAGTAGCAGTCAGTGGAGAGAAAAATGGTCTTTCTTCTGCTGCGTTAAAGTAGACCTGATTATCTTTTTCTTTTGGCCATTGTAGCTTTATAAATATGTGCATCTTCAGAGGGGTCCTTACACCAACTGCAGGAAATCATGTCCCTCCACAACTACTTTAATTAAATTTTCTGGGAATCCTGATTTCACTGGTACTTATACTAGATCCCTGACCTCAAATTTTTCGTGCTGAGTCACATGATATCTGTCTAGCAAAACTCTCCTGGTTTCACCCTCTGGATTTGTCAGTGTCTAAGATGGATATGATCTTTGCCCAAATATATTCTTCATTCAAATATATGATTCTAGGTATACAAAAAGTGTTTTCTTTCTTCTCAAAATTTAAGTTTAATGAAACTCCTGCTTTTGGAATGCTTTCATTTCCACTCCAGGTCCCAAATTGTGTTCAGAGTGAAATTTTAGAGACTATTTCATTCTCTTTTACTCATCAATGATGATACAAAATATACTTCATTTACAAATACAGTTATATCATGGCTTCTTACATAAGAATGAATCAACTTCTACACTTAAAAAATATTAAAGAACTGGATGTGATGACTCACACCTGTATTCCCAGTAACTGGGGAGACTGAGGCAGAAGGATTGCAAGTTCAAGGCCAGTCTCAGAATCTTAGCAAGGTACTAAGAACATGCTGAGACTCTGTCTCAAAAATTTAAAAAAGAAAAAAAAAAGGCTGTCATTTAAAAAACATACATAAATAAAGGGTATAGTTTAGTGGTAAAGTGCCCCTGGGTTCAATCCCAAGCACCAAGAAAAATAAACAAACAAACAACAAAAGAGTAAATAGGCTGGTGATAAGATGTTTTCTCCCTGGTTTGTGCACACTCATTCAGTCATGTGATCTTTGACCACACCCTTTAAAAGGGTTGTTGATAGACTTGATGCTGTATCTATCGAGTTTTCATCTATTCACAAATGAAAGTTATAGCCATTAATATAGTGGTTTTAAAATGAAAAGAGTTCCTAGAAGAGGGACATCGTATGTCAAAACATCCATAAGTCTCAATATTTGTTCTTGGATTTTTGTCAAAAATGATACGTTAGGAAAATTTAGAATATAATTAAAACATCATTATATTCTACTCATGGGTCCAGCATAAAACATTCAATATGAACTGCAGTAAAAATTAAGAATCCAGAAGCCTCCTTGTTATGAAAATGAGTCCAGAACTAAGGAGATAAAGGAGATTGCTCCAGATAGAAAGTTCCATTAGCAGTCTACCACTAGTCTCTGCTTCACCAATTCATACTCCAGTCAACACCAGTAGCTCCATACTCACCAAGATTTGGAACTCCTTTGAACATATGGTTCATACCTCAATTTCCATTTGAAAGGAAAAAAGACAAAGTATTTTTTTTAAACAATGCTGGGTGCAATGTCTTCCCTCTCTGAAACTCTAAAGTTCACCATTAGTTTCACATGAAGACACCATGACAATACAAAACAGCAAACAATAAAGACACCAAACTACAACATAAGGAAACATGCAATACCATGCAGTATTCCAATATAACATACAATAATATGGTGATGTATATTATGCCATACAATATCACCTGATAGCATTTGGTATCATCTAATACCCCATATCACGATATGCCAACCAAGGTGAACTATATGTTTAATATGTAATTTTATGTCGCATTTTTGTAGGCCAATTTGCTATCAAATGTTATGGTTTGTTTGGTATGCTGTGTTACGGCATCACACTGCTGTACTGTTATGACATGACACAATATTGCAGTGCATTGTGACATGTTGTATGGTACGATGTTTCATCAAAGCATATCCACTTATGGCATGTTGTATGTTGTATTAAATCATCAAATGTTACAGCATACTGTATGTTTTAAGATGATATATCACATGACATGGTTTGTAATATGGCTTAGTATGTTATTGCATGTCATTTAATGGCATGTTATGACATTCATGTTTTCACATATTGTTCTATGTTGTGATATGTTATAATATATGATGTCCTCACAGTTCTTTTTTGCCTATTACCCTTTACTAAGTTGTTAAGTGATATGCAAGCTAAGGTATGTCATGAAATTATAGTATATACTATATGGAGTTACAATGAGGATAACATATGTTATTGCATGTTTATAGTCATCTTAATGTTACATATGTTAGGGTTAGGGTTAGGGTTAGGGTTAGGGTTAGGGCATGCCATAATATGTAGTGGACTATGATGTATTCTAGAATGTTACCTGTTGTTTTGTGTTATAGTGTGTCACATATTTATAGCATTGTATGTTTGATGTTGTTTATGATTGGGGATGATATGTTGCTGTTTAGTATGGATATTATGGTATGCAATGGTCTGCCATCATATATTAGACCATGATATAATATTTGATGTAATTACATGTTAACCTGTGATACAGGATGTTCATTATATTGTATTCTATTTTATATCATGACATTGCAAACTATATTTTGGACTTTTATGGTATGTCATGGCATATTGTGTGTGATATGTTATATTATGCCTCAGGGTATGCTATAGAATATGTAATCACATATTGTTGTATGTTACTTATTGTGTGGCAAGTCTAGTTTGACCTTGTGTGTTATCATGTGTTCTGGCTTGAAGCATGATTATGTGGAAATCATATAATTATGAGGAGTGTTATTGTACATTGCATATTACCATGCATAACAGCATGGGGTATCATGGTGCATCACTGTATGTCTGTTGTGAGTATAATCATATGCAATCATTCATTATGGCATATTTCATGTTCTGCTGAGTCATCATATGTTATTGCATATCATGGTGTTTTTATGTTACATGTCATGAAATGTTGCTTTATTACCACAAAATATTTACTGCATGTTGTAGCATATTATGATATGATCTAGTGTGACTATGTCATTTGTGTGTTCATTGTATGTTGTGAAATATTGTGACATAATTTTGTTGGTCTTCATTTTATGTTGTAACATTATGACAAAACATGCAATTTTGGGGTCACATCATGGCACAATATGTGATTATGAGATAAACATTTTCTATGATGTGTTATCACATGATGTGGCATTGTATATTATGATGTACTGTATTATACGATGGTAAATCAAAATGCCACATACTGTAACACATTGTATGTCATAACATGAATACCAAGTGCTGTTTTGTAATGCATATTGTGTTGTGTGCTCTGTTATTACATGCCAGGATGCACTATGATATATTTCATTGTATGTTGAGTGTTATCACATTATGACATGTATGCTGATTATAATTTGGCACATCATTTAATGATTGACTTTTGTAGGTTATAGAATTACTGTGTTTTATGTTTTATTTTATGGCATAACATGGGATGTTGTTGTATGATACTATGTGGTGTCAAATGCTATTTGTGTTCTAGCAAGTTCATATGTTATATGTTTGCTAATTTATCTTGGGTTTGTCATGTTATGTAGGTTGCCTTTATACTAAAGTTTGTTACAGTATTGTGTGTTATGATTTACAACTCAATAATGCACAATGACTGTTATGATACACAATAAGGAAACAATTCATAAAATATGCCTTACAATAACATGAATGTGACATGACATGCAACCATGCATGTTAACATATTTTGTTATGATCTGTAGAAGTACTATACACCATAACTTTAAACTCAGGATACACATCATGCCACAAAATGATGTTGCCTGTTGTTGTATGTTATTATGTTTCACAGAATGAAACATCTCATAACTATCATAACAAAACACATTATGTGATGTCATGATACATCACAACATAGCATGTCATACCCTGTAGTAACATATCATATCATAGCAAATCACAATATAACATTCCACAGCATAGGCTAATATACCATAAGAAAGCATTCAATAACATATGTCAATATGCAGTTGCAAGTCATAAACATATGTTAACATGCACAATGTCATGGCATACCATGCCTTAACTTAGCATGCCATAATATCCAATTCCAGTACATGCTACAAGATAACATGTCATAAGATGACATTGTGCTTGGTGACATAACGTGATAAAACATACAGCAATACAACCTGACGTGCCATGACATAGGATGTCACACAACACACCACATTATAACATATAAAATAACATGACATAACACACATAACACATCATAACAAACAATACCATGACAAATTTTCCATACTATACAATAACATGATATTTTATACCAAAACATGCCATAAATATGATGCAACATATCGCATAATAACGTGGTATAGCATGTCATAATGCACCATAATGTAGCTTACATTAACGTGGCAAAGTGCAAAAATTCTTTATATTATGAAAACAGGCTCTAACGTATCATATAATAGCATACTGTATGATACAATGATCTACCATAACATACCTGATGATTGCATACCATGGCCAACATATCAGATATATTAATATATCCTGTGACACATCATAGCACATTATACTATGTGACATAGCATAATACTTCTCAATATACCATGTATCGACATATGACAGCACCCCACACCACCACATGATTACGTTTATTGCATGACATAAAATATCCATGATAATATAAGACCACATATTATCTTACCAAATTTCAACAAAATAAGATACCATAATATACCATACCATAGAATAACATGTCATAACATTATGTGCAAAGACACATGACACATGATACCATACCATGCCATAAAACAACACAAGGTAACATGATGTATGATAGCATGTTGTACCATATGATAACATGTAGTAACAGCATAATGTGCCTTGCCTCAGCAAACTATAAATCACTAAATCTGCCATAAATACTGTAGCCTAATATATAATAACATGTTGTGTTAGTCAAGTTTTGCATCTCTGTGACTGAAAGACCTGAGAAGAGTAATATAAAGGAGGAAAAGTTTGTTTTGGCTCACATTTCTGAGGTTCAGTTCATGGTCAGCTGACTCTGTAGCTCTGGGCCCAAGACAGAGAGAGAACATGATGGCAGAAGGGCATGACAGAGGAAAGCAACTCAGGACATGACAGCAGGAAGCAGAGAGATTGCTGAGATCACCAAGAACAAAGCATATATCCAAAAGGCATGAACCCAGTAACCTAATTGCCTACAGTTACCGCCTATTTGATTCATATTAACAGGTCATTTCATCTCTGAATGTCATTGCATTTCTCACACATGAGATTTTAGAGGATACCACATATCCAAATCATAAAGCATATCAGTAAATGCCATGATATATCAAAACTTGAAGTAACATAACATGTATGATTACATGAATGGTATGAATCTACGTCATGCACAACCATAGAAATGAAAAGTTGTACTCCATTTGTGTACAATGGATCAATATGAAGTCTGTAAAAATTAAAAAAATAAATAAATAAAAATTTTTAAAAAGTAACATAACTAACCAAAACTTAAAATATAACTTCCCATAATGTACTGTAATATATTACAAGATACCAAAACAAAATTATTGTCTTATAGTTTGTTAAGATATGTTTTGATCTGGCCTAGTTTCTTCTTTCTGAGAGTATTTCATTGTAGCCCATCCTAGACACCAATGCCATGGTCACACTTCCTGAAAATAGAGAAGAGTTCAAGACCAGCAGGAATTGGGAGGGCAGGGATAGTGATCCAAGCTCATCCTAATTCAGCCTCAATGCTAGGGAGGAATTGATTTCAGGATAATTCCAGAACAAAATAGATTTTAGGTAAGCACCTAGAATTCCTGCTACACTGAAGAAAACTGTCAGTTTTCTGAGAGTGAAAATCCATATGCCACAGTCATAGGCCCTGATAAAGGTTTGAATACATAGCATATCCTTTGAAGGAGGAAGTTAAACTAGAGAAGCTCAGAATGCCTTTTTCAGGACTCCCCAGTGAGGACTCAACAAGGATGAAGAAATTATTGATGTTAAATTCAGTCCTTCTTTTATTCTTCAAATACTTATTAAGTATGCTATGGCTTGAATATGGTTTGTCCCTTAAGATAGTGCAGTATGGTGCTGCTCCAAGCTCGTGGAACCTTTAAGAGGTGGGGCCTGGTGGGAGATAGTTAAGCCATTGGAGCTCCTCCCTCATGAATGAATGATGGTTCCTCTAGAGGGAGCTCTAGCTCTGCTGGGACTTGATTAGTACTATGCCAATGGGTTTTCATAAGCTAGACAGGCATCTCCTCTGAATGTGTATTAACTAAATATCTTTTTTGAGTTTTTTTTTTTGCACAGTACTCAGTGTAAGAGTATATTTTATAGCAACACAAGGAAATTAAGACAAAGACCCACCTCTCTGACCTTGCCCTGGGCAACCAGTTAAAAACAATGAACAAGTGAAAGGGGATCTTTGTTTTTCTCCCTACAAAAAAAGACACCTAGAGCAAATAATTAACTATATATCAGACAATTTTAGATAGTGAGAATCATTCAGAAGATAATGAAACCATTTGGGGGCGGTGAATGGGGAAGGAATTTCAGAAAGTACAGGTAGAGTGGCCTCCTTCTTGGAGGAAGTAATATTTGAGATGCTGTCTGTCTCCTGAGAAGCCAGAGGGAAGGGGCACCTAGCCCACAAAGGGGAGTGACAGAAGATGTATGCTGGAGAGCTACATCTCAGACAGTAGGCTGCGGTGAGCAGTGAGGCAGAGCTCACTTTGGTTCAAAGGTGAGGATTGGGAAATTTCTTCTAAGAGTGACAGGAATCCAATAAGGGTCATGAAGGGAAATGACACAAGATTTTCACTTACAAATTAGCCCTCAGTTCCTACACAGAATTCTGAGTTAGGAGAAGAGAAAAAATGACCAGTTGAGAGGTCAGGCCTGTAAATCAGGTGAGAACTGATGGCGAGGTGTAACCCAGACAGGGAGGTGAAGAAGTGTAAGCCAATGAAGGGCATATGTGAGTAATGGAACTGACTGGGCTCTCTGAGAAAGTGAAGAATAAAAGGTAGAAAGCAGCTAAGTGACCACCTAGATTTTGAAGTGAACAAAGGAGTAGAATGAGAATTCATTTAGATAGGTTGGGAGGAGTACAGTACCATGTTTCAGTGGGAAGCTGAGGGAACCAGCCAAAGGAGGTGATTGATGCATATCATGCTCAGTAATATTGTCTTCATTTTGATGCACTTGCCCCTGTTAAAATCTGACAGTCATCAGAACACAGATAGTATCTCAAGCTCTAGGTTACACTCTATATGATCTATCAAAATATATAAATGCATTCTTTCATGTACAACTAATTAGAACAAATAAATAAAAATAAATAAACTAAATGGGGTGCATAAAGATAAAAATGCATCTATACCAGAGGACGCAACATTCCAGAGTCCACAGGGAAGGTAGAGAAAGAACAATGGTGGACAGGAGACAGAATAAGTGAGCATGATCTCCCACAGTCCAAGAGGGGTCCATGAGACAAATAGAGAGACAGACAGAAAAAGTGGAAAATGAGAACATATTGAACAATGCTACTGAAATGTAAAGATGAATACCAAGAAATGATAATTGAATTCAAGCAGTGAGTTGGAGATTTGAGTAGAAGGGAGCAAATGAAAGAGAGGGAGGGAAATGGAGAAAATAGAACAGAAAGAGTAAGGATTTATTAGATGGTGTCTATTCTTTGCAGGATATTTTCAGACTCAAAAGATCGATTCATGATCTTACTCCACCCAGAGAAGAGACAAACACAAAGAAAAGAAACCAAATAGCCATAAATGTTGGAGTAGATTGCTTAAATCTGAAGGGCATCTGGATGCTGTCTGGAGTCACCAAAGCTCATTGGCAATTGAATAGTATGTTAGAAGAGCAGACTTTATAGGATAATGTGGGAGCTTCTTGGATGGATGCAACATCTCACTGATAAGTCATCTAAAGCAGCCCTTGCCACTGTCATTCATAAATAATTTATAACTGTGTATGGTCAATGGCAAATCAATGAAGAAGTGCTTCATGGTACTTTCAACAGAAACACTGTGGAGAGCAAAATTAAAGGAATCTTCAATTACAATTTCTTTTTCAAATGAACAATATAGGAGGCATAAGTGAGGATGGTGAGTTTCAAAATTAATTGCCTAATTATTTTTCACATTACTTTCTTGAAACACAGTATAAGACCCAACTTCAGAAAAATCTCTGAAATCAACCTTTTAGTTTTGCAGAAGCTTTTTAAAACAAAACCCCCTTTCCTGATGCATAGTGATACATCTAGACCAGAATCACAGATTCTCTGGGTTTGAGGGTCAAATTAAGGCAGTTTGACAAGACATTAACTGACAGATTTAGATACCACAGACAAGTCCTGCAAGATAAAAGGAGTTCTGACAATGATTATAATGTGCAATAATGTATTTTACTCTGCGAGAGAGATTCACGCATGAAGCCAGCAAATGGCACTGCAATTTGAGAAGAGCTGTTAAGCAGATTATCACTAAGTCTGAATTTCAGAGAGAAGAATAAATTCATTTACCTAAGAATTACCTGGGTTACCAAAAATGTGAGGAAAAAAAAAATCCTAGAATTTATGAACTTGTTTAAAATGGCAAAACATTTTTTACACAGTAGACACAATTAAAAGATTTTAAAATTCAGAAATATTCCTTAGCGATTTATTATTTCCTGGAACTTTTAAGGAGGGTAAATCTGCTTTTTGCCTGTTAATGAAATAAAAGTAAATGCATATATTCCCTTCTCACAAATCATCATAAAAACCATTTTAGATGTATAATCCTTGATTTGGTATTATGGATTATGAGACTGATTGGATCCTCGTGGATCACAGAAAAATCTTAGTGGTGAGTCTGTTCTTTGCAGTCACTAGAGGGGACAGAGATGCTGTTTCCCCGGTGGTGTTCAATGAACACATTTTTAAGGACTTTTTTTTATGCCTTTAATGCCTTTATTGATCTGACTAGTAGAATTGGTGATGAAGATTATGATGATGGTATTGAACTGCTCTTCTTCTGAAAAAGGAAAAGATTAATTCGAGATTTATTTAAAATAAGGTCTTCTTGCAGAAACTCTTGTCTGTGGCTTGAAATGCACTCAACTTTTATAGTATTGCTACTTTTTTTTTCAGATAATCTTCTGACAGAACTTTGTACAGAGAAATCAACAAATGTATCTGGAGAAATGTTCCTAACACATTCAAAATCACTGTAGCAAATGGCATGCTAAGAGGGAACAATACTGATGGTTTACTCTGTTCTACTATGCCCACAGATAAACATCGAATCTTTTCAAATACTTTGTGAAATGTGTGCCTTTCTTATCCTCAGTTTACAGTTGAGTGCCTTGAGGTTTAAATAGATTGAACAACTTATCCAAGGACATGCAACTAGCATATAGCAGACCCTAATTTAGGGGCACTTTTTAGTACTACTCAACTGACCAGTATATTGTAGAATATCCAAGTTAGGGTCTGCAGATTCTGAATAAAGAGCATGTGGTTTTAAATTCCATCTTGATTTACTACTTCAACACCTGTAGCAAAACAGCTAATTTTCCTGTCATGCTTGTCATTTTATTGGAAGAGGTTAATAAAAGGAAAAACTTTCCTATTAGCCCCATAGAAATGTGATGATGAATAAATGAAGCTATATACATAAAATACTTAAAATTTTTCACATAATTTAGTAAATGTTTAATGCACACTCAATTTATCCACCACAATAATACCAATAATAATACTTTTGCAAAAATTTGAAAATCAGCCTCAAACATTGAACAATGGGGATCCATTGGCAGAAAGCATCACAAAAAGATAATTAAAATTTTGAGATTGTCAATAATATGAATTATAATGCTTTGATTAAACATTTTAATGCATCTTCTCTCTGCTAAATTAACTCTAAAGGAACAGATGGGTTTTCCAAATTCATTGTTTTCATTATGAGCTTTTCTAGCTCATGGTGGTTTCAGCTGAAACATTTTGGAATGGATTACACTTGTCAGATGCAAAACACAGGGAATGACAATGGTTCACTCTCTGAAGACATTCTGAAGTGGACAAACTTGGAATTCTATGCTGGCAAAAAACTATCTTAGCTTCAATCTAAATTAGTCAACTTGTTTGACCATGAAACCATATGAAATCCCAACACATTTATTCTTCACTCTATGATCCTTAAAAATTTACACTGTCAACAAACCTTGAAAGGATGAAGACACATTCAGTTTGCTTTCTCACTTCTTGGTCCCATCAAAACCTTGAAGGTGCTGGCCGCCTGTCACATTGATTTTCACTCACACACAGAAGAAATTCACACTGTAAGCCATTCAACAGTGACAGGAAATGACAATTCTCCACATATACCCTATCAAGCCACTGCCCACCTGGAAGAGGAGAGGAGGATAAAGGAGATGGTCAATTTCACAGCTTGGATTTCCTTGTTCGAAAGTATTAAAAAATTCTCAAAGGGTCACACTAGAAAAAATAGTGAACTTTCTATAAAAGTTTCTAATTGGGATTAATTACATGCTATTTAGTGATGAATGGTTGTACTATTAGGTTAATAAATTGTAGTGAATGAATTTTAAAGTTAAAAATTGAGAGTCTTTGCTTTCACAAAGCATGAAATAAAACAAAATATAATTTGTCCACATTTTAAGATCCTCACCCAGAGACTGCTTAGAGGGAAAACCATTAACATTTTAAAAAGGAGCTTTATAGGCAACAAGTTGAAACTCTGCTTAGTATAGATCCCTCTTAGAGATTCATAATGCACATTAGCAAATAAAATGTTCCTGATGGGTTTGAAATTAAAAGAATCCATTTAAACTTTTCTAAATACAGCCATTTCAAAATGTAGTTATTATGGTATCTTTTCTTTCTTCCTTCCTTCCTTTTTTTTTTTCTTTCTTTTTTTTTTTTTTTTGTCTCTACCTGACCTGGATTAGTATTTTATAGACCTAAAACTTTGTGAAATATGTTTGGGGAAAAGAAATTAATCAAGAAAAACACTGAGGCAAGCTGACAAGCCCCCAAATAACAGCTCTGTGACATTGCATTTATTGCCACAAGAAAATGTGAAGAGGCACTGGAAAGGCTATTGGAGAACCTGTACAGTTCTGATAGGAGAAAGTGACAGGGCTGAGAGAGAAGATTTTTCTTTCCAAATGAGAAGAATAGCACACAATAAGGAGAACAAGAAGTGAGAGAAAGAAGCATACTTAAAAGGAAAACTATCAATTTCCCACTGAATTTTGCATGCAAAATATTGTTTATGGAGTCTTAATGGTTAGACTAAAGAAATAGTTTGGCAGAGGATTGGATGTAAAATGGACTAGGCCTTAAATGCTAACCAAAGGACTTACTTGAAGATAAATTATAAAATATAATACTGACAATAAAAAATATGACTACTCTACTTATAAAAATAAAATGTGTTCACAAGAGTTTTGAAAGCTAAAACATACCATGGACTAGAATAATTTATGGAGTAATCACTCAAAGATAACTCTTATGACTATTTAAAACATGGCTATTTTCTCTTTCAAAATTACACATTTTAAAACAGTAGGAGAAAATGTGGAGAATTGTAAAATGACTTGCAATCTTCAGTCAGATATACAAAATTCATTCATTCACATGATCCACAAATATTTTGGAGACTATTAAGAACATGCACTCTTCTAGATACTGGAGACTATTGGGATATTAGTGACTATGAGACATTCCCTAGTCTTCATGGAATTTATGTACTATTGGGAGAGATAATAAAAATATTCATATAAATATATAAGGTAGTAACAGAAACAATAAAATACACATATTTGTGGGATACTAGAGATAAACTAGTAGGATTGCATTATTAAACCAATAATGCAATATAGTATCCAACAGTAATAAGAACTATTAAAAGGAAAAAGTAGGATAAGGAGATAAGGGTGGTGTTGGATTGGAGGGAGTAGAGAAATCATTTTTTAATATGGTTCTTACCAAAAGCCTTTCCAAAGAGGCTACGTTAGTGCAGGAATATGAAGGAAATAGGGAAGCAATCCATTCACTCCTCTGTTATTAAAATAAAAGTTAAATGTAAGCTAAAACAAGCAAAAAGATAAAACAATTGCTGTTTTTCTCCCTGTATGTACATAATGAATAGTTTATTTAGGATACATGATGAGAAACAGAATTACATGGCTGTTCATCTTCAAGTTTACAGAATACTGTCTTGCATACTACCCTTCAAAATAATTGTACAAATGTACATCCACCTAGGAGCATATAAACTTTGCAGAAAGAGGATCTATCACTTTGCTTAGAAGATATGCAGTCCAAAGAGGGTGGGAAAAATTTGTATTTTCTCTTTCTCTGTTCTCCCACTGGCCAGAAAGATAGAAGTTTGGTTATTCCAACTGGCACTGCTCATGGTGTTGATGCAGTCATGGGAAGTGGATGACAGGGTTAAGTAGCTAAAGTTTCAGCTTTGTGGTCAAAGGGTGGAAAATGTGAGCACCAAGGAATTGAGAAGAGCTGACAAGGAGCTTCATGACCCCAGGCCCACCCAAACCCCATAAAGACTCAGTGCCCCCACTGCACCTGACTCTGAACATGGGCACTAGGCCTTCCCATCTGCCAACACATTAAGAAGCCTGTACAGTCATCTCGGATTATTCCAGAAGCCAAAGGTGCCATCTTTAGGTGGGGATGCTCCTGTCATGAGACACCTGCTAGAGACTAGCAGCTCACTCTCAGGTAAATCTCATACATCAGGGTACTGAAAACTGGGAAGTTCGAATAATATATGACAGTTATATTGTAGATTTTTTTCTTTTAAATTTTAAGTTTTTATTTTTTTGTTTTTCTCACTCTACTTTCCTGTTTACCTGTTTCCTCAGAGTCTCTTTCTCCCTTTTCTCATGCTAACCAACTTCTTTTGATTCTGCTTTTACTCTTCCTATGATCTAGTACCTCTATATACTTTCTTCTCATTCCATTAACAGTTACCTCCTACACTCCTCCCCATCCTCTTTGTCCACCTTTAGAAATTGTAGACCTCGTTGCAAACCTATTAGTTATACTGAAGATAATAATCGAACTCATCCTCTCCGTTTATTAAGATAACTGTTAACATCTTCATAGGGGATATTTTCTTTAAGGATGCATATTGCTTCTATTGGATGCTGCTAATATTGATCTCCCCCTTAAAGGTGAGGATTGGAAACCTACAGGGACCCTATAAACCCATGGGGGGGGGATTGCAATACCTCAGATCCATGCTGCTAAAAGAGAAGATACATGAACAACATGAAAAAACAAGGAAAGATAGTGCCCCAAACAAACCAAGATGCTATATTAACAGAATCCAGTGACAGCATGGTAGAATAAATGTCAGAAAAGGAGTTCAGAATGTACATAATTACAATGATCTGTGAAGCAAAGAATGAGGTAAGAGACCAAATGCATGCAATGAATGATCACTCCAATAAACAGTAAAAAGAGCAAATGCAGGAAGCAAAAGAGCATTTCAATAAAGAGATAGAGATTCTGAAAAAAAACACAGAAATTCTTGAAAGGAAGGAAACAATAAACCAAATTAAAAACTCAATAGAAAGCATCACCGACAGACTAGATCACTTAGAAGACAGAATCACAGACAATGAAGACAAAATATTAAATCTTGAAAATCAAGTTGACCAAACAGAGACGATAGTAAGAAATCATGAACAGAACCTCCACAAATTATGAGATAACATGAAAAGATCAAATTTAAGAATTATTGGGATTGAGGAAGACACAGAGATACAAACCAAAGGAATGAACAATCTTTTCAATAAAATAATATCAGAACTTTTTCTAAACCTGAAGAATGAAATGAAAACCCAAAAACAAGAGACTGAAAGGACACCAAATGCACAAAATTACAACAGATCCCCACCAAGGCACATTGCAATGAAAACACCTAACCGACAAAATGAAGATAGAATTTTAAAGGCCAGGAGAGAAAAATGATCAGATTACTTGTAGGGGGAAACCTACATGGATATCAGCAGAATTCTCAGCCCAGACCCTACAAGCTAGGAAGGTCTAGAACAACATATTTCAAGCTCTGAAAGAATATGAATGCCAACCAAGAATCTTTCACCTAGCAAAACTAACCTTCAGATTTTTTGATGAAATAAAATCCTTCCATGATAAGCAAAAGTTTAAAGAATTTACAAACAGAAAGCCTGCACTACAGAATATTCTCAGCAAAATATTCCTGGAGGAGGAAATGAAAAACAGCAGTGAAAATCAGCAAAGGGAGGAACTATTTTAAAAGAAAACCAAATCAAAGGAGAAACCAAGTAAAATTAAAAATCAGAAATAAACCAAAATGACCAGGAATACAAATCAGACCTCAATAATAACCCTGAATATTAATGGCCTAAACTCATCATTCAAAAGCGATAGACTGGAGATTGGATTTTAAAAAAGACCCACAATGTGCGCCTTCAAGACACTCATCTCATTGAAAAAGACATCCACAGACTAAAGATGAAAGAATGGGAAAAACATGCCATGCACACAGACTGAGTAAAAAAGTAGGCGTTTCCACTCTCCTATCAGATTAAGTGGACTTCCAGCTAAAGTTAGTCAGAAGTGATAAGGAAGGACATTTCATACTGTGTGAGGGAAACTTAAACTGACAAGGTATAATGATGGCAAATATTTATGCCCCCAACAATGCTGTACCATGTACATCAAACAAATCCTTCTTGATTCTAGGAATCAAATATACAACAACACAATAATGCTTGAAGATTTTAGCACACCTCTCTCACCACTGGATAGATTGTCCAAACAAAAACTGAACAAATAAACCATAGAAAACCATGATACAATCAATAATTTAGGTTTAACAGACATATATAGAATATTCCATCCATCATCAAGCAAATAAACGTTTTTCTAAGCAGAACATGGATACTTCTCTAACATAGACCATATATTATGCCAAAAAGCAACTCTTAGTAAATACAAAAAAGTAGACATACTAACTTGTATTCTATCAGATCATAATGAATGAAATTAGAAATCAATGACAAAATAAGGAAAAGACACTACCCCAACAGCTGAAGACTAAATAATACACTATTGAATGATACATGGATATTAGAAGACATCAGGCGGGAGATAAAAAAATTCTTAGAGGTAAACAAGAACAATGATACAACATATCAAAATCTCTGGGACACTATGAAGGAGTACTAAGAACAAAGTTCATTGCATGGAACACATTCAATATAAGTGTAAAAAGTCAACAAATAAATGACCTAATATTGTATCTCAAAGCCCTAAAAGAACAGATCAACTCCCAAAGTAATAGAAGACAGGCAATAATTAAAATCAGATTTGAAATCAATGAAATTGAAACAAAAGAAACAATTAAAAAAATGACAAAACAGAAAGTTGGTTCTTTGAAAAAGCAAACAAAATTGATAAGCCCTTAGCCACACTAATGAAGAGGAGAGAAAAAAACTCAAATTATTAAAATTCATGATGAAAAAGGAAATATCATGACAGACACCATTGAAATACAAAGTATAATTAGAAGCTATTTTGAAAATATATACTCCAACAAAATAGAAAATCTTGAAGACATCAACAAATTTCTAGAGATATATGATCCTCCCAAACTGAATCAGGAGGACATACACAATTTAAATAGATCAATTTCAAGCAATGAAATAGAACAAGCTATCAAAAGCCTACCAACCAAGAAAAACCCAGGACCAGATGGATTCTCAGTCAAGTTCTATAAGACCATCAAAGAAGAACTAATACCAATACTCCTCAAAGTATTCCATGAAATAGAAAAGGAGGAAACCCTTCCAAATCATTCTGTGAAGCCAGTATCACAGAATGATATCAAACCAAAAATTAGATACATCAAGGACTACATCCCTGATGAACATAGAGGTGAACATAGAGATGAAAATCTTTAATGAAATTCTGGCAAACCACATACAAAAACATATTTAAAAGATATTGCACCATGATCAAGTGGGGTTCACCCCAGTAACGCAAAGTTTGTGCGACACCTGGAGATCATTAAATACAATTCATCACATCAATACACTTAAAGAATCATGTGATCATTTCAATTGATGCAGAAAAACATTTTGGTAAAACACAGCACCCCTTCATGCTCAAAACACTAGAAAAAATAGGGATAGTAGGAATATACCTCAACATTGTAAAGGTTATCTATGCTAAGCCCATGACCAACATCATTCTAAATGGAGAAAACTGAAAGCATCCCCTCTAAAAACTGGGACAAGACAGGGATGCCCACTATCACCACTTCTTTTCAACATCATGCTTGAAATGCCAGCCAGAGCAATTAGACCACAGAAATTAAAGGAATACAAATAGGAAAAGAAGAACTCAAGCTGGCAGTATTTGCTGATGACATGGTTCTATATTTAGAGAACCCAAAAAACTCCACCAGAAAACTTCTAGAACTAATAAATGAATTCAGCAAAGTAGCAGGATATAAAAATCAACATGCACAAACCTAATGCATTTCTATTCATAAGGGATGAATCCTCTGAAAGAGAAAATTAAAGAAAACCTTAGAAGATAGAAAGATTGCCCATGTTCTTCAATAGGCAGAATTAATATTGTCAAATTGGCCATATTACCAAAAGCGGTATACAGATTCAACACAATTTCAATTAAAATTCCAATGATGTACCTCATAGAAATAGAGAAAGCAATCATTAATTCAATTGGAAGAATAAGATATATAGAATAAGCAAAGCAATCCTTAGCAGGAAGAGTGAAGCAAGAGGTATCACAATACCAGCCCTTAAACTATACTACAGAGCATTAGCAACAAAACTGGCATGGTATTGGCACTAAAATAGAGAGGTAGACCAATGGTACAGAATAGAAAACACAGAGATAAACCCACATAAACACAGTTATCTCATACTAGACAAACGTGCCAAAAACATACAATGAAGAAAATATGGCCTCTTCAACAAATGGTGCTGGGAAAACTGGAAATTCATGCGCAATAAAATGAAATTAAACCCCTATCTCTCAACCTGCACAAAACTCAACTCAAAACGGATCTAGGACCCAGGAATTAGATCTGAGACCCTGCATCAAATAGAAGAAGAAGTAGGGTCAAATCTTCATCATGTTGGCTTAGTACCAGACTTCCTTAACAAGACTCCTAGAGCACAAGAAATGAAAGCTAGACTCAATAAATGGGATGCATTCAAACTAAAAAGCTTTTTCTCAGCAAAGGAAGCAATCAAAAATGTGAAAAGAGAGCCTACAGAGTGGGAAAAATCTTTTCCAAATGCACTTCAGATAGAGCACTAATCTCCAAAATTTATAAAATTAAAAAAAAAAAAAACTTTACACCAAAAATACAAAGAATCTGATCAATAAATGAGCTAAGGAACTGGACAGACAGTTCACAAAAGGAGATACACAAGTGGTCAACAAATATATAAAAAAGTGTTCCACATCTGTAGTAATTAGAGAAATGCAAATCAAAACCACCCTAAAATTTCATCTCACTCCAATTAGAATGGCAATTATTAAGAATATAAGCAATGAAAGGTGCTGGCGAGGATGTGGGGGAAAAGGCACACTCATACATTGCTGGAGGAGTTGCAAAATGGTGCAGTCACTCTGGAAAGAATTATGGAGATTCTTCAGAAACTTGGAATGAATCCACCTTTGGCCCAGCTATCCACTCCTCAGTTTGTACCCAAAGAACTTAAAATCAGCATACTACAGTGACACAGCCACATCAATGTTTGTAGCAGCTCAATTTACAATAGCAAGATTGTGGAACCAACCTAGATGCCTTTCAATAGATGAATGGAGAAAGAAACTGTGGTATATATACACAATGGACTATTACTGATCCATAAAAAAAGAAAAAAATTATGGTATTTTCTGGTAAATGGATGGAATTGGAGATTATCATTCTTAGTGAAATAAGTCAATCCCAAAAAACCAAAGGTTGAATGTTTTCTCTGATAAGTGGATGCTGATACATAACAGGATGGGGAGGGATAAGGGAAGAATGGAGGAGTGTAGCATTGTGTAGAGAGAAATGAGGAGAGGGGAGGTGGGAAGAGGGAAGTGAAGTGGAAGGAGACAAATCTCATTACCCTATGTTCACGTATGAGTACATGAATGGCGTGAATCCACAGCATGTACAACCATAGAAATGAAGAGTTGTACCCCACTTGTGTCCAATGAATCAAAATGCATTCTGTAAAAACAAAAATAAATAAATGAAAAGATCTGGCAAGGATTTTGGGTGGAAAGAGATCAGAAATACAACCCATGAGGCTCTTCATGAACCAGTGAGCCCTAAAACGATCTAATGTAGTCCGATGGGTTTATACAATGGACTCACTCAACTATATGCTATCTATAGGAAACTAATGCTGAATGTGAAGATAGATTTAGATTAAAATTAAGTGGATAAAAATTATTTCTTATCCAAGCACTAGTCAAAGGAAGATGAAAAAGCTACATTAATATCAGACAAAATGCCCTGCACAGCAAAAGAAATTAAAAATAGAGAAATCACATAATGACATAAGGTTAGTTCTTCCAAGAAGCCACAATGGTGCAAAGTGCATATGAACATAGCAAGTAAACTTCACAACATAAAGCGAAACCTGAGAGAACTGAATGGAGAAGTGCAAAAATCCACAATCACAGCTGCAAATTTCCTTATCAGTCATAGAACTAGTAGGCAGGAAATAAAAAAAATATATAAAATAGCACCATCAAATAATGGATTTTAATTGATAGCTACAGAATTCTTCAAACAGCCAAGTATTCATTGTTTTTGTCTGTATTCAATGTTCTGTAAGAGTCTATGCTGATTTATTAAAAAAATCTTACCAACATAAAAGAATATAAAATAAATTACATGCTCTCTAAACACAATTGAATTATAAATGAGTAGCAGAAAAATAACAGGTAAATCTCTAAATTATTGGAAAATAAATAACACACTTCTAAGTAGTCCATTTGAAATTTTGAATAGTCCATGAGACTTTCAAGGAGAAATTAGGAAATATATAATGAAACAAAAAATACAGCATAGTAAAAATGTATGTGATACACCTAAGGCAACCATTAGTGGTAAATTCATAGAACCAAAAGTAAATTTTAGAAATAAAAAAAGTCTCAATTAAAATGGTGCACTTTGGAAAATAGTTTGTCAGTTTCCTATATGAAATTAGACAAGCATTATACTCCTCAGAAATTACATAGTAGTTATTTATGAAATAGAAATGGATCATGTCTATCCATCTTGCAAATGTACACATGGGCTGTACAATATATTAATCCATAAATTGGTGAATGTATAATCTAATTATGCTATATCCATATAATGAACACATACTTAGCAATAAAAGCAACAGATTTCTGATACATGAAACAATGTGGATGAATCTCAAGCATTATGCAAATTAAATCCTGGTGATAGACATCCTTGTCTATATCCCAGACTCAGGGACAGTGTTGAGTTTTTATATAACCATGAGGAAGCACGCTATCTTATGCCTTTGTATTGAAACTCTATCAGATCGAGAAAGTTTCAGGTACTTCTATTTCAAGTATGTTGAGAATTTTTATCATGTGTTTTTAAATTCTATTTAATGCATTTTATTTATCCATTGAGAAAATTGTTTTTTATTAATAAAATAGTTTGAACATTAAACTAAGTTCTCGCAGGGGATAAACATCACTTGTCATGAAAAGCATTATAAGATCAATTGGCTAATTGAATATTTTACAAGATTCAATTTGCTATTATATTGTTGAATATTTTGGGTTTCCACTCATGAGGCAATTTTTTTAATATGCATTACTTACATAGCATTGTGATGAATTCTAGTAGTCTTACAGAATGAGAAGAAGAGTGTCCTTTTTCTCTATTCTCTGCAAACACTTTTTCTGCTTTAAATATTTGGTTTAATTTATCTTAAAGCCATTTCAGCTTCAACTATTTTTGTCTTATTTGGATGAGATGGTATTCAGTTGTGGATTCATTAAGTTTTAACAGATACAGAAGTGTTCTTTGTAAAATGTTCCTCTTTTGTCACTTGGTTAGTTTCCCTTTACAAAATGAAATGGCAACTCCTTTAAAATTGTTCCAGGTATGAAGTGGTGTGTGAGACCTCTTGCAGTTTTGCGTATGAGTTTCAGATCTGGAGTGCCATAGCTCATCTTGCACACTCTTCAACATTAAGTATCACCTCTTTGAAAGGATTAATCAGCAGACAGGAAAGTTGGTGCTGGGGCAGGTTCAGTTCTGCATGATGGTCCACAGATGATAAGGACAGCTGAATTCCCTCTTTTTTTCTTCATCAGAGAGCTTCACACTTAGACAAAGGCCCACAGTGAGAAGTGGTGTGTCTTTCTTGCCTCGGAAGGTTTGGTACCTGTTTGAGATGTGATTCCTCTGAATCCCTTACTTTCTAAAATGTTAACAAGATCCTAGTGCCTGTGTCTTGATTTCTATTAATATTTTCTAACAAAAGTTATAGGACTCCAGAGTAAAGTTGCTGATTCTCACATTGGAGTTAAGAAATATACCAGATGAATTGGGAAATTTTATACTGACAGAAATTAAGGAAGTGCTAAAAAATATTCTTACTTTGATGGGCATATGTCAATGTGATACAGAAACAACTGAAAAAGCTCCTGATGAGCAAAGCTATAGCAATTTGAATATAACTGTTTAAATAGTCCTTGGTTACAATCCAAAGTATAAAACAAATACACATGAGTCCATATGGTATCAGTAAATAATTTTTAAAAATATTTATTTTGTGAAAGAGAAAAGCTTCCTATGCAGAATAATTCTAAAAATCGCACACAGATACCCTCCCTGCAAAGAAATCCCCACTCCTAAACAGGGGCTGTGCATAGTGAAGTTCTTTAAAAGACCACTACAATATAGAAAGAGTGCAAAGAAAGTAACTATGGTGGAAACCTTGACAATACCTCATCCAGGTGATCAAGATCAGCATTAAAGTGGAAAACAGTGGTTTTACTAAAAAACAAACTATAATCCTAATCTAATCATGAGAAAAGAAGAAGCTGACAAATTCCAATGTTGGTACATATTACAAAATATCAGTACTACTGCAAACCGTCAAGGGAATCAGCAACATGGGACCCTGCATCAGAAAAAGGATTTTTAGTTAATAATGAAGGGAATCTGAATAAAGTGTGGACTGTAGGGACTAATAATGCATAATCGCTACTTCATCAATTGTAACAAAGGCACTGCATTAAAATGAGTTGTTAATAACAGGAAACTGAGTATAGGGTTAGACATGGAAACTGTGTTGGATCCTAAGATTTTCTATAAACACAAAACTGAGATTGACATTATCCTAGGTACTTATATGATTGCATGAATGGCATTAGGTAAAACCAGAGAAATGAAGTTTTCCTCCAATTCGTATACAATGAATAGAAATGAATTCTGCTGTCATGTGTAGCAAGTCAGAAGAAATAAAAAATAAAAATATAAAAGAAATAATTTTATACTTAGTTTTGCTTTAAATTTGGTGGTGATGGGGGGAAAATTGCTAGAGGAGGTTATTAAGGAACTTGTCCTTAGCCATTGTTTGTTTTTAATATTTAGCCAGTTTTCTTGATATCATTCTCTGAATAATCCATTCTTTCTCTTTATACTATATGTATTAGTGAGGGAACTCTAAAGGAAGAGGATCAACAGGAAGTATGACTCTGGAAAGGGGATTTATTAGATTGGCTTACACAACAAGAAGCTGGATAGTTCACAATGGCCGTCTGCAGTTGGAGAACTGGAAGAGCCAGCAGCACAATCCAAGACACAGAAGCCCCAAAACAGGAAAGATCAACAGTGCTACCCTAGTCCGAGACCAAGGCTTCTGGAAACTACCTGGAGAATCACTGGCAGACTCCACTTCAGAAGAGTGAAGAAGTGAGAGTCCAACATCCTCAGATGATTGAAGCACAGAAATCAAGAACCCATTCAAGAACAGCCAAGCTTTCATCTGCACCTGCTTCCTTGTTCTTCCAACTTTAAATTCGCCCTATTGGGCAGTGCTGCCCACACTTAAGGAGGGTCTCCATTTCGGTTCACTATCCCACATTCCAGTCATTCCTAGACATGCCCTCATGGACACACCCAGAAGCATCTCTTAACCCAATCAAGTTGACAATTCAAATTAACCATTACATTAATTAAAACCACATATAATTAAATCAAACAGGGGACTTGTAGTTATTCTTAAAAACCTCTTTTTCTACCCACTTTGGTTCTTTTGTTGACCCTTAAACTTATTTCACAATACTTTGTAAGATATATAATATATATTTAATATGTGCTAAATATTTAAAACACATAAATTCTAAAAAAATTGTATTATTACTTTATAATTTATAGTAATATATGCTCATATATATATTTATTCCCCAAACATGCATTTGTAAACCAAAAGAGGCCCTAATGACTCTGATTCCACTATCTGTAAACCCAAATTCCTTTAAACTTCCTCATTGCAGAAATAGTTTTTCCAAAACTCACTGGTTCACAGAACATTTTGTTTTCCTTTAAAAACGTGTTTTTCAGGCTTGCTCTTTCAAAGAACAACCCTTTATAAGTCACTGACATGAAGTTAATTAAAACCCAAAGTACGTATATGTCTTCTGCTCAGCTAATAATCACTAATCCCTTTCATCTTTATCTGCATACTCACCAATAACCTGTAAAATTTTGAAAAGAATAATACAAGAATAGCAGTAAATGATACACCTGAAAATGATATCTTTAAACCATAATTTCCAAGAACAGGCTATAGATGCAAGTGAGAACAATCTGTATATAAATCTTCAGGTATTATTTGCCACATATTGATATAATACTTGTAGAAAATGTTACACTCTTTGGATGGAAGACTTACTGAGAAGCTCTTGCAACTATATATCGATTCCTTAATGCATTTATTTCCTTTAAATCTACTCACTTGTCTTGATCTAGCTTTTTTACAGTAAAAATTTAATCACAGTTGTTCATTGGTTGGCCACTTTGTGGTCTTTTAAAATTTCAAGGACTTTTGGTTACCAGCCAAGATTAAATAAAGTAACAACTCATCTTGTAAATTACATAGGAAACTTTTTTAAAATTGGAGATTATTTTGTTCTGTGGAGCTAGTTATTTTTTTCCTAGGGCTGCTAAAGTAACACTGATCTATAAAGATACAGATGGTCTCCAATCTAAAATGGTTTGACTTATGATTTTTTTGAGTACATGATGGTGTGAAAAGTGACATGCATTCAGTAGAAACCATACATTTAATTTTAACTGTTCAGTTATATTAATTGTACAAATTAATGTTTCACTGTGTGTCATGGTTCAGATATGTGGTGTCCCCCAAAATCTCATGTGTGAAACAATACAAGAATATTCACAGGGAAAATGATTAGATTTTCAAAGCTTTTACTTAATCCATGGACTGATCCATTGATATGAATGGATGGATGGTAACTCTAGGCAGGTTGGGTGTGGCTGGAGGAGGTAGGTTACTGGGGGCATGCCTTTGGAATTTATATTTTGTCCATGGTGAGTAGAGTTGTTTCTGCTACCTGGGTGCCACGTCCTGAGCTGCTTTCCTCTATCACACCCTTCCACCATGATGTTCTGCCTCACCTCAGACCTAGAGCTATGGAGTCAACAGATCTTGGACTGAACCTCTGAAATCCTAAGCCAAAATCCCTCCTCTAATTGTTCTTTTCAGGTCTTTTGGTCACAGCAACAAAGAAGCTGACAAAAGCACTTTGACATTTCCATAGATGCATATATCTTGCTTTGATCGTACCCATCCTCACTATTGATCTCCCTTGCCCCCCTTCACTCCCTCCTCCCACTCATGCCATTCTTACTCCCAAATAGTCCATCTTCTATAGAAACCATACTTTGAATTTCATGTTTTGATCTTTCTCCCACCAGGTGATATACCTCCTCCACGAGTGATGACAGGCAGCCATGGAAAACCAGAGTTCCCAGGCAGCCACGTAATCAGGAGGGTGAACACCGGATGCTCCACAGAGCACTGTGCTGCTCAGCTTTCATGTTCTGTTGCTCAGGTGGATAAAGTATGTCACTTCCTTAATGATTCTTTCATTTGATACAAACCCATCATAAGTCAAGGACCATCTGCACTTCCCTTCTAATATACATTACACACACACACACACACACACACACACACACAAAGGTTAGAGGAAATTTGAGTTGAATAAAAAATAATTTGTACAGCTGTGACTCAGGTTTCAAATGCCAAAGGAAAGTCTTTCATAAACTGGAGTAGACTTTCCAGTGAACTTGTGTCTTTGTTGTGTGTTTTGAGGAAGCTTGGTTTAAATGTGGAAGTGAAATAGACAGAAGCAGCTTGAGAACCTACTTTGTCGGGTACTCTTCTAACCTAAGAATTATGCCTAGTATGATGATTTGAAGGAAGGCCATATTCACACATACCTGAACTAGGACATGGATAATGATCAGGGAGCAGTCCAGACCTGTCGGGAGAAGTTTCCCACATTAATGTTCATGGGAATAACCAATGGCTGCCAGCCTGCCGCAGGTGGAGTCTGGAGGGAGACAGGAGGAGAAAGTGGTTGGTCCTGTCCTCGGTCAGAGAAGAATATTGTACTTCACTTGCTGTTCCCACCTTACAGAAGGGAGAGGCAGAAAAGTAAAATATGGGTGGGCTTTCTTCAATTTTAAAACTAGAACAAGCTGAAAATGTGAATGACAGAGGGAAGTGCTAATTGTTTTAACTGCATGAGACAAAGAAATAAAGTAGGTTAATCCATTTTAGTGACTCTTTTCATGTACTCCACCCACCAACGACCACGTCCCAGTCCCAGTTAATGTTCTCAATTCCAACTAATTAATAAGGATTTATCCTTCTTAAGGGAAAAGTAGGGAAGAGCTGGGAATTAGAGTACTTTACTAAAAATTCTTAACCTGGAGCTCAGTACTATGTTAACACCTTTTCCCCTTCCTGTTTGACATGTAAGTTATTCCAGTTGAAGAGAAGTGAGCACTGAACTTGGATTTATGAACCTGGGAACTCAGTTTTCTCCATCTGCAAATGAGAAGTCTGAAGAGGTTCCCAAAGTGCCTTCTAGTTTCCTGGTTCTCACATTACCTGGATGCAGACACTAATAAGCACAGGAATGTCCTCTGCAGGAATGACCAGGTGAGTGTTCTGGTGTCTTCATCCTACTCAGAAGTGTTGGCACTGACCCAGCCTGGAGCAGGCTTCAGACTGTCTGGGCTGGCAAGGACTCACCAGTGCATTGCCTCCTATCCCCTTATTAGCCTTAGCGACCAATGTCAAGGGCACAGTAACTGCAAGTGGACCCAGCTCAGCATACTTGCCTGCAGGTTTTCCCTCCTGCTGCACTGCTGCCCTCTGTTCTCAGAAGTCCCACCAGTGCGTACACTGCAGCATTTAGCAGCTCCTTTTAGTCTCCTTTGTGTCCAAGTGCTGATGTCCATGCAGAGCCTGCTGGCTACTGACTACAGGCTGGAGGTGGCCACCCCGCAACTGCAAGCCATCACGTTTGTGCATCTTGGGAGAAAGCTCTTATGTCATTGTGTATGCGATCTTGTTAAAGTTGTGTAAGGCAGCCAGAAGGAGAAAGAGAGTGCCCCACAGATGGGACATGTGGAGGCCTGAATCCTGGCACAGAAAACTTGTGTTAGCTTCTTGTCACTGTGACAAAATACTTGAGATAATCAACTCGTAAGAGGAAAGATTTATTTGGCTCACAGTTTTGGAAGTTTCCGTCTTTGGTGAGTTGCTCTGTTGCTTTTGGCTCTGTGGTGAAGAAGCACATTGTAGAAGAAGCATTTGGTGGGAGCATTTTGCTCTCCCCATGGCAGCAAGGAAGTGGAGAGAGAGAGAGAGAGAGAGAGAGAGAGAGAGAGAGAGAGAGAGAAAGGACAGGCCCCTTTACAGGCTCATCCCCAGTGACCCAACATTTTTTTCACAACCTCCCAATAGCATCAGAGGTTGGGGACAAAATCTTAATACATGGACCTTTGGAGGATATTCAAGATCTAAACTATAGTACAAACAAATAGTCATGACTCTTTTTGTTTTGAAGATGTTATGACTACCCTTTCAAGATTAATTTCAAGATTAAAATTCAATATTTTTAAGCTAGGTGCAGTGGCACACACCTGTAATCCTAGCACTTGGGAGGCTGAGGCAGGAGGATCAAGAGTTCAAAGCCAGCCTCAGCAACTTAGCAAGGCTCTTAACAATCAGTGAGACCCTGTCTCTAAATAAAATACAAAATAGGGCTGGGGATGTGGCTCAGTGGTGGAGTGCCCCTGAGTTCAATCCCTGGTACCAAAAAAAAGAAAATTCAATATTTTAAATGTGTATAATAGCAGTTGATAATAATATAATGATCTCTTCTTTATAAATCAGAATTATTTTTGCCTGCAAGTGGAGGGAGAATGCCTCACACTGAATTTCTTTATTTCTTAATATTTAATTGGTCTAATTGGTTGTTTATGACAGTAGAACACATTTATACATTTTGATAAATCATACACAAATGGAGTGTAATTTCTCATTTTTTCTGATTGTACATATTGTCGGATCACATCAGTCATGGAATCATATATGTACGTGAGGTAATAAGGTCTGTTTCACTTTACTATCCTTCCTACTCCCATATCTCTTCCCCTCCCTTCACTCCCCTCCACCTAATATAAAGTAACTCTATTCTTCCCTAGTCCCCGCGCTTATTGTGAATTAGCATCGGCATATGAGAGAAAAAATTTGGCCTTTGGTTTTTTGGGTTTGGCTTATTTCATTTAGCATGATTTTAGTCATTTCCATCCATTTACCAGCAATTGCCATAATTTCAATCTTCTTTAAAACTCACTCACTAATATTCCATCATATATATATCACATTTTCTTTATCCATTCATCTGTGGAAGGGCATCTAGGTTGGTTCCATAGTCTAGTTATTGTAAATTGAACTGAAATAAACATCGATATGGCTACATCACTGTAGTATGCTAATTGTAAGTCCTTTGAATATAAACCAAGGAGTGGGAAAGCTGGGTCAAATGATGGTTGCATTTCAAGTGTTCTGAAGAATCTCCATTCTGCTTCCGTAGTGGTTGCACCATTTTGAATTTTCACCTTCAGTGTATGAGTACACATTTTTCCCCATATCCTCACCAACATATATTGCTCCTTGTATTCTTGATAATTGACAATCTGATTGGAGTGAGATGGAATTTTAGAATAGTTTTGATTTGCATTTCTCTAATTGCTAGAGATACTGAACATTTTGTCATACATTCGTTGATCAATTGTATATCTTCTGTGAAGTGTCTGCCCAGTTCCTTAGCCCATTTATTGATTAGGTTATTTGGTTTTGGGGTATTAAGTTTTTTGTGTTCTTTATATATCCTAGAGATCAATGTTTTATCTGAGGTGCATGTGGCAAGATTTTCTCCCAATCTATAAGCTCTCTCTTCACATTATTGATTCTTTTGTTGAGAAGAAGCTTTTTAGTTTGAATCCATCCCATTTATTGATTCTTGATTTAACTTCTTGTGCTTTAGGGGTCTTTTTGTTAATTTTTATTTTTACAGACTGCATTTTGATTCATTGTACAAAAACAGGATACAACTTTTCATTTCTATGGTTGTACACACTGGAGATTCACACCATTCATGTAATCATACATATACATAAGTAATACTGTCTGTCTCAGTCTACTATCTTTCCTTCCCCCACCCCCTCCCAACCCATTTTCCTCTATACCATCCATAGTTCCTCCATTCTTCTCTTGCTCCCCTCCTCACCACCCACACCCCCAACCCCCATTATGTTTCATCATCCACTCATCAGAGTAAACATTCAGCCTTTGGTGTTTGGGGCTTGATTTATTTCACTTAGCATGATATTCTCCAACTCCATCCATTTAGCAGCAAATGCCATAATTTTATTCTTCTTTGTGGCTGAGTAATATTCCATTGTGTATGTATACCACAGTTTCTTTATCCGTTCATCTATTGAAGGGCACCTAGGTTGGTTCCACAATCTAGCTATTGTGAATTGAGCAACTATGAACTTTGTTGTTGCTGAATCTTACATCAATGGTACTCAAAGTATTTCATGAAGTAGAAAAGGAGGGAACTCTTCCAAATTCATTCTATGAAGGTAGTATCACTCTTATACCAAAACCAGACAATGACACATTAAGGAAAAAAAACTTATAGCATACACAAACATATTAAGAAGATAGTGCACCATAATCAAGTGGGGTTCATTCCAGGGATGCAAAGTTGGTTCAACATCCAGAAATCAATAAATGTAATTCATCACATCAATAAGCTTAAGGTTAAGAATCGTATGATTATTTCAATACATGCAGAGAAAGTGTTTGACAAAATACAGCACCCCTCCATACTCAAAACACTAGGAAAAATAGTATAGTAGGAACATACCTCAACATTGTAGAGCCTATTGATGCTTTTTTCCTACCCCCATTGTTTAATTATGGAATGTTTTTGGCGCATTTGTCTAGTATGAGATATTTGTATTTATTTCAGTTTGTCTCTGTGTTTTCTATTCTATACCCCTGGTCTGCATTGCATGTCTGTTTTGGTGCCAATACCATGATGTTTTTATTACTATAGCACTGTAGGATAGTTTGAGGTCTGGTATTGTGATGCCTTCTGCTTCACTTTTCTTGCTAAGGATTGCTTTGGTTATTCTGAGTCTCTTATTCTTCCAAATGAATTTCATGTTTGCTTTTTTCTAGTTCTATGAAGAACGTCATTGGGACAGGAATTGCTTTAAATTTGTGTAACACTTTTTGAGTATGGTTATTTTGACAATATTAATTCTGCCTATTCAGGAGCATGCAAGGTCTTTCCATATTCTAAGGTCTTCTTCGATTTCTTTCTTTAGTGTTCTATAGTTTTCATTGTAGAGGT
>JAJEJO010000759.1:743354-910623 GCA_020662805.1 Glaucomys volans | reverse complement strand
TAGTTTTCATTGTAGAGGTGTTTCATCTCTTTTGTTAGATTGATTCCCAAGTATTCTTTCTTTTGAGGTGATTGTGAATGGTGTAGTGTTCTTTATTGCTATTTCAGTCCATTCATTACTGATGCACAGGAATACATTGGTTTACAAGTATTGATTTTACATCCGGTTACTTTGCTGAATTGCTTTATTAGTTCTAGAAGATTTTTGGTGGAAATTTTTGGATCTTCTAAATATAGAATCTTGTCATCAGCAAATTGTCATAGTTTGAGTTCTTTACCTATTTGTATACTTTTAATTTCCTTCTGCTGTCTAATTGCTCTGGCTAGAGTTTCAAGGACAATGTTGAATAAAAGTGGTGAAAGATGGCATCCTTGTCTTGTTCCAGTTTTTAAAAGGAATGCATTTAATTTTTGTTCATTTAGAATTATGTTTGCCCTGGGATTGGCATATATGACTTTTATGATGTTGAGGTATGTCCCGACTATCCCTAGTTTTTCTAGTGTTTTGAACATGAAAGTCTGCTGTATTTTGTCAAGTGCTTTTTCTGCATCTATTGAGATGATCATGATTCTTGTTTTTAAGTTTATTGATATGATGATTTATGTTTATTGATTTTCATCTGCTGAACCAACCATGCATCCCTCAGATGACCCCACTTGATCATGCTGTGCTATCTTTTTATGTTTTTGTATGTGGTTTGGCAGAATATTATTGAGATTTTTTGCATCTGTGTTTATTAGGGACATTGGTCTGAAGTTTTCTTTCCTTAATGTATCTTTATCTGGTTTTGCTCTCAGGGTGATATTAGCCTCCTGGAATGAGTTTGGAAGGATACCCTCCTTTTCTATTTCATGGACTAATTTGAGGAGTATTGGTATTAATTCTTCAAAGGTCTTGTAGAACTCAGAGGAGAATCCATCTGGTCCTGGGTTTTACTTAATTGGTAGGCTTTTGAGGGTGTTTTCTACTTCATTACTTGAGCTAGTTCTGTTTAAATTGTGTGTGATCTCCTGATTCAGTTTAGGTAGGTCATATGTCTCTAGAAATTTGTCAATATCATCAATATTTTCTATTTTATTGGAGTATAAATTTTCAAAATAGTTTCTAAATATATTCTGTATTTCAGGTGTGTCCATTGTGATATCTCCTTTTTCATTAAGTGTTTTAGTAATTTGGGTTTTCTATCTTTTTCTCTGTTAGTGTGGCTAGGGGTTTATCAACTTTATTTATTTTTTCAAAGAACCAACTTTTTATTCTGTCGATTTTTTCAATTTTTTTCTTTTGTTTCAATTTCATTGATTTCAGCTTTGATTTTAATTATTCCTGTCTTCTTTTTATCTTGATTTGTTCTTTTTCTAGGTCTTTGAGATGTAATGTTAGGTCATTTATTTGTTGACTTTGATTCTTTTAATAAATGAACACAATGCAGAGCACTTTCTTCTTAGTACTTCCTTCATAGTGTCCCAGAGATTTTGGTATGTTGTATCAGTATTCTCATTCACCTCTAAGAATTTTTTTTTCATTTCATCCTTGATTTCTTCTGCTATCCATTCATCATTCAATACTGTATTGTTTAGTATCCATGTGTTAGAGTAGCCTCTATCTTTTATTTTATTGTTGATTTGTAATTTCAGTCCATTATGATCTGATAGAATGGAAGGGGTTATCATCTTTTGTTTGTTTTTACTAAGAGTTGCTTTGCAAAAAAAAGAGTTGCTTTGTGGCATAAAATATGGTCTATTTTAGAGAAGGATTCCTGTGCTGCCAAGAAAAAAGTTTATTCACTCATTGATGAATGAAACATTTTCTATATGTCTATTAAGTCTAAATTATGGATTGTATTATTTAGCTATATAGTTTATTTAGTTTTTGTTTAGAAGATCTGTCCAGTAGTGAGAGAGGTATGCTAAAGTCTCCCAGTATTATTGGGTTGAGGTCTAATTGATTCTTGAAATTGAGAAGAGTTTGTTTGATGTATGTAGATGCTCCATTGTTTGGGGCATAAATATTTACAATCATTACGCTTCGCTGTTGTGTAATTTCCTTCATTAGAATGGCATGACCTCCTTTGTTCCTTCTGATTAACTTTGGCTTGAAGTCCACTTTATCTGATATGAGGATGGAAATCCCTGCTTGTTTATGCAATCTATATAAGTGATATGTGTTTTTCTATCCTTTCAGTGTGTAGATGTCCTTTGCCTATGAGATGAGTCTCTTGGAGATAGCATATTGTTGGTTCTTGTTCTATAATCCAATCTTCAAGTCTATGTCTTTTGATTGATGGGTTTAGGGCATTAATATTCAAGGTTATTACTGAGATATGACTTGCATTCCCAGTTATGTATGCTTATTTCTGGCTTTTAATTTGATTTAATTTCTCTTTTGACTATTCCTTTATTGTAGTTCCTCCCTTTGCTGGTTTTCACTTTTCTTTTTCACTTCGTCCTCATGGAACATTTTGCTGAGAATGTTCTGTAGTGCAGGCTTTCTAGTTGTGAATTCTTTTAACTTTTGTTTAATATGGAAGGTTTTTATTTAATCTTCAAACCTGAAACTTAATTTTACTAGATATAAAATTCTTGGTTGGCATCTATTTTCTTTCAGAGCTCGAAATATATTGTTCCATGACCTTCTAGCTTTGAGGGTCTTGGTTGAGAAATCACTTATGTCCAAATTGGTTTTCCCCTATGTGTAATTTCCTTTCTTTCCTCTCACAGTCTTTAAGATTTTATTCTTATTGTGTTCTTTAGTCATTTTCATTATAATGTGTCTTGGTGTGGATCTGCTGTAGATTTGTACAATTGGAGTCCTGTATGCCTCCTGTATTTGATTTTCCATTTCATTCCTTAGATTTGGGAAATTTTCTGATATCATGTCATTGAAAAGATTGTGCATTACTTTGGTTTGTATCTCTGCTCCTTCTTCTATCCCGATATCTCTTAAATTTGGTCTTTTCAGGTTTTCCCATAATTCTTGGAAGTACTATTTATGGTTTCTTACCATTTTCTCTGCATGGTAAACTTCATTTTCAATGTTAAATATTTTGTCTTCATTACCTGAGGTTCTGTCTTCCAAGTGGTCTAGTCTGTTGGTGATGTTTTCCATTGAAATGATCATTTGATTCATTGATTCCTTTGAGAATTTCTGCTTGTTTTTTTTTTTTCACAATCTCTCTTTATTGAAGTGATCTTTCACTTCCTGAATTTTCACTTTGATTTCACTCTCTCTACCATCCTTACCATCCTTTACTTCACAGATCAGATTACCTATGTACATTCTAAATTCTTTCTCAGATAATTCTTCTACTGTGTTGTCAATGCCTTCTGTTATTGGGGCATCGTGGTGTGTTTGTGGCATTTTGTTCCCTTGTTTTCATCATGTGCTTGTGTGTATTCCCATCTAGTTGTATGGACTAGAGGCAGTACAGATCCTACCTGGTAGACCTATATAGTCCCTGAGGACTTCCAGTATCCCACCTTTAAGAGGGAGACCAGTATCATGATGGGCCTTTTGCTCAGACTAGAATTCTATAAGCAAAGAAAACCGTTTTTGAAATTTACCAAGTTGATTTTTTCCACATAGTATCAAATGTGGCATTTAAACGTGAGCCATATTTTCTTTTCATTATATTTTTGATTTTTGTAAACTAAACGTGACAGAATTTACTCTCCTAACCATCTTAAGTGTACAATTCAGCTCTGATGATTGTGCTTAGTGGAGATGGGGGTGCAACCCATCTCCAGAACTCTTCCATCTTGTGAAACTGAACCTTTGTACCCATTTAACGATCACTCACCTCCTGTCCTTCTTGGGACCCTGGCAACCACCATTCTGCTTCTTGTTGCTGTGATTTTACCAATCTAGGCATCTCAAATAAGTGAAATGATAAAGATTTTGTTTTTTTTGTGACTGGTTTATTTCATACACCATAATGTTTTGAAAGTTCATCCATATTGTAGCATGTGTCAGAATTTCCTTCCCATCCCTAAACAGCTGAATAAAATTCCATTGTATGTGCATGCCGTCTATTGCTCATATCTTCCTGTGTCCATACACATTTGTGCTCTTCACCTTTTTGCTATAGTAGACCACCTCCTTAATTGTGATTTCACTGTTCACAGTATCAAGTACTTGTGGTCAATCACAGTCCAAAAATATTTAATGGAAAATTCCAGGAATAAATATTTCATGGGTTTTGAATAACTTTAATTATAGCACATTTTTGTATTTGTTCAAGTTGATTACTAGTTAATGCTGTTAATCTCTTAATATACCTTATTTAGAAGTTGAATTTTATTTTAAGTATGTGTGTATAGGAAAAATATTATATATATAAAATCTGTGTATATATGTGCATGTATTTAGTACTAGAAGGGTTTCAAGCAGTCTAAGGGGTCTTGGAACATGCTCCCTGTGGTTAAGGGGGTGGTATTATATTCCAAATAATGCTGTTATGATGATGAGCACTCAAATGTCTTTTTAAGACCGTTTAAAAATTTTGTAATTATATACCCAGACATAGAATTGCTGAATCATATGGTAATCCTGCTTTTAATTTTGTGAAGAATCATCCCATGTCAGTGCTGTGGTCTGAATATAAATTTCTTCTCAGAATTCATATGCTGAAACTTACCATCAGGAGGTAGGAACTTCAGGAGGTGATAACAGCAGGAAAGTTGAGCTCTGATGATTGTGCTTAGTGTCCTTATAAAAGAGGCTCCTGGGATCCTCTTCTGCCATGTGGGTTTATAGTTAGAGGATAGCTGTCTTTGAGAAAGCAGACCCTTATCAGAGAGCAAATCTGTTAGTGCCTTTATCTCGGTTTATGAGAAATGAAGTTTTATTTGTAAACCCCCCAGTCTCTGATATTTAGTTACAGCAGTCAAAAGAGGTGAGCATAGTGTACATATATTGTTATCTACAAAATGATGAGCTTTATGGGTTTGGCTCTGCATTGCCTGGGGTAGAGGTTCCTGTACATTCTGCAAACTATTCTAGAAGTTACATGAATTAACTATAGCAGAACAATAGGGGACAGTTAAAGTTCCATGGAGACTATTAATGTTGTATGAGGGCTCACCCACTGCAAGGCAGGCAGACCACTGAATTATGGTAATAAGACTGATCATGATTGACATAATTTCCTCCAAAGAACTGAATATAAAAGAGACTGGGTCTTCTTCTGGAACCTAGGGAAGTAGCAATGGAGACATCATGAATATCCAATGATGAGATTCTTGGACATATTATGAAGCCACAGGTCTTCCAGGGCAGATCCACATTTAAGAGTCAAACAAAAATCCCAGGTACCAGGTGGAGACTACGAGGTTGAATGGTTGAATGAGAATGCAAACTTCACAGGAATAATTTATTAAAACTTATAATAAAATATCCTTAATTATACATTCTAGTTACATAAACACACACATATATATACTTACAAAAATCTATATAGTATATATATGTACATGTAGTTTTTAGAAAAAAATCTTCCAAAACATAAAATCAAGCAAGAAGGTAATATTCTAACTATGAGCTCTACCTGCAAGTCTAGGAATAACAATATCAAATAGACTATGTTGAAAATGATCACACAAAAAGCAAAGACTAATGTCACATAAACCTACTTCTGTTAAAAATTTTTTTAAATTTTATTTATTCTAATTAGTTGTACATGACAGAATGCATTTATACATTTTGATAGATCATAAATAAGTGGAGTGTAATCTCTCATTTTTCTGATTATACATATTGCAGGATCACATCAATCATGCAGTCATTTATGTACATGAGGTATTAATGTCTGTTTCACTCTTTCATTCTTATATATCATCTGCTAGATGTCAACAAAACCAGTTTCAGCATAGCTGACTTTGAACTTTCCTATCATGATATACAAAGAGGAAAAGAGATATCATTAGTTCCATAAAGAATAACTGAAAAAAAGCAATTCTCTCAATGATTCTAGAAATTTGATTTGTTCTAACAGTGCTTCTAATATTAAAAAGAAACTGCTAGTGTCTTGATTACATTTCTTACAGAACTATGTCCTTCTTCCCCAGGATATAAAAATACAAAGAACCTATAATTTGGATTGCCATATTATTATGTTTTCCTAGTTCCCATAATCTATTCAAATTATTATGTTTTCCTAGTTCCCATAATCTATTCAAATGAATCATGCCTACAAGATTGGCTCTCATTGTAATTGGGGTGATATTCTTCTGGTTCCTTATTGTGTTAGTATTTTGTCACTATGACAAATATAAAAAACAACTTAAAAGAGGAAAGATTTATTTTTGGCTCACTATTTCAGAGTTTTCAGTTCATGGTTGACTGACTCCACTGCTTTGAGTCTCAGGTGAGCAAAACATAATGGTGGAAAGCCAGTGCTGAGGAAAACTACTCAGTTCATGTTATTGGAAAGCAGAGAGAAAGAAGATAGGGACAAAATGTTCCCCAAGAAGAAAGCTACAGTGATTTACCCCTCCAACTGTGTCCCCATCCCACCTACAGTTTCTACAACCTCCCAATAATGCCAAAAAATTATGGATCCACTGATGAGATCAAAGCATTTGACTTCCGTGAAGCCCCACTTTTGTACTTGTTGCACTGAGGACAAGGCCTTCAACACATGAGCCTTTGGGGAATTTTCCAGATCCAAACCAAAGCACCTATCAGTGCTATTTTCAGTAGGAGCAACATAGCACTGCCCTGGGATATAATATAATAAATATTACTTTACTATTATTATGTCTGTCTTGATTCTGTTCCTATTCCTTCAGGAGTGCTTCTTGCCAAGAGTGATCCTCATGATTTTGTTTATTATATTGTGTATCATCATTCAGACTCAGGAGCTATGAGAAAGCAAATGAGATGGCACTTGTTTTACTCATGGCAATATTAGCTAACCTGCTGTTTTCCTGAGCTTTGGTTCTTTGTGTGAACCATGGGGGTTTGGAGCTGAGTTTGGCCAATCCATGACTTCCACATGCAGAAGGAGAATTCATTATTTCAGGGAGATCATTCAGATAATAAACTATTAGCTTCAATCTATGCAATACTTTCCTGATACTAGACCTAGGAAAGTTAGTTTTCTATTAATAATTTATCCACAAGTGGATGTCATGCTTTTCCTACCCACAATTTTAATGACTTCTATATTCATCTCAATGATAATAATGTGGGGGTGAGAAAAAAGACTTCACAGACTTTGATGGGCCATGAATGAACAGTTCCACAAGGCTGTAGAGAAAACATCAGAGTCACTGACACAGCCTCTATATTTCTTTTTAAGTTATTCTTCTTAGAACATATGATATGGTGTAGGCCCAGGTGAAAGAAGAGAAGTCACTTAAAATCCCATTTGCTGATTGTACCATTGAGATGACTTTTGACATTTGTCTATATTTCTGAACTGATCAGCTTATGAAGACTTCAAGATACATTTAGGAAAATTTGCCACATTTTTTCAGTACTAGGACAAATAGTACTAGATTCCCAGGAAAAATGCAGGTCTTTGAAGAAGTTCACAGCTTTTAGCAGAGCAATTTGTTTGATAAGAGACAGAGTAGGCCTCAAGGTAAAACACAAAATGTTGAATTAGTTTCTAAAAAGGGAAAATGGATGGATATGGGTATCAATCAAGTCTGTAGACCTAGAGTACAAAATATATGAGAGATCCCAAATTTCAGATTAGACAGAGTGCAAGCTGCCTTCAGGATCCTGTCATTATTTATTCTTAAAACTAGGACTGGGGATCAGAAACCCACAGTACACTCTGCCCACTCCACTGTTTCCTGACTCCCATGGAGCCATACAGAAAGTTTAGGGAGACCTGTGATGCTTGTGCTTTAGACTTACTGTCCTCTGAAAGCAAACATCTCATGAATTCCCTGAGCTGTAGGGTCTATGGAGATGGGTTAGGACAGCAACCTTGGACTCCAACAGCATCCATATGGGATGTGAAAAGCTGACCTGGGAAAGGAAAACTTATCATAACATGTCCAGAAATTATATGGTATCCTCAGAATATGCAAATAAACAGTGATAGATGAGTGTTCATATTAATTGTCTAAACTTGCTCATACTAGAAAATGAGACCTGCTTGCATATGCAACCGAACTCAAGAAGAGGTGCATGTTCTCAAAGATAAAATTCAACTTAGAAAGAAATTCTTAAGGTTTTATTCCCTCCCTCAAAGAAACTCCCCAAACACTGTAACCTCTTCAAAGATTTTGACTCCTACACTTTTTTGAAAGAACAAAATAAAACCAATTTTCTTTTTATGCAAAATATCATCCTGAACAAAAACCATGACCCTTTCAGATGTGTGTTATCAGTGCCATTTTCCAAATGGCTAATTTCTAACAATAAAATCTAATTTGCCCTATGCAGATGAATACCATGTTTTCTTACCCACTGGAAGTCAAGAGGTCTCTCTGATTTGCAGAATACAAGGCAATTCTTGGATAAGGTGCAAGCCTGTACTTGCACATGCTTTCTCTAACATAATTCTGTCATTGTCAAAGTAGTGGTTTTTGAATTACGAACTTGTAATTTTTTTATACAACATGACCTCCTGACTCCCCAGAGATGCTGACATGTATATAATAGTATATAAGTTCCCATATGAATAGCACAGGGACACTATCTTAAATTTACATGCTTGAATTGTTGACCTTAGTCTCCGTGAATTTGGCACTGTGGGTTAAATATTTTTAGAACATTTTCCAATGAGTATAGGAAGAGTCTTGGTACTTGGGTTAATCACATTAAAAAGATGCTTGCAGTGGCTTCTGCAATGAGATAGTACAGTTACAACTATAAGCTGAAAGGCTGTAGTCACTCATTTTTATTTAATTGATGCCTGATAATATTCAACCAGGACTCTAGTGAGCATAATTAATTAAAATTTCAAAATATGATGAAAAAGTTATTTAGGACCTTGGAAATTCCAAACAAGTCCACAAATAATTTTTACCCAGCATTGGTCAAATATTTCACGGACATCAAACTTTGGATATTTGGAAACCATTACTGTACGTACAATGGTAGCCAGTGACTTTCATTCAGTTTTGTTCTTTAGTAAGAAACAATGACTAGCTCGCTCCAATATTACTGAAATGTTCTATAATCCCCACCCTTTGATAATGTTAGTAGAATCAAATTAGTATTCTTACAAGGCATCTTGCATTGTCTTACCCATGTTGATTTAACTTTGCTTTTTATATAAAGACGCTTCTTCTTAAGTTTGTAATGACACAAGTTAAAGAACACACATACACACACACACGTCAAGAAGTTTGTCTGATTTGCAGAGTACAAGACAAATGTTTTTATATTATGTGTGTGTATAATACATATATAGAGAGATGAATGGATGGATGAAAGGGTGAATGGATGAATTGAAAATAAATAAGTACCTTAATAAAACAAACAAATAAATAACCAAGCAAAGAGAAAGCAGATGTACTACATATTTGGGTAGAGAATTCATTTATGATAGAGAGATAAGAAAAAGTGTCTCTGAAATGGTAGCATGGGTGAATGAGTGAAAGTATCTGAGAAGGTGAGTCATATGGATTCCTTGAGGAAGACATTGTTTTTTTATTCAGCAGAGAAAGGAAAAAGATTAAAGATCCAGAAGCAGAAACATGTCTGACAGGATTGAAGAAGAAAGAGGTCAATATTAGGGGAGAAGAATGAATGGGAGATAGAATAGGGATCCTAATTCTAAGGGAACCAGCATGGGCTTTAATAGGTAGCTGTAAAGGTCTTGGTATTTAGACTCAATACATACAAATTTTTACTTAAAAAATCATAATAGGATATGAGATTAAAATTTAGCCATTCATGAATATTCATTATTATTTTAACATATTATTTTTCCAGTGATTGAGTGAACTATCCACTATTTCTCATTTTATCCTCTTTATTTGCAATAGTCTTGCTTGTTGAGATTACAGATTTATAACTATGGAATAAAATGAATTAATTATAATTTTTCCAATTTAATGCCAAACCCTAATATCCCTCAGGAACTCACTCATTCAATGAGTACCTCTAAGCAATTTCCACTTGCCTATTTCTATGTTAGGAACTAAACTGAACTCAGAGCACTGGGACATGATTGTTTCAGACTGCTCTTTTTCAGGATAGGCACAGCGGCTGGTGTAAGTAGCCAATCAATAATATGTGCTGAATAAACAAAGGAAGAACTGGGGATGCAACAGTGAAAAGTATATAATTGTTGCCTAATTTTATGGAATTTACAGTCAAGTAGAAGGAGTATTTTAAAATAAGCAATTGTAGTATTTAGTCCTAAGTGTGATGATTGAAGGATAATTTCATGATGATGGTGATTAATAATTGCAGAAATTACTAACAAGATGATTACTGTCTAATAAGACAACATAATCTGAAATCAGTAAAACAGTGTTCCTAGAGAAAATTGGAAGGAAAGAACCAAGCAGATTTTACAGATATTTATTGCTTCTTTAGAGCATAGTCCAAATGGTGAAATGCACCTAAGAAAATTAAGTTGAGCTCATAAAGCATGCCAGATGTTTATTGAATTTCTGTGGAAATTTCTCAAAAAAAATAATCTATGACTATGCCAGTTTACTACAAAACTAAATCTATGAAGATATCCACGAGACAAATCTATTGCCTCAGCATCTTCACTCAGAACAAGAGTAAGCACAAAAACTCAAGAGTAATTTCAAAGCAGATGTTGATTTCTCCAATATTCTTCTCATAGATAATTCATTAAAGACTTGCAAATGTCAATTTGGAAATCAAAGACATATTTGTATCTTCAGGTTCTTACACTTATAAGGAGAAATGCATCCATGTTTGGGTAGGATATGCCATTTCGATTTATAATTACCTGTCAGCTTTCAGGAAAAATGAATATTCAAAGACATAGAAAGAATCATCCATACAGCAAAAACAAACAAACAAAAAAAACCATTGATTGTTCTGGAAGGTATTGAAGAAGTTGTTTATTTACGAATCCTAGCATGAATCTAAAATTACCTAATGCTTTTCTTGTAAGACTCTTAGGAAGAAGTAGACTAACCCACAGAATATTGATTATAAGAAGCAATGTATATAGTTTTTAGAGCAGAAGTGTTTTCGAGCATAAAGGGTCAGTCTATAAATATTTCAAGCTGTGTGAGTCAAACATTCTATTTCACAGCTACTCAACTCTACCCTTGTGGTTGACAGTAGCCTCCCCAAACCAAGAGATACATCTTATAAAACCTTATTTACAGAAACAGACAGCAGACTAGATTTGTCTGTTGGGTCATAGTTGCAGAACCCTGATCTAGAAGATTTTTCAGATAAAGGAAATTCTGGGTGTGCTTATTATTTATCCAATCACAAGCAGATACATTTCAAACTCTTGAATCCTACACTATCTCAGGTGAATAATTCCTATTTATAGAAATCAATTAGATACCCAAATGAAAACCCACACTTGAATTTGCCTGCAGCAGTAGATCCATTTGGGGAGCTGTTGAATTGAAGGCCAATTCATTTCATTTTTCCTGAAAGCTGACTTGTGCCAGGGTAGTAGGGTAGGTTGAAGAAAGGAGAAAGAAAATGCCTGGGAGATGTGATTCGTTGCAGAAAGTTTACAAGAGACCAGTGCTTGCTCCACTAGGGGTTCAGTGGTGACAGGCTGAACAGATAGCATTCATGTCCCTCGAGGTGCTTTGCCAAGCAGCACCCCTCCCCCTCTGGGATTTGTCCAGTGGGAGCCAGTTAGACAAGTAGCACTTATTCTTCCCAGAGTGCCCTCAGTTCCAGTCAACACTGAGAGAGGGGTTTTATACGTTAGACTGCAGAAGAAGTGATATCATCAGCATCAGCATGCTTTTTGGCTTATATGACAAGCATCCCAAGGAGCAACTGTCCTGGTATCCATGCAAGAGAGTGGCTTTCTATAGATAATGCTAACTTGCCGTGTTCCCCAGTACACATAAGAGAAAGCCAATGTCCTTCCAGATAATTTGCATATGGACTTTCTGGCCCAAAATTTGCTGTCATTCCCTTAACTTGGCTAGGTTTTTGGGAATGAAAAGAGGGCATTCAGGGACATTGTGTTTTATTGTCCCCTTTTCTTTAGAGATGATATAGGAGACATGAGAAATAATGTTTTTTTTTCCCCAAATGACAAAATGTTAATTAATTAATTTTATGTGTTAACACATAAAAAATGTTTGACCAAGAGGGATGCATGAATGAAATGCTTTAAATCTTATCCAGGGGAATCACCTGAAATTCATAGTAGCAGAAGAAGGATTAAAGCAGAAATTAAGATGTCTTGACTCTTTCAGTTCATGACCTCAACATTTCAATTTCCCTAACTCTGGAAAAAAAGGAAAAAAGTATATAAACTTGATGAATTTTGAAATTTTTTCAAGCAAGAACATTTTATATTATTAATGAAATGGACTTGGATGATAACATCAAGATTAGGAAATCATTGCAGGTGGAGCCAATGGCAACTGGGAAGTTTGGAGATCCAGCAGCAGACTTGCTGGGAGCACTGAGTATAGTTGCCAGGGATTTTTAAATCATACTTACAGCAAGATGGTGGAATGTCACATCAGGTGTGGTTCATCCATCCCAGGCTGTCTTTTGGAACCCAGATAATCAGCAGTCAAATGCACAGGGCAGAAAATGTAGAGGGAGACCAGCCACCACTAGCATTCAATTGCTGGCAAAGCAGATGCCAGTGTGATTCCTGTGAGAGAATATGGGGCCTAGCCTCCTGTACCCATGTGTGTTGGTGTCCTTGCATTTCATTTTTTTAAAATGTCAACCTGTAATTTGTAATATTTGATTATTAATGGGTAAGATGCTATATTAACTGCCAATCTTGTATAGCCTCAATCCAAGTGATTCTCAAAAGGTATAACTTCCAGCTCCCAGAAGCTCAGCCTGCCAAGCTTCAGCAGAGAGAAAGTATTGATAGAGCAATTCCACACTGGAATCTTTCAAATCTTCCTTTCCATTAAGTCGAACTAGTGGAGAAATAAGTATCTAAGATGCAAAATATTGTTCAACCCTCCCTCCCACCTGCTCACCACAGAATTGATTACTTGGCTGTGATACTTCAAATATAAATTTGGGACCCTCACATACATGCAGAGCAATATGCTCTGGTTTTTCTGGGACAATATGAGATTTTTGCTTATGGTTCCATTATAAAAATTAATAATATCTTTTGGGACTTGCTTTTAAAAAATTATCTCTAAATGAAGGGAATTTAAACAATTTAACCATTTCCCTTCTTTTTTTTTTAATCACAAGAGAAAGGGGGGGTAAAGTCAAACTTTAAGGATCCTTCTTATTTTCCTTAAAATAATTGGAAGAAAGAAAAGGATCCTCAATCAAGAGATGTTCCCTATTCTAGAAGATAAATGGCAAGTATTAGCATAGAAGAAGAAAAGGGATGTTTCTCTGCTTTTTTGGTCAGCAAGTGAAACTTCTTGTGGCTTGTTCAGGGACAGGAGGCACAGGGCTCTGATGGCAGTGGGACAGCCCAGGTAGGTGCCTATTTGTAGCCTCAGATTGTCCAAGAAGGGTGACCCTAGGTTTTTCACTTTAGAGGACCAGTTTTTACCACAAGCAGGAAAGCATTCAAGACCTAGAATGTCTATGGAAATATAATTCGATTCTTTCCAAATGTAATACTTTTCTTTAAAGCATAGATACCTGCACCTGGATTCAAATAGTTACATGATATGCAAGTCAAATCAGTGAAACTGTACATATAAGATACACAAATTGCAAACAGTTGAGGAATCACCAAGAGGGACAGCATAACATTTGTTTGAGAAGAACCAGCTACCTCAAGTACTATTGTCGAAATTCCTTCATTTACTTCCTTACTATATATTTACTATAGCTTCATATCTATATTTTATGTCATTTTACATAATTGTTGGAACAAGGCAGACTATAAGTAAAAGAATATAAATGTATGAATGATATAATGAGATGGCATGATATTTCTCAGGCCTCCTCAAACCATGCAGAGACTTTGCAAAGAGAGACTGGTATTTGCTCATTTAGCATTAAATATTAGCATTGTACACTGTATTAGGTAACCCTTTGTGACCCTGGATAATGAATAAAAATAGTGCCTACTACATCAATTTATGTTGAGACTCAAATTTGGATGTGGAAGCTCATGGCCCAGTGTCTGGCACTTAGTAGGCATTTAACAACGGTTATGTCACTAAATAGTAAACATGGTGATTATCAAACTGCATCCTACCCTTCCTCTTCTCCTTTCCTACCACATGCCACTCCTCTATCCCATAATTCCTACTGCCTTACACAAGCATATTCTGAAAACATGGTGGCATTTGAGAATACTACATTTCCATGGAGGGGGTCAACCTGGAGGATCCCACTGACACCAGGGTATGTGCAGATGTAGTCACTCAATGTCTGCCTGTGGTTCTGCCTTTGTCTCTTAGTCCCAGTGGATTCCTTGCAGGTCTAGGACTCATCTGTATCTGCTGGTGATGATGGTGAAACAGGGGTGAGAATTGTGTCAGCCTTTAGAGACAAAGTGGTAAAACCAAAGAGAAATTCTAGATCAAAAGACTTATTCAATTAATGGGGGGAAATGAAGCAACATGTCTCTTAGGTCCTGTCTCTATTTCTTCCCTTACTGCACATCCCACACCTTCTCACTTTCCCTAGAACTTTAATTTATCTCAACCAGAGGTCATAGAAAAGAAAATCAAATCAGGGAAGCAGTGGTGAAATACTATAATCCCAGTGACTTGGGAGGCTGGGACAGGAAGATTGCAGGTTCAAGACTAGCCTCAACAACTTAGCAAGGTCCTAAGCAACATAGTGAGACCCTGTTTCAAAAAAAAAATAGTGCTGAGGATACAGCTCAGTGGTAAAGCACCCCTGAGTTCAATCCCCAGTACCTCCCTGCCAAAAAGAATCACTAATCAGGGGCCCATCTTCAGTGAAAGGGGATAATTCTGTATTGTTCATTGGTTAAATGAGACAAATTCCAATATAGCATATTTACTTTTCTCTCTGTCACTCCTTGGAGGAAAATTGGAAGAAGATAAAATAAAACTATTAGCAAATCAAATGTCGAGCAATCCAATATTCTGTCTTTAAAAGAATATTTTAGTATTTTAAATAAGAAAATGATTATGAGAGCTGTAAGTGAGAATCAAGTTTTCCTTTGGTATTTCAATTTTCAAATGAGCTATCCTACGTTATTATTCTAGCTATACTAATTTCAATCCACCCAGCTCATGCAGAAAGAGGTGTCAAGAGCCCTTCATAGTGTAGGGACGAAATGGTCTCATGAGGAAAGGCTATTATGTTTGGTTTTTGTTTTTGTTTTTTTGCACATTGCTGAATCCCCAAAAGTTTTTGTGGGTAATCAAATTGAAGAAAGGTATCATTTATTCCTTTAACAAATATGTGTTGAGTAAGTCTTATGCCAAGCACCAGATCAGCTACCAAGGACATTAAACTGCTGAAGCTTTTTCTCCAGGAGCATATAGTCAGTAGGTACACTGACATGTTAACTAATTATTGGAAGAAAATGTTGTCCTGTGGAAATTCTCCTTGCTTGTTATTAGTCTTCAAAGCAGTTCTTAAATAGAGCTTAAAAGCAAGGATATCCCTGAGGATCTGATGCTTGATGGACAAATTGATTGGGAAGGAAAATTCTTTGAATTAAAGAATAATGGAGGTCTAAAAAGCTTTGATTTTTAAATTAGCAGATAACTGACAAGATCTAGTATGCCTCACTTTCCATTGAACAACTTATTAAAATAATAAAAATGATTACACTCTGGGCATACTCATCAAAAACTCTTAGGATTCTATAGGGAGTTTTCATTAAGCCAAGTCTAGATGTGGCCCTATGACCACATATATAGAGGACACTGGAAGAAAGTTGATTATTCCTTATAGCAGTTCCTTCTCATATCCCAGTTCCAAGATTTCTATCTGTGAGAGACAGGCAGGAGAACTGGGGATGCTAGTGGCTCTGAGTGAAGCTCTTCAATAGCACTGCCTTTCATTCTGGTTTCTGCTCAGAATGCAAGCTTATAACTGTTAGTATTAAACAATTAACCAGGCTCTGATTGCTGAGAGTTTACCTGTCTTTATTATGGGTTCATTAAAATAATATTCTAACTAACTGACATTTAAACAATAAGGAATTATTTTTAATGTAAATGCACTTTCTAAATTAGAAAGCTAATAAATAATGGCAAACATAAGGCTTGTGCACTGATAGATTTCACAAAAAGACCCCCACCTTTGTCACTGCCTCACATTCTCAGAAGATTTGGAGCTTAATCTTTGGGTTCAGTTGGGGAAAGGATTCAGGGGCTAGGACTTTCAATGGGAACTGATTTGTGGAATGCTGGGTGTTGACTGCCAAAACTACAACCCATTCCTGAGTATAGGTCAGCTCAACAGCTTCATGAGGTTGTTCAACAATTATTTCTTGAAAACCCACCTGATGCTATGCACTTTCCATAAGCTAGAACATTTCAGAAAGTAAGACAGCGAGGGTTGCCTGAACACTGATTGATTCTGTAGAACTGGGAAAACGTCCATCATCATGGCATCAGAGCACTTGCTTGCCAGTCCAATTGCTTGTCACTTCTATTGTTCCTTAAAAGTAATGGTTAACTCAACTCTTGTTTGGACTTCAGGAAACAGAAAAAGTTTAGAATTGGTCATTTCTATTGTAACGAAACTAGTGTAACCAATAGATGAGAGAGGGAGAAAGATAAAGTAGCCAGAAGTTGTAGAACTTAAATTCGTGTCTGGAAACAGCCACTGTGCTACTTAATTACATTCTCATTTCATATATACATACATCCACACATACATACATGCATATACATATATATATATTTTATTTTTACAGACTTCATTTTGATTCATTGCACACATATGGGGTACAAATTTTCATTTCTATGGTTGTGCATGATGTACATTCATATCATTCTTGTTAATCACACAAGTACATAGGGTAATGATGTCTATCTCATTCCACCATTTTTCATACCCCTGCCTCCTTCCCCTCTCATTTCCCTCTACATAATCTAAAGATCCTCCATTCCTCTCTCACCCTCCACCCCCACCCCAACCAGATTCTATATTATCATTCATTATCTGGGAAAACATTCAGCCTTTGTTTTTTGGGGATTGGCTTATTTCACTTAGCATGATAATCATACATAGAATAAGTGGGAAGATCTTTAGTTTTTGCACATTGATGGTTAACACCTTATTTTTAATTATTTTAAAATTTCATTTCCTTGCTGCAAATTAATATAAACCCCAAGTGGTAATGATACCCAGTTGATACAGACTTCTCCAGATTTAAAATACAACTTTAAATATAATTAATTCCAAATTTTTTTAGAAGAAAAGACAGAAGTCAAGATGATCTCAGGAATAAAGAGCACTTTCTGAAAAAGGGTAGAAATCCTGTCACTGTACCATTGCAACACATGGTGCTGGTAGTGGTTAGTTGTACAAATGATGCAGTGGTTCTGAAATCTTGACTTCATATAGTATGGAAACTAGAAAAGAGATCCCCCTCTCCCTCCGCCCACACACATGACTGCCCTAATTTAATTCTAAGGAAACTAAAAAACAACTCTCATCTGCAATTTTTCCAGACTGAGATGCAAAATGAAAACAAAATATCCCCCCATGGAAAACAGAATTGGTATCCAAATTTATATCACACACACACTGTGCATTAATTGTGTGATGAGAACTTCTTATTGCAATAAACCCAAGCTTATTAAGTTTTTCAAACTCTTTGCAAAAATAATACTCCAGATTCCATGAATCATACAGAAATTACTAAAACTCAATATAAGCAAAACTCCTATGGGCAGATAATTCCTGCCAAGGATAACCTAAAGCCAACCAAATGGTTGACCCCAGAGGCTGCTGCCCCAGACATCCAGAGGTGTTTTCTTCAGGTGCCCATGGGTGCCCATGCTGCCTCCTCAGATGCCGCCACTGAAGATACAGCCCCCTTGTCTGGAAGTCTTCTCTGAGGGGCAAGTTGCAGCTGCAACTGCAGCCACAGTAGCCACCACCGCCACTGCTGTTACAGTCCCCAACCTTGATACCAAGGCCACTGATGTCTGATGCAGCAGCTGACCCCCTGCCTGCTGCCACTGACTCCTGCTACTACCAATTCCACCACTGCCCAGAGGTCCGCTGCCAGGGAGACTCCAGGTTTGGTTGCATGTAACCACATCCATTTTGAGATGCTACCAAAGCCTGGGGTTTGTTTGATTGGGGCTCAGTGCCCCTGTCTGGGGTCACCAGCCAGGACATGGAGATTTGACGTAGGGGTGCTTAGGGATTTGCCTGCATCCAGGGTCTTCCTCCTGGGAGTGCAGGTTGCGGCCATCTAATTATACTTTCTCAGGATTGCTCATCCCTGGTGGTCTCTCTCCAAATTCAAATGGCATTGAGATCTTGGGATTGCAATGTGACTGAACCCTCTGAGGCCTAGAGGGATGAGATAGTGAGTGGGTCTGCCAGGGCCTCTCTGGGCTAGGCAGTCTTGTGGGAAGTCAGAGACAGGGCTGGGCTAGGGGGGTATGGCTCAATTTGTAGAGTGCTTGCCTTGCAAACATAACATTCTGGGTTCAATCCCCTGGGGAAAAAAATAAAGTAGAGACAGGGCTAAGAAACTTTTGGAACTGTCAGAGACAGTTGTTCTATTTTCCACCGAGATTTATTTTATTTTTATTTTTTTCTTCTCTGGAATCTCTCTGCACCGTATTTGGAGCAGGTGTTTCTTGTGCATCAGTGTGTTGAAGACAGTGATATATGCATGGTGCTTCGCAGTTCCACTGTATATTCTGTACATTTTTATAGTTTTAGATTTTTTCATTTCTTGATATGCATTTTTTCTCTCTCTTGCCTGTGTTCCTAGATTCCCTTTCTTTGTTTTCTCCACCTAACAGCCAATCTGTGTGGTTCCTCTTCAACTCTTCCTGTGGATTTTTGCAGCGGGCTTCTCTCCTTCTCCCTCATGAACACCATGTCCTACACTGTTTCTTGTCTGTCTTTTTCCACTATTTGGGATTGTAAATTCATTTGGCAAATTTTCTGTTTTTATTGTGGATAGAGATTGAACTCATCATTGCTATTAATAGAGAGAGGGCAGTGGATGCCTTGCTGGGAGATATTATATTTGAGGTTGTACATTGTTTGTACTGGGTGCTGTCAATATTGGTCTCCCTCTTAAAGTTAGGATACTGGAAATGTTCAGGGGCAATATAGGTCTACATTGTAGAAACTATACTGCCTCAGATCCATACAACTAGGTGGGAAAGCACACAAGCAACATGAAAAAATAAGGTAACAAAATGCCACAAACAACCAAGATGCCCCAGTAAGAGAAGTCATTGACAACACAATAGAAGAAACATCCAAGAAGGAGATTACAATGTACTTTGTTAATCTGACCTTTGAAGTGAAGGATGGCAGAAAGAGTGAAATCAAAGAGAAAATACAGGAAGTAAAAGATCACTTCAATAAAGAGATAGATTGTGAAAAAAAAGAAACCAGAAAATCTCAAAATGAAGGAATCAATAAACCAAATTATCAATTCAATAGAAAACATCACCAACAGACTAGACCATTTGGAAGACAGAACCTCAGGCAATGAAGACAAAATATTTAACAATGAAAATAAAGTTGACCACGCAGAGAAGATGGCAAGAATCCATGAACATAACATCCGAGAATTATGGATAACATGAAAAGACTAAATTTAAGAGTTATCAGGATAGAAGAAGGAGCAGAGAAGGCACAATTTTTTCAATGACATAATATCAGAAAATTTCCCAAACCTAAAGAATGAAAAGGAAAATCAAATACAGGAGGCTTATAGGACCCCAAATGTACAAAACTATAGCAGACCCACACCAAGATGCATTATAACAAGAATGACTAAAATACACAATAAGAATAAAATCTTAAAGACTGTGAGAGAAAAAAAAATACATATAGGGGAAAACCAATTCCGATCTCAACTGATTTCTCAACCCAGACCCACAAAGCTACGAGGTCATGGAATAGCATATTTCAAGCTCTGGAAAAAAAAAAAAAAACAGATGCCAAGCAAGAATTTCATATCTATCAAATTAAATTTCAGATTTGAAGATGAAATAAAAACCTTTCATAATAAAGAAAAGTTGAAAGAATTCACAACTAGAAAGCCTGCACTACAGAACATTCTCAGCAAAATATCCCACAAGGATGAAGTGAAAACCAGAAAAGGGAAGAACTATAATAAAGGAATAGTCAAAAGACTATTAATTTAAATCAAATTAAATGCCAGTTATAAATAAAAATGACTGGGATGCAAGACCTATCTCAGTAATAACCTTGAATATTAATGGCCTAAACCCATCAAACAAAAGACACAGACTTGCAGATTGGATTGAAAAACAAGACCCAACAACATGCTGTCTCCAAGAGACTCACCTCATAGGCAAAGCCATCCACACACTGAAGGTGAAAGGATGGGAAAAAACATCATTCACATAGATTGCATAAACAAGCAGGGGTTTCCATCAGATAAAGTGGACTTCAAGTCAAAGTTAATCTGAAGGGACAAAAAAGGTCATGTCATTCTACTGAAGGGAATTATACAGCAACAAACCATAATGATTGTAAATATTTATGCCCCAAACAGCGGAGAATCTACAAATATCAAACAAATCCTTCTCAATTTCAAGAATCAAATAGACCACAACACAATAATCCCAGGAGACTTTAACGTATCTCTCTCATCACTAGACAGATCTTCTAAACAAACACTAAATAAAGAAACTATACAACTAAATAATACCAACAATTTAGACTTAATAGACATATATAGAATATTTCATCGATCAATGAACAAATACACCTTTTTCTCAGTAGCACGTGGATCCTTCTTTAAAATAGATCATATCTACCACAAGATAGATCATATCTGCCACAAGCAACTCTTAGTAAATACAAAAAAATGGAGATAATACCCTCCATTCTATCAGATCATAATGGAATGAAATTACAAATCAACAATAAAATAAAAAATAGAAGCTACTCTAACACATTGAGACTAAATAATGCACTACTGAATGATGAATGGATAATAGAAGAAATCAAGGATGAAATGAAAAAAATACTTAGAGGTAAATGAGAATACTAATACAGCATACCAAAATCTCTGGGATACTATGAAGGTAGTACAAAGAGGAAAGTTCACTGCATTGAGCTCATTTATTAAAAGGATAAAAATTGAACAAATAAATGACCTAAAATTACAGTTCAAAGCCTTACAGAAATGAACAACAAATCAATACCAAATGCAGTAGAAGGCAGGAAATAATTAAAATCAGAACTGAAATCAATAAAATTGAAACAAAAGGAACCATTGAAAAAAATTGACAAAAAGTTGATTCTTCGAGAAAATAAATAAAACTGATAAACCTCTAGCCACACTTACAAAGAGAAAAACAGAGAAAACCCAAGTCACTAAAATACATGATGAAAAAGGAAATATCACAACAGAAACACTGAAATACAGAAAAAAATTAGAAACTATTATGAACATTTATACTCCAATAAAATAAAAAGCATTGAAGACAAATTTCTAGAGACATGTTACCTACATAAACTGAATCAGGAGGTCGTACACAATTTAAACAGAATGATTTCAAGTAATGAAATAGAAAACATCAATAAAAGCTTACCTATTAAGAAAAGCCCAAGACCAGATAGATTCTCAGCCGAATTCTACAAGAAGTTCAAAGAAGTATTAACACCAATACTCCTTGTTATGGTTTCAATGTGAAATATCCCCCAAAATCTCACATGTGAGACAATGCAGGAATGTTCAGAGGAGAAATGATTGGGTTGTATGAGTCTCAACCCAATCAGTAAATAAATCTCTGATGGGATTAATTGAAGTGGTAGGGTATGACTGCAATGATTGGAATTGGGGTGTGGCTTTGGGCTATATATTTTGAATCTGGAGAGTGGAGACTCTCTCTCTGCTTCCTGATGACATGAGCTGCTTCCCTCTGCCATACTCTTCTGCCATGATGTTCAGTCTCACCTTGAGCCCTGAGGAATGGAGCCAGCCTTCTATGAACTAAGACCTCTGAAACCATGAGCCCTCAAATAAACCTTTCCTTCTCTATAACTGTGCTGGTCAGATAATTTAGTTACAGCAGCAAAATAGCTGACGAAAACACTCCTCAAATTATTCAATGAAATACAAAAGGAGGGAATCCTTCCAAACTCATTCTATGAGGTTAATATCACCGTGATAGCAAAACCAGACAAAGATACATCAAGGAAAGAAAACTTCAGACCAATATCCCTGTAGAAAATAGATGCAAAAATTCTCAATAAAATTCTTGCAACTGGCATACAAAATATGTTAAATATGCAAAAAGATGTTAAAAAGATTGTGCACCATGATCAAGTGTGGTTCATTCCAGGGATGCAGGGTTGATTCAACAGATGGAACTCAATAAACATAATTCATCATATCAGTAGACTTAAAAACAAGAATCATGTGATCATTTCAATAGATGCAGAAAAAACATTTGACAAAACACAGCACCCCTTCATGTTCAAATCACTAGAAACAGTAGGGATAGTAAGAACATACCTCAACATCATAAAAGTCATATATGCTAATCCCAAGGTCAAAATAATTCTAAGTGGAGAAAAATTGAAAGCATTCCCTCTAAAAAATGCTTTTATTCAACATTGTCCTTGAAAGTCCAACCAGAGCAATTAGACAGAAGAAAGAAATTAAAGGTATACAAATATGTAAAGAAGAACTCAAACTATTACTATTTGTCAATGATATGATTCTATATTTAGAAGTTCAAAAAAATTCCACCAAAAATCTTCTAGAACTAATAAGTAAATTTAGTAATGTAGCAGGATATAAAATCAATACCCATAAATGAAATGCTTTCCTATATATCAATAATGAATGGGCTGAAATAGGAATAAAGAGTACTACACCATTCACAATCACCTAAAAAAAAATAGAATAATTGGGAATCAATCTAACAAAAGAGGTGGAAGACCTCTACAATGAAAACTACAGAACACTAAAGAAAGAAATTGAAGAAGTCCTTAGAAGATGGAAAGACCTCCCATGCTTCTGGATAGGCAAAATCAATATTGTCAAAATAACCATACTACCAAAGTGTTATACAAACTTAATTCATCCTATTAAAATCCCAAAGATGTTCTTCATAGAACTAAAATAAGCAAAAATGAAATTCATTTGGAAGAATAAGAGACCCGGAATAACCAAAGCAATCCTGAGCAAGAAAAATGAAGCAGGAGGCATCACAATACCAGTCCTCAAACTATACTACAAAGTTATAGTAAAAAAAAATATCATGGTACTGGCACCAAAAGAGATATGGCACCAATGGTACAGAATAGAAGATACAGAGACACAGACATAGAGACAAGCCCATATAAATATAGGTATCTCATACTGAGCATATGGAGAAAAGATAGCCTATTCAACAAATGGTGCTGGGAAAAATGGAAGCCACATGTAACAAAATGTAATTAACGCTTATCTCTCACCCTATATGAAACTCAACTCATTGCAAATCAAAGACTTAGACACCAGAACAGAGACCCTGCAACTACTAGAAGAAAAAGTAGGCCCAAATCTTCGGCATTTGAGTCTAGGACCTGACTTCCTTAACAAGACCTGTAAAGTGCAAAAAGTTAAATCAAGAATTAATACATAGGATGGACTCAAACTTAAAAGCTGCTTTTCAGCAAAAGAAACAATGATGTGAAGAGAGAGACTACAAATTGGGAGAAAATCTTTACTACATGCACCCCAGATAAAGCATTAATCTCTATGATATATAAGGAACTCACAAATCTTAACACACACACACACACACACACACACACACACAAACACACACACACAATAACCCAATCAATAAATGGGCTAAGGAACTGAACAGTCACTTCACAGGGGAAGAAATGCAATCGATCAACAATTATATGAAAAAAAAAATGTTTAGTATCTCTAGCAATTAGAGAAATGCAAATGAAAACCACCCTACGATTTCATCTCACTCCAATCAAAATGGCAGTTATCAAGAATAAAAGCAACAATAAATGTTGGTGAGGATGTGGGGAAAAAGGTATACTCATACATTGCTGGTGGGAATGCAAAATGATGCAACCATTTTGAAAAGCAGTATGAAGATTCCTCACAAAACTTGGAATGGAACCACTATTTGACTCAATTATGAAACTCCTCAGTTTATACCCAAAGGGCTTAAAATCAACATAATACAGTGACACAGTCATATCAATGCTTATAGCAGCTCAGTTCACAAGAGCTAAACTATGGAACCAACCTACATGCCCTTTGACAGATGAATGGATAAAGAAAATGTGGTATGCAATGGCATATTACTCCACTTTAAAGAAGAATGAAATTCTGGCATTTGCTGGTAAATGGCTGAAGTTAGAGAATATCATGCTAAGTGAAATAAGCCAAATCCCAAATAACTGAAGGTGGAATGTTTTCTCTGATATGTGAAGGCTAATTCTCAGTGAGGGCAGGGGGGATAGGGAAGTACAGATTTACTTTATATTATGTAAAGGAGAGTGAAGAGAGGGGAATGGGTATGGGGGAAGGAATGATAGTGGAGTGACACAGACATTATAACCTCATCTACATGTATGACTGCAATATGTATAATCAGAAAAATGAGAGATTACACTCCATTTTATATGATCTATCAAAATGCAGAAATGCATCCTACTGTCATGTACAACTAATGAAAACAAGTAAAATAAAAAATAAAATAAAACCAACAAACACATTGGGAAAGGGTCCTAATGGAGAGTCTATTGGCACGACAAAAAGAGCACTGAAGTTGATACAATGGAACAATCTGAAAGAGGCTCCAAAATAAGGACGTTAAAATGTGGTAAAAAGAGGATCAAAGATGAAATAGGCCATAGTATAAATAAATGATAGAGATTTATAATAGAATTACTGTAACTGAAGACTAACCATTGAAATTGAAAACTTAGAAGATGATAAATGGCAAATCTGATATAGCTAAAGGAGAAACTCATGAACTGAAAGACAAATTTGAGGTAATTGCCTTAAAATCAGGACAAACATATAAAAGTAGTGAATCTTAAAAATGTATTTCTTAGATAAGACTATCAGAATCTCCTGAAAACTTGGGGAGATGAAAATTTTAAAACTTAGCCAGGTTTATGGGTGCAGAGAATCAGAGGTGTGGAAGTGCAACCTATCTTTTAATAAACTCTCCAGGTGATCCTGACACCTGCTAAACTTTAGATAACTAAATTAGATAATATAAAAGATATGCCATGAGGTTTAGAGACACAGAGGCATCTTTTAAAAAAAAAATAACATACTTCAAATACCCCAGAGTTGATGAATAGTGTAAACTTTAGAAAAACAAGAAATATTGAAAACTAGTAACTAATAAATCACCAAATTGAAAAAAGAAGAGTGCTTTCAGATTAAGAAATTGTCATGAACAAGATAAATGAAAATAAGTCCAAATATATATCCAATCATGAAACTGCAGAATAATAAAGACAAGGAGCTGGGCAAGGTGGTATAACACCTGTTATCCCAGCAGCTCAGGAGGCTAAGACCAGAGTATCCCTAGTTCAAAGCCAGTCCCAACAAAAGGTAGGTGTTAAGCATCTCAGTGAGACCCTGTGTCTAAATAAAATACAAAATATGGCTGAGGATGTTGTTCAGTGGTTGAGTGCCCCTGAGTTCAATTCCCGGTACCCAAAAATAAAATAAAGGCAAGGATATTATGTTAACAACAACCAGAATGATTGACCTTTGAGATGTGGTGTGAGAAGCACGATGGACTCTCTTTCTTCCCCAGTCAAAAGCAAACTCTATCTAATAGATGGATAATTTTTAAAATGAACCGTTTGAATTCTTCAGAAATTATGTTAAGATTATAAACAAAATGCACAATCATCTATTCAAAAATATCTGTAAATATAGGTAAGAAAGCAAAATTATATGGCATTTGAACCATGACTTACGACTGCCCTCATCATGGGAGGCAATAGAGATTACCAAATGAACATTTGAAAGAAAACTTGTAGCTCTCTGACATAACCAAAAGCAAATCTATAGATGGCAAATAAGTTTAATAGTGAGAACCAGGGAAAGAGACCTAAAAAAGGGCCTTCACAGGGCCAGGTATCCATTCTCACAGATGGTAAGTAAGACTCTGACCCTTACTTGGAGCCTTACTTTAATTGAATAACACTGTGCAACAATTTATTCCTCAGGTGTTACTGCAAAAAAGAAAAGAAAAAAAAGAACAATAATATTGCAATTAGCAGAGGTTAACACCTGGCATGAGATCAGCAGAAATCAACTTCTCCAGGTGCTCAGTGAGACCCTGCAGGCCCAACGATGAACCTTTTGAGAAGCAACATTAGAAGTTACACACTGCTGGGGAAACAGGGTTCTGTGAAGCATTCCAGGCAAGCCATTAGACAAATAGATGTGGAAATGACAAAATGTTCCAAAGGGAGAAAAGGATAAGAGATGATACAATATATTATATAATGTCCATTTTTAATTTTAAAAAGTGAGGCATGTTCTAAAAATAAAGGAATAGGAATGTGTGACTTATACATAAGAATAAAAGCAGGCAGGAAAATCTGCCGGTGAGAGAGGTCAGATGTTAGACTTAATGGTGAAGAATAGAGATGAAGGTATTCATATAACTACATTAACTACATTCAAACAAAAGGGAACTATGCTTAAATACACAAAAATAAGCAATGATGACAATGTCTCATAAAGCAGAGAAGGTCACAAAAAGATAGAAATTATATTTAATAGCCAGGTGTGGTGGCACATACCTAGAATACTAGGGAGGTTGAGGCAAGAGACTTGCAAGTTTGTGATCAGCCTGGGCAACTTAGTGCGATTCTGTCTCAAAATAAATTAAAAGGACTACAGATGTGGCTTAGTGGGTAGTGTGCTTGCCTAGAATGCTCGAGGCCCTGGGTTCAACTCCCTGTTCTATAAACAAAGAAATAAACAAATAAAAGAAAGTATATTTAAGAGAACCAAATGGAAATTTTGGAGTGAAAACCTCAGCCACCAATACCCAAAATTCACTGTAGAGTTTCAACAATGTGAAGTTGCTCCTTGACATGTGATGGGGTTGAAACATGACAAATTTGTACTGAATGGAAAAGATTGTAAGTTGAAAATACATCTGGTATACCTCAACTACCACACATAGCTTCACACACAGCACAACATACAGTCTTGACTGTTTACTCTTGTGACCACGTAGCTGTCCAGGAGCTGCATCTCACTACCTCTGCACAGCATCTCAAGAGAGTATTGAGTCACATCCTGGAGGTGGGGAAAAGATTAAAATTCAAAATTAAAAGATACATTTCTCAGCCTTTCATTGAAAAATACTTGATATAAACAGTCTAAAAAAGGAAAAGTTTACCTTAGCTCAAGGTTTCAGAGGTTTCAGTCCATGGTAGGCTGGTTCCATTGCTCTAGATCTGAGATGAGGCAGAACATCATGCTAGAAGGAATGACAGAGGAAAGCTGCATAACTCCTGGAAGCCAGGAAGCAGAGAGAAAGAGAGAGAAATGGAAACATGCCAGGGGGAAGACAAAGCCTTCCAGGGCATGTTCCCAGTGTCCTAATTTTTCCAACTAGGTCCCACCTCTCAGCAGACCATTTAGCCATCAATGGATTAATCCACTGATGAGGTCAGAGCCCCTATGATCCAATCATTTCCCAAATTCCCACCTCTGGACATACGAAATTTTGAACCAAACCATAACACAAGAATAGTTTTTACCGAATATGTATTGCTTTCACAGCATTATAAAGATTTTTTTTAAACCTAAGCCAAGTACTATATTTGAATTGATAGAAGATAGAATCAGCAAACTTGAGGATAGATATTATGCCAACAAGGAATTGTATATTCAGCAAGACTATCTGTCAAAACTGAAAGTGAAATTAATTCTCATATAACAAGTAATGCTAGAATTTCTTGATACCAGACCCATCTATCTAAAAATACTAAAGTAGTTTCTTCAGGTTACAATCATGAAATCCTAGACCTGATTTCCAATTCACAGAAACACTAGCAAAGGTAAATATGTAATTAAAAAAGACTGTATGAATGCTTATTAATTTCCTTTTCTCCTCTTGATTGGAATTGCAATATTTCTATTGTGCATACAAGACTCAGAAATCTATAAATTTTAAATCTACCGAAGTCTGCAAATGACATTAGTTGTAATTTGAATTCCAAGGAACAAAAGGAGAGAACCAGAAGCAAAAACTAAAAAGGATAAAAAAACTCTATAAATATAAACTTGAACTCCTTTCTTTTTCTTAGCTACTTTAATGAATATAAAAATTTTTTAAATAATATTTTTATAACAACCTATTTGGGGGTTTATAAATATATGCATATAAATATAAATGAAATATGTTCAATAATAATTGAACCAAAAGGGAGAAGAGGGAGTTGAGTTATATGGGAATATTTTTTCTATACATTACTAGAATTGTTAGTGTTAAAATGTAATAAATTCTAATAACACACACAAGACAAGCACTAGATCAATGATGGAGAAAGTAACTTTTTAAAAGTAAAATAAAAAATAATTAAAATGTTACACTGGAAAACCTTACTTAATGAAAAGAAAGCTATAAAAAAAGGAAAGCAGGAGAAAAAAACTATATAATGTATATAGAACACAAACAACAAAATGGCAGAATTGGACCTCCTCTATGGATTACAAGATTAAATGTGAATGGTTTAAACAATTGGACCAAAAGATGCTTATTGCTAGACTGGTGACATTTTTTAAAAATAAAATCCTACAATGTACTGTTTTTGATATAGAAATGCATTTTGTATCATTATATTTAAAGATAGAAAAAGGTTAAATATAAGAGGATGTAGGAAAATATATCAGGAAAACAACATTCCTAAAAGAATGGATAGACCATATCTTGTATTAACAAGGTAAACTAGACATTAAAACAAAAATTTCACTAGAAATGTAGTTTATAATAAGAATAGGGTTGACTGATGCATAAGAAATACAAATAACAAGTGAATGTATACCTAATAAAAGGGTCCAAAAATTCACAAAGCGAAAATAATTTTAAAAAGAAAGGAGCAATTTAATTATAATCATTTGATACTTTGATACCTCTTTTTCCATAATAGATAGAATAACTAAACAGAATAACATAGAAGTAGAAGATTTCAACATCATGCAGTGGTTTGAATGCTTGTTTCCCCTCCAAAATTCGAAACTGGAAATCTAACTCCAATGTAATGTGTTGGAAAGTAGGACCTTGTAATGTAATTGAGACATGAGAGCCGACCCTCAGGAATGGGTCAATGTTGTAAGAATAGGTCCCAGAAGTGGTCCACTCCCTCTCTGCCCTTCCACCTCCCACTGTGTGATGATGCAGCAGGAAAGTTCTTGCTAATTACTGACACCTTGACAGTGGACCTCACAGCCTCTAAAACTGTAAGAATTGTTTGGTTCTTTATAAAATTACCCAGCCTCAGGTGTTCAATTATAGCAGCACAGCATAGATGAAGGTAAATGCTAAACCAACTGGACTAACAGATACCCATGCACATGCACTCTGACTAGTCTAAGTATATACATTCTTTTCTGATTGCAAAAATAACATTTTTTTATGATAAAACATTTGCTAGACTGTAAAACAAGCATCAGTAAATGTGTGGAAACTAAATAACATAATCTTAAATCACCAAAAAGTCAAGTGATAAATCATAAAATAAAATAGAAATGTCTGATTTAAGGAAAAAATACACAATATACTAAAACTTTTGAGATGGGATTAAGATAGTACCAACAGGGAAAGTTATATTTCTAAACATCTATATTTAAAAAGAAGAAAGTTATGAAATCAATAATTTACAACCTTAAGAAGTTGGAAAAAAGAAAAGAAAAAAAACTAAAGCCAAAAAAAGCATAAGAAAATGATTACAACAAAACTATAAATAAATTATACAAACAATAAAGGAAATCAACAAAACCACACATTTCTTTTGTTCTTTGACAGTATCACCCAGTCGACAACACTTTAGACTGATCAAGAATAAAAAGTAGCTTCTTCAGATTGTGTGGAATATATTTAGGTACTGAACTTAAAAAGAAACTGAACATCTATGGCCATTCAATTGACATGCCATTGACCCTTGGTTGAGAATTCAAGCAAGATTGTCTTTAATAAAAACTATTTTCAAATCCCCAAACTGGAACACCATCCCCAGAAAGAGTAATATCTATAGGAGTTTATTCAATATTCACATTTATAAATCAGGAATAAATGAGGGAACATTACTACCAACCTCATAGAATTAGGAAGGATTCTAGGGAAATATTTTATGGATTGTCCAAAAAAATGAATAAGTTGGATCAACTGAGCTAATTCTTAGAAAGCTGCAGCCAATCAAAATGACTCAAGAAGAAATAGAAAATACCATTAGAACCATAAAAAGCACAGAGAAGTAAAGAACAATTAATAACCCCACTAACTCTTTTTAAAAAGAGAAAATGGTTCCAAATTCTTATTAGGAGGCCATGTCATCTTGATTCTAAATTCAGACAAATGTATCACAAGAGAACTCCAGGTGAATACCTCCTATGAATACAGACACGTAGGCATTCCCACAACATATTAGCCACTCAACAACGTAAACACATGCAAGGATCACACATCATGACTAATTGGGATTTACTCTAGATTGTGTGGTTGGTTTAATATCCAAAAATCAACTAATATAAAACACCATGTTCATACTGTAAAGTAAAAAGCAAGCCAGGCACTGTGGCCCAGATGTGTAATCCCAGCAGCCTCTCAGGAGGCCGAGGCAGGAGGATCACGAGTTTAAAGTCAGCCATAGCAAAAGTAAGGTGCTAAGCAACTTAGTGAGACCCTGTCTCTAAATAAAATACAAAATAGGGCTGGGCATGTGGCTCAGGGATTGAGTGACCCTGAGTTCGATCTCCAGTATCCCAAAGCAAAAAACTACTGCAGCATCCTCTCAACTGAAGCAGAAAGGGTATTTGACAAAAATCCAAGAACATTTCATGATTAAAAACAATAACAACAACAAATATTCAGTGAGAGAGAAATAAAAGGGAATTTACTCAACCTCATGGAGAATATCTATGAACACTGACATACAATATCACGCCTAATATGGAAAGACTGCATGCTTTACCCTAAAATCAAGATTAAGAAGAAAATCAGCCAAAATTGTTGTAAATAGAAACAATGACGAAGAAAGTCGTCATCTCTAGAAATGTAAGAAAATGAATGTTAAAATTCTTACAACACAGTATCATAAAGTATGAGAATATAAAACATTTTTAAAATCATTATTAGCTTTTTAATATTCTCAAATTATTAATTCATCATACTCTTAAAATATGCAGAAACTGAATTGAGTATCTAAAAGATGTTGAAAAAGTTCAAATACATGGAAATTTTGTATTTACTGTAACATTCATCTAATGAGAAGAAACAAATATTTAAGCTAATTCCCCAAATATTGTATATATTTATCTAAATCCTGATGGCAGTTATGTGTGTGTGTGTGTGTGTGGTGCTGGGGATTGAACCCAGGGCCTTGTGCATGCAAGGCAAGCACTCTACCAACTGAGCTATATCCCCAGCCCCCAATGGCATTTTTGACAATGTTATTCTACAATAGTTTACTTTTTAAAAATTGGCCTGTGGACTTCCAAAGACTTGCTAAAAACCAAAACTGAGGGATTGTTTGCCTTAACAGATATAAATAATACTGCAAAGTTTCCACATCTTACCCTCTTAGAAAGATGTGTCTTGTCTTTAGTGAGTAGAACCAAACACTTCAGAGTAAAGACAGATTGAAAAAAAACAAAAAACAAAAAACCTTGAATTTGGGGTCATTTTCCTTGAATGGTAATTGCAATGCACTAGCCCTGACTGTCCAAAAAAGAATATAAGATGCCCTATGAGTTGGGATAAAGAGGTACAGTCTGGGTAATGGATGGTTCTTTGCTGGTAGCAGGCTTGGTGCTAAAATCTGTACAGCCACAACAAGAAGGCCCAAGAATGAACATGCCATTATGTCTGGGAAGCTATGTCACTAAGAGCTAATGCATTTATTGGATTTTCAGTTAAAGAAAGCTGGCCTTTATGGCTGGGATCCTTAGCTGCTGCTGGGGGCAAGTCCGGTTCAGCATCCATGGCCAGAGCTCAGTTCACCAACGGACAGGATATGCAAAGGTTATTTCCATCTCAGTCATGATTCAGGACAGAATGATCCTGGATATTTGCATTCCAAATACTCAGACAGTATGCCCCCCTTTGAATAAATAACAGAAATTTATTATAATCTTGTCATCAATGCTTTTTTGCACCCTAGGTTATTAATATCAAGGTAAAGGACTTTAAAGCTTGTACTCTCTCATTACCCTGCCTATAAGAAGATGTCTTATGAATGAATTTCCCACAAAAGATGAAAAACTAATATTAATATGACATATGTTTAATCCATGCTATTTCATTTAATCTTATGCATTTATGTATTATCAACTTGAGCTTTAACTCTCTCTTCTAGACAAATCAGTCCTTTTGATTCCTCTCAACTTTACTGCACACACATACGCCCATACACATAGACTTCTCATTTTAGAGAAAACTTAGTTTCAAATAAATCCAAGCCAATAATTCCATCTTACAATTCAGAAATTCTGAAAACTGTAGTGAATTCCCTTGCTTTCATGTTTTCTATATCAAATATGCTCCTCCAATACTCCAGAAATTCCCTCTTCATTTCCTCAGTCTCAAAGAAATAGGATGAAATTCACAAATGGCGGAAAAGGAAATTATTTCTCCCAGAGTCTTTGCATCCATAACCACGTTATTGAGTTCAACCCTGAACATCTCTAGGGTGGGGATGAGGTCTCTGTTTGAATACTTTCATTAACGAGGTTCTGATTAGAAATTCCACCCTTGGACTTTTCTCATAGGTAGAAAGTTTTTCTTTGTGATGTGCTGAAATTAACTTCCTGGTTACTTTTCCACATGGTTTTGAATGTACCGTCTGGAGTGCTGTAGAATAAACTGACATAGCCTCTGGGAGCTGAGTTCTTGTAAGAGGAGTCATACATCCCAGGACTGAGTGTGTGTTTCACATTCTGACACTTTGAACCTCTCCCAGCAGTGTTTCTCACTTCTGTTGACCCTACTGGCCAGGATTCTGCACCTTATCTGTGGCAATAGGTGATCTGGTTGTAAGCTATGAAAAAAAGTGATGCTTTGGGAGAAGGGGTTGTAAATAGACCCTCAAGTAATAGACATGAGCAATAATCAGTTCAAGCTGGTTCCCACTTCTTTACCTGCCCTGCCTGTTCTTGGCCACCATACCCTGAAACATTCATGACTTCTTAGTGGTAGAGCCATTCATTACATGATTTCCTTAAAAAATCCAGGTGTGATGAGAGAAGCAGATTTGTGCCAAAAAAGTTTGTGAAGACTTTTTTCCCAACCATTTCACAATCCCCTGAGTTATTGTTCTGATTTACTAATCCTTTCTCTGTTTATTTGCCTCTGTGCTTCAGTGTAAGTTACTATGAGCCTGAATTTCTGCAAGGTAGCGATATGTTCTCAATTGCTAGTTATTTTCCAGGAATGTCTTTTCTTGTCATGCATTCAATTAGTCATTTTAAAAAACACATTTATCGCTATAAAGCAAGGCTAGGATTAATGCTGACCTATTTCCTTTTCTCAGATTAGGGCATTTTTCCTCCTATTTGTGCCTCAGCACACAAATTCTATATTCTGTTATTAAGAAGAAAAGAAAAAAACATTTACATTACAAAATACTTCACTGTATTCTACTAAGTGCTGTTTATTTCAAAGATTCTGTGTTCTATCACGTATTCATATCTGAAGTGCTCATCATATTAATTATAGGACATATTCTGTACCCTTTGGGATACCCTTGATCTAAACACCATCCTGTATTCTTAAAGTGTTTCATTTTATAAATTTAGTTGGTATTAGGATTCAGGTTGAGGAATGATATTTTAAAATTATTGTTGATGGCCCAGATATTAAGTTTCTTCTTAAATTGTCTCAGGGCTTTGCGATAACAGAAAGCTGGGGACATGCTGTATTTAGGGTAGACTATAATGTAGCAACTTGTTTCTTTCCTCTTGTGAAAGATGAAATTGAACAGTCTCAAAGATGAGAGAAGGGCCCATGTGTGGTGTGTTTCTGTTTTGAAATAAAAACTGCTTGAGACATTGTTAAAGGAAACAATATCTTATTCTCTTTAACCTTATGTGCAATGGCTGAGAGACAACAGATGTTTCAGTGAACATCAAATCTTGCCCAGAGGAACACATGCACTGCTCCTCCTGTATATATAGAAACTTCTCTTGGCATCCCTACCCATGCACATCTGCTGGAGTGTCATGGCTCACAGAGGCAGCAACAGCTCTGAGCACCAAGGGGAAGCAGGATTGGCTTTGGGACTGTTTTGCACAGAAAGTCTTGCTCTGGATTAAAAAAAAAAAAATCTTCATGAGAGGCTCCTGGCAAAGAAAACCAGATGTTAATAACAACACTGGTATTTGAGTAGCCCTGTACAGCTGTGGTGAGGGCATTCACCAAACATGTTTCATTTTCCTTTTACCACAAATTATGTGTGTAAAGTAGTAGACTGTTTTGATCTGCTACCTACTGAGGTGTTTACCCTTCCCAATAGCTGCAATTTGGGTTGGGCAAAATATGGAGGTGCAAGGGGTAGACTTCCTTTACTGACTCTAGGGAAAAATCTATGACTAAATAGTAATCAAATTATTTGATTTCCCTGCATAGCACTTGTAAGATACAACCAAGGTCAAGTTGAACAGCTTCCACAGTTGCAGGAAAGCATTGGGGCAGAAACTGGAGAGGCATCCCAGTGCACTTTGGGTAATGTGTCATTGAAGGCACTGCCCTGCCTCTGCAGTGCTGAAGGAGAAGTAGGTTAGTGGGGAGGACATGAAGCCAGTTCACATGCATGAGAGACAGAGAGAGACAGAGAGGTGGAAGTCATGTGTTACAGGAGGCAGATCAGAAATTATCACCATTTTTATATGGATCTCTTCCAGAGGTTAAAATGTATCTTCAAAGTCAAGGAATTAATGAGCATGGTTGTGAAACAACAGAACTGTAAACTGGTGTTACTGAACATTGACTACAAACAGGACTGTGCTGAGTTCTCTGTACCTATTTCCTCATTTAATCATTAAGTGGTCTCTTGAAATACTTGTTATAATATCTAATTTATACAAAAGGAATCTTGAGTAGAGAAAACTGTGAAATGTTCTTCAAGCTATATGTTGACCATGTCAGGGGAAAATCCCAAGCACAGGTCTTCCTGACTTCAGTATCCAGGCAACACTACCTTGTACCCGTGATAACCAAGTAAGGAAGGAAGCAGTCACTGACAGGTGGAGAACATTCTCATTATTGAAAGAAGTGTTTCTGTGAATTTTCTTGATGAATTTATAGTACCACTTAATTTAAAAATAAAGATGTTCTAACATTTCAAAGATTTGATTTTGTTCTTTGGTAAGATGAAAGAGACTACATAATCTTCAAGAGCCCTAATAATTCACAAATTATATTTGTCTGACATGAACATTTCAGATGTGAAGATAAGTGAGTTTTAAAGTGTTGTTCATTAAAATGTTGTTCTTGCATTCCCAGTGTATCTGGGAATAGAGTTTTATTTTTTTTTTAAGTTTTATATTCTTGTTACTGGACTTGAACCCAAAGGCACTTAACCACTGAGTCACATCCCCAGCACTTTTTATTATTGTTATTTTTTTATTTTAAGACAGGGTCTTTCTAAGTTGCTATGATCTCTCTAAGTTGCTGAGGATGACTTTGAACTTGCAATCATTCTGCCTCAGCCTCCAGAGCTTATGGGATTATAGGCGTGCACCACCATGCCAGATGCATTTTAATTTGTTCTCTTCAGACATACATGACAGCAGAGTTTATTTTGACATATTATACATACCTGAAGTATGGCTTTCTCTAATAAGAATCCCATTCTTGTGGTTGTATGTGATGTGGAATTTCACAGAGGTGTATTCATGTATGAACGCAGGGAAGTTATGTCTGATTCATTCCACTGTCCTTCCAATTCCTATCCCTCTCCCTTCCCTTCATTCCCCTTTGTTTTCTCCACTGAACTTCTATTTGGATTTTTAAATAAATAAAATTGAAATGTGTATTTGGAACTTTCTAGGACCTCTGAGAAAAAGGAGGGCTATTGATGGAATGCTTAGATATAAATACAGATTAATAGCCTTTGGTCTTTTAAGGATCTTTATTGAGCATATGCTTTAGGTCAGGTACTATGTGGCCATTAAAATGTGAGTCTTCCAAAGCAAATGGGGCAAAGATGCTCAGATGTTGTGGGCAGCAAATTGCATGCTTTCCCTGCAGCCCCGAGTTGGGGATAGAACCTAGAGCCTCATGCATACTGGACATGCCATCTACCACAGACCCTAGTCATGTGACATTTCTTTCCTTAGGTGTGATTAAGGTAGTCTAGAGTGGATCAGGAAAGAAAACACAAATAATTCTGATTTTCATCTCAGTTTTTTGTCAACCATTGAAACCATTTAGAGACTTCTCCAGGAGGTCAAAATTTTTGCAAAAGTCTGTACACATAGGCATGCACACACAAATCTACATAGGTGTGTATATATATATATATCTCCTGATTTAGGTACTAAGCAGAAAAAAATTACAATAAAAAACAGCTACTCTTTATCAAGCTATTTTACAAATTCTTTAATATATGGGCTTTGAGAAACCAGCTCCTTGAAAAATAAAATTTCTATAGCCTAAATTACAAAGTGAATTGAATTTTTAAAGTTATTAAATGTCACAAATTACTGTACATAATTAATGACCATTGACAAGATTTTTTAAAAAAAATCTAATGAGCGGTTTTCCCTAGGATCCAAAATTAATTTAAAAAGTGTTGGTACTCAAACTAAATTCATTTATGTGTAGAGACTGTTTTTCTCCTTCAGCAGATTTCTCCTTTGCTTTAATCAAATAAACATTTACAAGTAAGGATTTAGAAAGCTTATTTTTCTGGGCTATCAAATGTAAGTGTTATACTTTTAAATTGCTGATTCTGAAGACTGAAGTCCAATTTTTGGAACACCACATATACTGTATCAGAATCACCCATAAATCATTTTACCTTAAACTGTGTTCATTCAATTATTATTATCAGAATTCAAACAGTTATACAGAATAAAATTTGCACTGGAAAGGGATATGAATTATCTATTTTTTTTCTTTTAATTGTAAGGATATCCAGGTATAGATATGCAATCTGTCTATAATTCTCCATGTATGATGTTCTAATGTTTTTGTTGTGTTGTCATTCTTTGTTAATATTTGCATTAAAATCTAACTACTTATTATGCTATGTTTTTTTCTCCACAGTAAGATCATAAAATCCTTGGTGAGAAGGGGCTGTGTCTTACACTGTTCCCTTTGTAGCCCTGAAGTCATGTAGTACATATCCATTATGCACATCAGGAGCCAAGTGTATAATACACTAAGTGTTAGGCTGATTATTTCGTTCATCTCTATACACATCTCCATCTCCTCATGCTGATTTGTTTCTGTTCTATAACTCCTGTTCTCCAATTTGACCTTTCCATCATAGTTTCTCTTTTATCAAGTTCTCTTTTCATTTTAAATCAAATCAAGTCCTTCTGTTTACTTTCTACTTATATTACCACCTGAAAATGTCCATCAGGTACTTTTTTTTCCCCTAGATTATTTATGCTGGGGCTGTAATGCATTTCACAATGCCATATGTATCAAAGATGCTTTCTCATGCAAAATTTTTCAGCTTTTATTGCATCTTACTCAATTTTGCAAGCCTATAACTCCTCCCAGTTGTCATTGCCACAATAAAACCAGGAATGATGATGGTTGTGGGGAAATTTTTACTGGATGCCTTTTTTGTCTAATACAGTTTTCAGTTGATCAGTGCAATTCACTTAATAATTTTTCAGTCCCTAATAATCATCACCCGTTCCAAATACACAAGAGTATTTGGAATGTCTATAGACTCCTCCTCCTTTAATTTAAATTCAACTCATTTCTAGACTTGAGCTTTTCTTTGTGGACATTTTAATCAGTTGCTCCATGTGCCAAGAAAATGTTTTGAAACATAAGCAGGCTGCATCATCCACATTAATAGATTATGGAATTTGGAGCTGTTTTATCTGTACCTAGGTAAAGGCATAGGTTGCAATAGTAGACTGCAACTAATCTATTACTACACACTCACCTGTCATAGTGAGAACCAGTGGTGGTATAACTTTCCTATCATGTGCATAAGGTGAGAAGATCTCTAACATTCTTATTTGCATGAACTACTCAGACAGTATCTGCTTTGTCAGCTGCATGATGTAGAAAAGATGTAGTTTTCTCTACTGAAAAACTGTTTCCTTCATAATTATTTAATGGAAGAACGGACTATAAAATTATGACTGGAAGAACCAAAATGAAGAGCCGTGGGACTGCTGTTGGTATTGTTCATTCTGATTTTTGAGAGTTCAATTTTCAAGGAGACATCTTAAGCAAAGGATATATTCCTTGCCCAGGACAGCTGTAAAAGAGTCAGTAAAAGCTGGTAGGCAAGACTGGTTCCTAAGGTCCATCTGCTAGAGCCTATCCTTACATCCTCCTCTGAACTTAGGACTGAACATCTGTTCTCATGCTGCTGACAGAAGCCATGCACACTCAGCTGAGAAGTAAATCAAGATTGTCTTCAATATAAACTATTTCCAAATCCAAAAGTTGGAATATCCAGATGAGGTTATCAAAATAAACTATTTAAAACACTTTTGTTCAGGAAAATTTGGCAGATATGGACACTGTGGTCACCATGCAGGAGTCCCTTCCTTTCCAGAAACTCCATCGTCCAGGATGTGAATGTGCATTTTTTAAGAAGCGATCCTGAACAGAGAAAACTTAGGAATAATCATATTTGATGGGGACAATCTGTTTTCCTGTTCATACCTCTGAACAAAATAGCCCTAAATTGACTGAACCAGAATTAAGGACTTCACACATTTGCAATGTAAACAGTGATACCTTGTTAGTGATCTATGTGACACATTTAACCATGCTAGTTTTCTGAACTGAATTTATGAGTTCACTTGGCTGTTTGGGAAGGCTTTTAACAATGGAGGCTGGTTGGGAAGATTTTTTATTTTGAAGCATCATTATTAAAAAGGCTTGAATTTAGACATATCTAGAGAGTGCCACCCAGTGGTAAGAAACCATAAAAAGAGATGAAGAAAAAGCGGGTATTTTACATGGAAATGCTTACTCTTCTGACTGACTGCCATCTTTATACTAACTCCACCTGACAATCCAAATATTTCTTCAATCATACAGAGAGATCATGATATAAAAGAAAGTGGTGCAAATTGACTTAAAGGTTACAGAGAAATCAATTTTTTTCTGCTTCAATGTCCTTATGCAAGAAAAAATGTTATACTGTCTTATACACACATGCACACACACAGAGACACACACACACAGAGTCTTAGTTTTGCTTATAAAATACACCAAGGCAAAAAATTCAGCAAATATTCCTTAACATGGAAATACGAAGTTTACCTTGTACCTTCACCTTTGGAATGCAGCCCATCCTCAGTCCCACATGATTATTAATTTTCAGATGTATAGACTCCAAAATTCAGCATAAAAACTGGTTTCTTGATATTGCAGAAAATGCAGTTATGGAAAAAATACAGTGCTGCAGTGGTTCTTTGTGAATGAAAACCTGTCACTCAAGGCACAGTGTTTGTATCTGGCAGTTTTGCAGCTGCATGGGAATACATCTTGAATCTGGGGATACCTGGTTTGATTCAGGTTTTTATGATCTGCAAGCCATATACTATCTTTGATTCTAAAATGATAATCTGGAAAGAAATCAAATAAATACAAAATCCCTCCAAATAAAATTAAAGATAATGCTTGTAGCTATAGATCTTTGCTATTTGTCCATTTGGGTATGTAAATTTATGTCTTAATGTATGACTGCTTGGAATTCTTTGGTGGAGGGAAGATTTAGATACAAGGACATTTAGTAATTAATATGTCAATCAATCCCAATCTGGTTTATGAACTATTTTATGGAAGTTGATTAAACTGATAGTGAATAAGCTATCTGAAATTTAGTTCTAAGTCCAAATGAAAATACCTATATGTGTGTAAGGATGAATTGTCCCATACAACTTCCACCTTAGTTCTTTGTCTTAGAAATGTGTGCACTCATGTCCTTCCTAGCCATGTAACCTGACTCAGAGTCATTGCACATTAATGTTTCCATGTGTCCTTGGAAAGTCCAGAGGTACACACCACATGGAAAAGTCAGAGCAGGTGGCAGAGTTAGGACACAATTTCCAGTGCCCTTGCTCTTTCTCCATTGTTCCTGCCCATCTCTTCTATAAAGTCATCCTTCACTTCCTCACCCTCATCAATCTCCCTCCCCTTAAATCTCCTACAAATTTTCACCACACAATTAAATCCTTAATGATAGAATGTAATGCTTGCCCTCTGATGGTTTTGCAAATGTTAGTGTTGTTTCTCCACTATATGGTGAGCAACTTGAGAATGGAATTTATATGTGTTAGTTTTGCTAAGTCCCACATAACTCCCATCAGAGGACATAATACAGCCAGTGTTCCAAGAATATTTCAAAATAGAAGAAATGTGGAGTATGGCAGGGCTTGTCCTTATCTTGGCAAATATTTGGACAAATGACTTGGAAGACCTCAAAGAAATGCTTTCTGACTTTGCAGAGATCCTTGGGTCAAGAATGAGAACTCATAGTCTAGTAGGAAAGACAAATATGCATTCAATTAAATTACATGCATTGTCCAGTGTCACAGATAAGAAAACATACTGTCACAAATTTAGATGGAGCAACTAACTGCCTGGAGAAGTCAGTAAATACTGAGAGACAACATTTGAGCTGGAGAGAAGAGGACTCTGGTCAGAATGGAGAATGATCAATAATTATTTCAAGAATTATGCCCTCAGTGCTGCTGAAAGGTATATGGGTAGGCAAGCTTCATGAGGTGTACTGCCATAGGCTGTGGAGACCCTTATTCATGTTGCAAAATGGTTGGAATTTAATGACATAAAGTTTTGTCTCAGTCTTCCTCTCCTTTTTATTTCTAATGCCACCATTCTAAAATCCCTCTGTCTTGAATGAAATACTAGAATCACTGTCTAATTTCTCCTTTCCAGGTTCTTCCTACCTGAATCAGACCTCCAAACAGTTGATAAACATCAAGTCACTTTACATGAAACCACTTATGGCTTTCCAATTTCTACCAAATTAAGAATAATCTCCCTGGAAGTGTCTTCAGAAATAAGTCTGTGACCTAAATACCCTGCCTCATCTGTTCCTCATGAGATAGCTAAATACAGTTTCTCTTGGCTCCTAAAGATATTCTTGTCTTTAGGAATTATTGATGCTTCCCAATTACTAATGCTTTGTATATTACTTGAAATATCCTGCTGTGTGCCAAATTCACCTCCTTTCATTTCCATCATGAGTGATAAATTCTCCCTGAATCATCCCCAGAAATCCACTAAACCATGACACTCCTTCCTCCTTTGAATTGCCCATATCTTTGTTTATACCTATGACAACTGACATACATCGTCAGTCCTATAACTATATAATGGTTACTTGTGTGTTCTTGTTTCCACCCGATCACTTTAACTGTCTCACCTTGTTCTCTCCTTGAGAGAAAAGATGTGGATTATAGTCATCTTTACAGACCCCAAAGCACTTGGTATAGGACCTTGCTTATGCCAATTTTTAGTACAGTACAAATCTTGTTTGTTTTTTCTTTGGTCATGATGTGACATGCTGACACTAAGAATATACTGCAGAATCTGACTCTATCCTTCACAAAGCCCATATTTAGAGGAAAAGAGAATTTAGTCTGCAAGGAACCACCATATGACCCATCTAGTGAACTCCTTGGTATTTATCCAAAAGAAATAAAATCAGCATATGGCCAAGACACATGCATACCAATGTTTATAGCAGCAAAATTCACAATAGCCAATTCATGGAACCAGACTGAGTGTCCATCAACAGATGAATGGATGAAGAAAATGTGGTACATACACACAATGAAGTTTAACTCATTCATAAAGAATGATTTTATGTCATTTGCTACTAAATGGATGGAACTAAATGAACATCGTGCTAAGTGAAAGAAGTCAGATGCAGAAAGTCAAGGATTGAGTGTTTTTCTCATCTGTGGAAGCTAGAAAAAAATAAAGCAAAACAAAACAAAAAGGAATAAAATGGGGATCTCATGAAAATAAAAGGGAGACCAATAGAGTAGAGGAAGTGAATCAAGAAAAAGGGAGGAAGGGAGGGTAAGGGGTATCTACCAAATTGTGCTATGTAAATGTATGAATATACCACAATGAATCCCATTTTGTATATAATTACAATGCACTAATTAAAATAATAATAATAATAGAAGGGGGATCATTAAAATAAGTAGATCAGGAGGAGGGAGGAGTGGAGGGAAAGGGGAATGAAATTAATCAAATCATCTTATGTGCATTTAGAAATATGGTAAGATGAATACCACTTGCATGTATAATTATAAGGCACCAATAAAAATAAAAATTAAAAGACAAGGTAAAAATGAATTGGGAGACTAATGGAATTGTTCAGTGTGAGTACAATATGGAAATAAAAAGATTCCGCCACCCAAATTGAAATACTATGGTCTGGTGCAGACTTTGAACCTTATTTTAGAAGGCCTGTCAGTGAACTTAGAATTATTTCCTGGAGAATCACATATAGAATTATATTTTCTGGAAAGGAATGAGCTACTCTCAGCCTTGCAGAGATGGCTGAGCCTAGGGACATTGATTCCAGGATCCATAGGGAAGATAAAAGAGCCAATGATGCCCTCTTTAAGAAAAGCACAGTTATTGATTCTGTTTGTAAAGAAGCATGTATTTATTGTAGAAACTTTAAGACACAAAATATCAATACAGAATTTAAAAAATATTTATGATCATGTTATTTGAGATTATATTACATGTGGTTTGAATCCTGACTTTTCTTTTTCCATCAAGCAATATATTAGAAAGATTTCCCCTGGTCATCAGATTTTTAAAAGTAATGACTGCTTCTACACTATATCTATACATCATAACTTACTAAACTAATTGAGAGGGACCATGTTTAAATACTTCTGGTTTTGCAGCAAGGAGTAAACCATCATTTGTGCTTTCTGAACTGGATTAAACTGAAAATAAGGAAACCAAAGCACAACTCCTTAACCCCACCACAAATGTGCCTTCAAGGTCTTTTACTGTTAATGGATAATATTTTGTTCTTTCCTTCCCTTGTATTCTGGAACATCACCAAACAAAACATATTGGGAACTTGGGTTGATGAGATGTGTGCACGTCTGCAGTTAAGACTACTTTGTTGATTCAATTGCCTTCCAGAGCAAGTAGCTGAAGACATTGACTTCCCCAAGAAGAAACAGCACCTTATCTCTGTGTTAGTCACCAGCTGCTTTACCAAGGGAAGCAAAGGAGGAATTGTCAGGGAAATCAACAGAAAAGGGTAAGTTTGTTCTTGATGGCCTCCACCCACTCTGAGCTCTCTTCTCTGCAAGAAAACTCGCCCAGGAGGAACAGGGTGGGCTGTGAGTCACTCACCTCTGGGGTCTACTCCACAATCAGATTCCAAAATCTCTTATCTCCATCTCATTTATAAAATGCAGTTGATATCCACTTTGAAAAACTAAGATTGATTTTGTAAATTAATAAAAACACCACCACCAATAGCTTACCCTTAAAATTAGGGGGAAATAATAACATACTTGCCCAGAAACAGTTAAGAGCAGATATTTTCTGTGGACTAAAATGTCAATCCTATCTACATGTGGATGCTGAGAAAGCATATTTATAGAGGGAAGGTAGCCAATAAAAGTCTACAGATAGACACAACCCAAACTTATTCTTAATGAATTTTATTATTCTCTTAAAGTCTTAAGATATAATACTGCATTTGTCAAATAAAAATATAAAGAGATACAGATGAACAGATATGGATGCACACATAGACTAAGTTGAGTGCTTAGCCACAAACCAAAAAAATGTATTAAATGCTTTATGGATACTATGTTATTTAATTTGGTAACCCAAGGAAGCTTATCTTATCCTTTATTCTCTGATAAGGAAAATGAATTCCAGATTTTCCCCTGATCTTCCAATCAGCCACTCCAAAACTGAAGACCATCCTTCACCGCAGGTCACTCTTCTGCTGTTACTACTAGTAATAGCACCGATGTTGGTTATTCTCTATCACTGTATTGCTATCATTTGCTATCATTTGTAGCATAATTAACATGCATTTAATGTGTGCTTACTTTGCGTAAGCTAAGCGATTGATATACACTGTCTCCCTGGAATTCCATGGTGCCCTTTGGCTCAGGTCTAGCGGACATCTCTTGTTTTTTAGTGTTGTTTACTTGATTTTTCTTCTTTTCTATGGGAGACTTTCCCCATTTCACACAGTTCTGGTGGGACTGCCAAAGAATATGCACAGGGAGAAGGAACATACTTGGAGTCCAATCATCTGTGCAGAAGTCCCCAGCAGTGCCTCGGTTCTCACTCTTCCCAACAATGCTCAGTTGCTTAGTTCTTCAACACTGTGATGTTCAGTAAAATGGTTTCTCAATGCATCCTTTAAACAAAATTATTCTTAAATATCAGTTTAATTCATGTTGCCTGCATTTGAATTGCTACTGTCCAATTTGCAGGTGAGGCTTCTGAGACTCAGAGATAAATTCATAAAAGCAAGATTTGGAGAGGATAACTATAGAAACTCAGCTAACCAGCAACAGAATTTAAACACAGCTCAGGACAAACCCCAAGTCTGTGTTTTCTTGTGCAGCTTTGCCTCCTAAGTTCCTAAGTGTCACCAGTATTGTCCCTCAGAGGCCTCTCATGGAATCTAAGATTCCACAAGTTAGGGGAGATTGGAAAATGCTATAAAAATTAGCCCTGCTTTTATTGGCAGCAGGAGTAATATTCATCTTTAATGCTTTCCCAGTTGGTAACAACTGCTATGACTTACAGTGCTGGAATAGAAGTCAGAGGACTGCCTGTGGGGCCAGATGCAAACCTGGATCCTGGGAAATCTGTGGATACCACAATGGAGCCAATGGGGCCAGGGCATTTGGGGAAATTAAGGGACTCAAGAAATTGCTATTTACCAACCATTATGGAGACATTTCTGCTTTGTTTCATTATAAACCATGGGTTTGGCATTCCAGTACATAAAAAGCAAACATCAGACCTGGATAGAAGGTTATCTTTGAAGGAATTGTTGTGAAAGTAATCCAAATGGAGCATGCCAGGCAGGGGAAAACAATTCGGACCCAGGTGTGACTTCCAGTGTGCAAAGGCAGAGCTAGAGATTTCTCTCCCTTGTCCTCAAGTACTGGCAGGGCCAGTTGAGAGGGAACTTGGTAGATCTCTACCAGTGTTCCAAACAGCATATTTTCACTCTCCTCTGCACTTGGATTGGAATGGTGAAGATAATTTATAATGGAAAGTGTTCACAGAGTGCATGCAATGGGGGAAACAAAGAAGATCCACAGATTGGTAGTGACTAACTAGAAAATGACCACCACTGGCTGACATGTCTATGCCCCTGCTTCCTTATAACCAAGGTCTCTGCAGTTCAAGAGGTAAGGAACAAGGGAAGCCTGCTGCCCCCAGACAGCATGGGCCTGGAGAGCTTTCCCTGAAACTTCTGACCCGTGGCTGAACTTAGAGTATGAAATAGCTGTTCAGGATGCCCAGCTCAAGCTTTCCCACTTAAAGAGAATATTTTCCCCAAACGTTTGCCTTGCAAAGAAGCATTTTACTTCCTGTCTGAAATCATATTTCCATAAGAATACACTACCCTTTGTACTGTTCTGATCCTGGCAAAATAAATCATGTATGTATGTTTCCATTCCATGCTATCTCCCTAAATAAAACAAGGTGCTTTCCAATGTCAATGTGGCATATGCTGAAGCTCCCTGTGCCTAATGAGGAGGCCTAATTTAAAATACTTGAAACAGAAAAGACAGGCTTCAGCCCTCTCTACTTCTCTCACCCATTTCTCTTTTATAAATAGCAAATAGCTCACTCCTCCATGAGACTCTGCATGAGTTCCCACTATTCCATGTGAATTTCTTCCATAAGACTGTTAACTTGAGTCAGAAATGTAAGCAGACGAATTGGACCAGAGGGGATAGTGTACAATGCACTGTGCTCCAAGACAACTTCATTATTTTAATTACCTAAGAAATATAAATAGTTGGCAGGGTAAGAATCTCATTCCTCAACCTAAACGATAATAGTGGCTAAGTGAGATTTTCCAAATCCTGCCACTCATAGATCCCCTTTTGTTTTTTTTTTTTTTTTTTTTTTTTTTTTCCTGAAAGCAGATCCATTGATCTTTGGGTGTACAGTATGGTGCCTTTGGAAGTGGCTGCAGGATGGCCTTCAGGTGGCCCAGGGAGTTGGGAATGAATATTTACTATAGGCACATTATGTGCCATTTACTATTTAATGAGCAGTTATTATATACCTACTCTCTGTTGGATGCTGTTCTAAAAACACAGCAGCCAGAGGGCAAGGTCCTTGCTCTCAGAAAATTAATAATCTAGCTGGAATAGAAGGAACAGGAGAAAATTGTCCAAATCAAATACATGGATGCACTAATTCCAGATGTTGAAAAGGAAAATATTAAGATCTGGAGGCAGAGCTACCAATGAAAGAAAATATAAAAATGCTCTGGAGTGGGAACCAGCTTGGCACATTCAAGGATGGATAATAAGGTTGGGCTGAAGAGATGGATCTAGCCTCATCTGTGACAGCTCAGCTTTGCCACTGTGTAGCTACCACCTACTACTTGGAAGAGAAGAGTGCATGTGTCCAAAGAAAATAAGTTCACAATGAAGTTCACAATGTGGAAGAGATATCTTCACATTCGTTACAGCATTATTATCAATGTACAAGGTATGGAAATGGCATATATACAGATGTATACATATATATACATATACATAGAGACACACACACATATATATATATGAATATTATTCAACCTTGAAAATGAAAAAAATCTTGGCATTTGTGGCAACAGGGATGAAGCTGGGGGGTATTATGATAGGGTAAACTAAGACAGACTCAGAAAGATAAAGTTCGCATGAGCTTACTTACATGTGAAATCTTTACAAAGTTGACTCAGAGTCCTAGGGTACTTACTAGGGGCTTGAAGACCAGAGAAATGAGAAACCTTCAGTTTATAGATCATTATATGTGGTTAATGACACTTCTATTACAGGGTTTTGTGGGGTTATTTTACATAATGTGTATGGACTGCTTAACAAATGTTAAGATCAGAATAAATGATATTAGTTGCTTCTGATATTGTTGTCATTATTTTTCAATATCTTCCTCTGTCTTCTACAATGTATAATAGTCCAAAGTGAATCATTGTTCTGTCAATGTCCCTGTCCTGAACTCCATGCATAGCACACTCCTTTACCACCCTCACCATCCTTGCCATCAGCCTGCTCTAAAGTTCCACATCTTCACGACTCTGCAAAGACTCTCTCTTCACATTGAATCAAATGTACTTAATTAGATAATGTATTGCTGTTCCCTGATCAAGTCTCTATTGTCTTCACCAGTGTTCAGATACATCAAAGTAGACCTCAAGGTTCTGCAGCGTCTGTGCTGCTGAGGTCTTTGGACATGGGACTACGCCAGCAAAGTGAAGATCAGTTCAGGTAGTTAGCAAGAGTCTAAAATAGAAAACTAGTTATGAAAATAAGTACCAAACAGTAGATGGAGAGGCAACTCCAAAACTAGCAAAAGCAGAAAGTTGCTACCATCCTTATGCCATAGAAGTAGAGGGAGAAAATGGAATTTCCAGAATCCTCAAATGGACTACTTTGGTGGGGCAGAAATGGTAGGAGGTAGGGTCAAGTGTCCAGCAAGGGGACATGCTCAGCCCAGACACACACGCACCTCACAACCTGAGCCTCTGCTATGACATTTGTGCACCATCTATAGGAGCCCGGGAATGAGCAGATGACTAAAACACAATCTTTAAATGAGAGTTAGCAATTCTTATTTTCTTGAGTCAAGAAAAAATTTTTGATGACTGCGTGTTGCCAGTCCCTTGGCTTCACTTTTCAGCCTTAGCTGGCTGCAAGAAACCAGCCTGAGTCTTCAGAAGGGCAATCTGCAAACCAAACCTAAAACAGATAATTAAATTATTAAAGTACAAGGGGCCCTCAGCAGTGCTGCCTTGTTCATGAACAATAGAGTATGATACACAAATATATGCACGAGATGACCACCATAATTGTAGAAATTAAAATGATTTGGGGCATAATAAGCACCATTCACTCTTACAGTAGTAGAAGTTAGTGGTTTCCATAGTTACCTTAATGCCCCAGCCCTTCCCTGGTAGACACCCCAAGGCAAATATCCTCAGGCTGTACCAGCAGCAACCACAGAAGCACATGGGATTTTATGAGGTCCCACCCGTAATGTCCACTTCGTGAGACCTGAGCATCCGATCACCACACTGCTCTGGATAAAGGAGAAAGACAAAGGTGGGGATATTCAGGTAGCTGATAGTTTTGTTCATGAACCCATGAGAATAGATATTATTGCTATATAAATATGTATTCTTTATTATTCTCCCTTATGAAATATGAGATGTTGAAGGTTCTATTTCACGCTCCAAAATCAGAAATGCTAATTCATATATCCCAATTTCAGAAATGCTAACAGAAAATTTTATGTCCGCATAAATAAAAAATAATAATACCTGCAATTATATGTGATTATAACAAGTAACGATTGGGCACTTACTTTATAACAGGCGCTGTGCCAAATACTTTTGGTGTTCATTAATTTTTGCAATAAATATAGGTAAGGCAGGGTTTGTATTTAATTTCCATTTTGCAAATGATGAGATGGAAGTTAAGAAAGTTGCCCAGGGTTATAAAATGATTAAGTGATATAATCAGGAATAAAACATCAAATTCATGTTCATACCCATCTGTTTTCACTATTTCCTCATGAGATACTTGACAGCCTCCAAAACTTGTTGAGGTTGGGAAAACTTTAATAATACACACATGCATACATATATAACAATATTAAGTAGGAGATGAGGCTACTTAGGATTTTTGTTTTGTTCTTCTGAATCAATAATTCATCTTTGGTCACACAAACACTTTCTCTCTCTCTCTCTCTCTCTCTCTCTCTCTCTCTATATATATATATATATATATATATATATATATATATACAAACTGATGTGATCTAAGGAAAGCTGGGATACAAGATTACATGTGGGCATGCAATCATAATGAGGTCTGTTTGGTTGGTGGACCCAGAGTGTTGCATCTCTCATTACTGTGTACCCCATGAAACTTATTCTAGTACTCAGACTTGAATGCTCAAGAAATGTTTTCTCAGTGAGCAAGCAAATTAACACATTAAGCTGTTGTGTGTATAGAAGGCTTATGGGCACTGTGATGCTGGGTACAGAGGGTCTGAAAGACCATGCCTTACTCTGTCAGAACCTCACTCACCAATGTGATGCAGGTATAAGCAGAAGGACATGCCAATTAGAAGGTTGGAGCTTTTAAAATTATATTGGTGCATTTTCAAAAAGGAGGTGGTCTCATACATTTTTCACTAGCTAAAATGGTAAATTATTTATTCAGAACTCACAATTAATCCTTATAAACAGACTAGGATTTTAATTATTCAGTCATCTCTCTCAGTGGTCTTGTTTGCGCCATTCCCATGCCTAGCAGAAACTGCCGTCTGAAAAGATGGAGACCATTTTTACCCAAGTGCATCAGCTCAAATTCCTATAATTGCACATCATGGTAAATATTAACTCACTCTAAGTGCTTAGCCTCATTCCCAAAGCACGTTCTGAAGAGGAAACACAGGCCATTTTCCCCTTCCATGCTTCACTTGAAATCTGTTTCCTTTTGTCTGTTCATTGGATGCTTTCTTGTTTTGACTTCTAATTAGCCCTGCACTCCTTGAGTTACAAAATACAGAGAAGCTTTGAGGATTGAGATATAAACTGAAATGTGGAGAGTCTCAGTAGGCTGCAAACAGGATGAATAGACACTAGAAGGGCTGCTCTGCCATCACCTGCTTTGAGGAAGGGTAGCTCCCCACTAGGCCTAAGTTTCCTTGGTTCAAACCTGTTGGGATCCTCAAAGACCCTTTAAAATTCAGTAAATAATTCCTCACATGTCTAAGTCCTACTTTTGTATGAATTCCAGCATTTATGGTTAAAATTGAATCTGTAGAATTCAGAAACTAATAGAGGCAATAACTTAGGCAACAAAAAATTTCTTATTTTAGTGGTAGATAGGCGAGCTATGAGACCCTCCTCTTCCTACTGACTTAAGGATTTCTGTGATCTGGTTTGTGTTCTGCCTCCAAGGTAAATAGATTCTGGTTCAGGCCATGTGGTCTGAGGATATAACACAGATGCTGCTTTTTCTTTTGTTTTTATATTCTGCATTTTACTTGGCAGACTCATCTGGGATACATAAGGAAGAGCATATCATATTTTAATCTTCAATGTCTATAATCCCTACCCAAGTGTGGCAATTACATAGAGTTTTGGAGGGAAGGAGAGGTATAAATGTAAAATGAGGTCTCCAGACACAGGAGCTAAAAAGACATTTTGGATCAAGCAGATAAGAATCTCTGGCTCTGTCCCTAACTTCTCTAAATGTCTGTGGTTTTGTTGCTTCTTTTCTCTACTTATATGTTTTGCTCCCGTTCCTTGGTTCCTCATTCCCATTCTGACAACAAAACTTCAATTGCAAGTGATAAACTGAGAGATCAGCCATGGGAACACTTCAACTCAAGTCCTTTACCCTCTAAGAAGTTCAGGATTGGGTTGGGGCTCAAAATCAATGAATATATACTATTGTCAGCTGAAGTCTTCATTCATGATTCTTTCTTTATCCTGATCCATGAAATTTACCTGTGAGTCTGATTTTGAGGAGACTTCTTTTCTTATAAAGTATATATTAAAATTTCCATTTTCCTATAAGTTGCCTCAAATCTATTGTGAGTAAAAGAAAATGTCTACAATCATGTTTTTTTTAGTCATTTATTTGGTTAAGCTATGGTTTCAAACAAAGCATTTAGGAAAGAAATCACTTGATGAAAGATAACATTTCAGAGCGAGTCAGTATGTGTCTTAACTTTCTGGAGAATGTATAAACACATTTAAACAAGCATCGGGTATATGCCATGCTTAAAATATTAAAGAACAGCCGGGCGTGGTAGCACACACCTGTAATCCAAGCGACTCAGGAGGCTGAGGCAGGAGGATCGCGAGTTCAAGCCAGCCTCAGCAACTTAGTGAGGCCCTAAGCAACTCAGTGAGACCCTGCCTCTAAATAAAATACAAAATAGGGCTGGGGATGTGGTTCAGTGGTCGAGTGCCCCTGAGTTCAATCCCTGGTTCAAAAAAAAAAATATATTAAAGAACTTTGCACCCACTGTGACACAAGAAAGGCTTATCATTATCCTACAACATATCAAAATTGAGGAAGAGTGACATTAATTTGCACAACAGAAGGGACAAAGAGAGACTCGGTTAGCCATACATATAGATCCAAAGCTAGATGCTATATGAATTGAATGTGCATGCCTGAAGCCCACCAAAATTCAATTGTGGAAACCTAATTCTAAGTTTGATGGTGTTTTGAGGTGGGGTTTTTGGCAGATTACTAGGCCAGGAGGGCAATGCTATCATGGATGGGGTTAGGACCCTAATAAGAGGCTCAAAGAAATCTCTTCCCCTCTGCCATGAGAGGACCCAATGAGAAGATAACCACCTACATAACAGTATGTGGGGCTCACCAGACACCAAATCTGCCAGTGCCTTTACCTTGGACTTTCAGCCTCAGGAGTTGTGAGTAATACATTTCTGCCACCCACACCCAGTCTATAGTATCCTTTTACAGCAGCCCAAATGTACTGAGATGCTAGGACTCTAACTCTGCCTTAAACTCTTCTCCTTATCTGGCTCTTCTCAAATTGTGATCCATTAGAGAAAATATCCTATAATTTATTATGCTCCACAGTATATCATTCTCTTAGAGAATTAATGAAATAAGTAACCTTGCTTCCTATGATGTAACCTGATTTCTTTTCATGAACTCCTATCCACCTATCATACACTTCTTCCCCCAAGAACACTCAGAGCATCTTATAGAAATATTGGTGTCTTAGGAATGCAGCTGGAGGAAGTCATGTTGAACACCATCAGAGCACTATGAAGTATAGGATGGTAACTGCAGTCCTGAAAGTTTTCTGGAGAACTGATCTGCCTGCTACTCCTGAATTCCGAAATCTTGTTTCTGTTATGCACAAGTTTGGTCAAGTCAATGTGGTATGCTGCTTAAACTCTTAAAAACCTGCTGTTTCTTCTTCAGTGAAATGAGTACAATAATAAAAAAATAAAACCTTAAGGTGTCTTTTTAAAATGAAATAGTATATGCAAAATTCCAAAAGAGAATAATAACTCAATTGGTAATTGACATTATTGCCTCAAGGATCATTGTTTCCCTCTGCTGCTGGACCCTGTCATAATGACATACTTTATATAGGTATTGTTGACCTCTTTAGGAATTATTTGGGCCTATTTTGCCACCTACTACAAATGAAGGTCATTGATCTTTTCACAAAACCTACCATCTTCTTGTCAGCCCTTCACCTAGTATTGACCTTCTCGGCAGTTGATGCGTTGACCTTGCGAATGATAAGCGGTGGATAATTAGCCATGCTCTTAACTCATCCAGATCATCATACCAGTCACTTTAATGTGGGGTGATAAAACTTGTAATTTTTATGACGCTTACCCTGCAGATCCAAACTATAAAATATGCGTGGAAAGAGAATGAATAGCTGGAGGAAGTGCTACCTGAGGTTTATAAAATACGACCCTCACAAATGCAGTTCAATCCCATCACCAGCCTTCAGAATCAAAGAGAACAGACAACTGCAACCCAAGTAGGCACAGAAAGCATCTCCTGTTCCCTCCTCTCTTCTTCCCCTTCTTTATATTTTAAGAGTTTACTAAAGTAACCCCACATGAGTAACTGCAAATACCATCTAGGTGTATTGGGTAAAATGAAGAACATATCTAATATCATAATTGTTGAATCCATTCCCTCCCACAAATAATGTATTCAATCAATATCATCCCAAACCAGATTTGAAGAGCATGGTCTAAAGCAGAGGCCTAAGATACCTAAACCCATATATTGCATTTTCTGATACTTTCATGCTTAACATGATGGACTTCCTCCCCTTCCATGACCAAGTATGGATTTTTATTTATCTGCTCACATTAAATTGTCAACAATCACCAGATTAGTTTGTTCTATTTGCTATCTCCATATCACCTGAAGATTCAAATTGTCCTATTGATTCTCCATCATGCAAATCTTTTCTGTAAGTTGATCTATTCATTCAGATCACATTAGTAGTTATTAGTAAGGAAGACACATTGACAAAGGTAAACTAAATACTCCAGATGTGTTAGGAGAAACAAGGTTGATGTTCTTATTCCAATTCTGCCTTGTTTGTGGAAAAAAAAATCGCCTTATTATTTTCCCTGATGACCACCATGTAGGTGCCTAAGGGTTAAAGGAGAGATTGAAATGCTGGTGATTTAAAACACAGGATAACTAGGAGCCCAGTAATGGCAGAGTTTCATGATTTTAGACTCCTTTTGAATATATAGAACTGAATAAACACATAAATAAATCTAAGTAATTTCTTAACTATTAATTGCCTCTCACAGTAAGTTCTCTTTTCTGTGAACTAATACAAACTAGCCAAAGCAGTTCCTGGAAACTGAGAGTTACAAGATAAAGATCAACCCAACCAATCTGATTACCCACCTGCTTTCTAAGACAGACTTTCCACAAGAAGCCTGCTCCATTTGCTCTTGAGTTGGGTTTAACCTCTGAGTCCTGATTGCATAAGATAATGAGTCATAAAAAGCCTACACACTGAGAACACCTGCTATTCCTCCAATTAATTCAATCAGGATCTAGTCTAAATCTGTGTTCAAAGTCAGGTCCATGAGCTAAGAGCCTCAGTATCACCTGAGAGCTTATTAGAGATTCAGATCTCAAGTTCCACCCAAGACTACTTCCTATATTTTAATACAATTTCTATGTGGATTGGATAGACATTTAAAAATAAATATGACTATATTCATCTTCAGAAGTTCTTAATTGTTTTGAGATGAGGCTTGGGCATTGGTTCTCAAAGTCTAGTCCTTGGATGATCATCACCATTATTACCTGCTGGAACAATGAAATGAAAATTTTATATGAGGTATATGCCAATTAGTTCAATTTAGCCATTTCACAATGTATGTCTGTGTCCGTGTGTGTGTACATAACATATATATTATATATATGTATTATATAATATATATGTCAAAGCATTATGCACAGTTGTGTTAGCTGTCCAATGCTGTGACAAAATGCCTGAGAAAAATCAAATTAAGGGAGAAAAAATTTTATTTTGACTCAGAATTTCAGACGTTTCAGTCATGGTCACTCTGGGCTTTTGGCAAGGCAGAATGTAATAGCAGAGAATTCATAGTGGAGCAGAGCTACTCATTTCATGGCAGCTGCGAAGCTGAGAGTGAAAAAAAAATGGCAGGGAACAGATATACTCTTCAAAGACACACTCCCAGTGACCTACTTCCTCCAACAGGGCCCCACCTCCCAAAGTTTCCACCCCTTCCCAATAGCACCATCAGCTGGGAAACAAGCCTTCCGCAAATATTCTAGATCCAAATTATAATAACTATTGTAATATATATATATATACACACAATATATATGTATATATGTTGTATGTATATATATAAAACAAAAGAAAAATAAACAAATTATTACCCCAGAATTACTGAATCAGAAATCCTGGGGGTAGAGCCCAGGGATCTTTAACAAGTAATGCAGGGGCTTCTGATGATCCCAAAGGCTGAAAATTCTTCCTCAGGGGGATTTGCAAAACCTGTCAATATAGTCACAACTATTTCTACATGTCGTGATGGGCTTATAACCCAGAACTGCATCACTAGAACATTCAGGGATAGGTAAGACACCAAATGTAGCATTATTTACTGAAACAAATATTTCCCTTATCTATATGTGAACCAAGAAGTATGTATCTCAAGAACCGTGTCAACTTTCAGTAAAGGTGAGTGAAGCCAGGCTAAGGAATTAAACTGTATTCCTGGGGGTAGGGGTTGATGAACCTCTGGGTCTTACCTATTCCTAAAGCAAACTTTATCTCCTAACTTCCATTTTCATAAGCTAATGAGCTCCCTTATAAATTAAGCTAGTTTGAGTAGACTCATCTTTCCTTTGAAAGATAAAATTCTGGAGTTAAGTCATGTCACACATTCAATAGAAATCTTGATGAGAAGTTGCACAACCTGTTTTCAAACTCCCAGAGACTAGAAACTCACCAACTTCAATGTCAAGCCCTTCAACTTAGAAGATGATCATTAGAATTTACCTCCTATATCAAATTGCATCCAGAAAAAGTAATATTTTATAATCTCCAAAATGCCTAGTTTTCCCCACTACATAAAAACCCTTTTAACAGTGCATGTACAATTGAGACCCCCTCAATCTTTTCTTTAAGTGAACATCCAGATTTTCATTGTAAAATGATTTTGAACACCCTTTCCATTCTTTCTCTTCCTGTATGAGTGGCATTTTATCAGTTTCTCTTAATTAGTGTCTTGGAAATGAATGCTGCACACTGGTGTGATTGAATGCATGCAGAGAACACACCAAACATTGTCTTTCTTGGAGTATGAGATTGAAGTAGGCATAATGGACGTGCACTCTCCGTGTTGTCACCGACAAATATTTGTGAAGCAGTAATTCTTCATTGGGTAGGAGAGAGGTTACCAAAATCCACTAGGGAAAGATATTTTTTCTTCTCTCCAATTCATACAGTTATCCCACCTCTCATTATTACTACACATTAAGTGACTATCAAGGAAGTTTCATTCTGTTTTATATGACCTAGACCTGACACTATCACTCTTCTGGTCAAATTATTTCCTTGACTATCCACTTCTGGTTATTTGCATTTTCTTAGCCTGGTAATACAAACTTTCCTTCTCTATTCAATTTTAGCTTATCTACCTCTCTAAATTTTATTTTCTGCATTTATACTATGTGGTTAATTCCACATATATTATATGGGACAATGTAAATGGGATTAAATGGGATATGTATAAATGGATCCGTTTTAATGCGTAGCATATATTCACTGCTCAATAAGTCTTGGTCTAAAAATATTGACAATGTTTTCGTGATCTGACTTCCATGCACCTTCCCTTCCTTATGATATTTCAGCTCTTGTATCACAAACTCATATCATTCTTAAGATTTGCTCTTTGATGGCTTAGTTTACAGCCAAGAAATGAAGTCTTCTCACATATATCTCCATCCTATGACATGTCCCTTTTAAACACTTGTGCTGTAACCTCTGTGGACAAACAGATAGTACTTAAGAATTACCATATTTTAATTTTATCTCATGAAATTCCAAGATTACAGCATTTTCAATTATTTTCATTCTCACTCTTACGATATATATGTGTATGTGTGTGTGTGTACATGTGTATTCACGTATAATTCCTTAAGCCTGATGGGATAATTTTTCTGATTAGTTAAGAAGTCTATACTTCAAGTAAAATCGACACAATCCACAATTCAATCCAATAATACTGGCAAAACAGCATACTAGCAAGTTAGAACATACATATATGATATAATAAATATATTACAATGATTGGATATGTACTAAATAAATCTAGGTAAATCTAGGTAAAGGAATTATCAGAGTGGGAAAATCTTTAATGGTAACTTGGAAAACCCTAATTTTGATTGGAACATAATCCCAGTGAACAGCAGTGGAGAAGAGGAAATTTTTACATGGGAATGTATTGTGAATGGTCAGAGGCAGGGATGAACAAGGTTTATATCATGGAATGAGCTTCCCTACTGACTTGCAACCTTTATTTTCCTCAGTAAAGTAAATATTTCCATTTGGATTCCCTGCTTGTGTTTATTGTCAGGGGTTTTGAAAACTTGCCTCAAACTCATAGGTGAAACTTCAGCATAAGCTTATGATTTGTGAAATCTGGCCTGGAATGATCATGTGACTGGTTCACACTAGGAATTTGCATTCCAAAGAAAAATATTGCAACTGTGGAAAATATTTTATCAAAATCTTTGGAGGTAGAGAAAGGAGAGATTTTTAAATTATGATTTAAAAAAGACACTAATGTGTTTTTCTCTTGATTAGTCTTCTGTGTATTGTATGAATACCCACAATATGCAGGATACCATCTGGTAAATCAAACATAGGAAAGCTGGAGGGATAATATTTTATAAATCTCTGGATTCCAATATTTTTTGGTATCCAAAGTATCATAAAATAGATACTGAACTACCAAACCTGCCTTTGCTTTTCCAATTTTCTGACTCTCATGAACTAGTTTCTGTTATGAAACCTGAACTGTGTCTTCAATTCCCCCAAAACATCCAGGTTGAAATTTCTTGAGGAGTTACTTTCACATGGTATAAAAATAATAGAAAATATTTTCACATTCAATATTTTTCCTCATAAAAATATTTTGAGTTAATAATTTGTGAAACTTCTAGTAAGTCCTACTGGGAATTCACAATTCACAATAGGGTATTGAAGCAAGTACACCATTATCAATAAGACATAACAGTATTAGGTAAAAGATATGGGATTCAAATTCCAATCACTGTCATTAAGGAAATCAGTGGGAAAGCAGTGGAATTTGAACTATGTCTAGGCAGGAAAACAGTTGGTATGACTAACAGTGGGGAGGAATTACCAGTCAGGGTAAGTGGTAGGAGTATGTGGACATATTATTAACCACAAATTTTTTATGGAATTCTCACAAAATTAATTCACATTAAGTGTTGCAATATATCCATTCAAAACTGCTAACTTTCCAGGCGTAGTGGTGCACTCCTGTAATCCCAGTGGCTTGGGAGGCTAAGGCAGAAGGATACTGAGTTTGAGGCCACCCTCAGTGGTCTAGTGAGGCTCTAAGCAACGTAAGGAGACCCAGCCTCAAAATATAAAATTAAAAGGGCTGGGTATGTGACTCAGTGGTAAAGCACCCCAAGTTCAATCCCAAGTACAGAAAAACACACAAACTAACCAAAAAAACTACTAACTATAGACCTGTTTGTTATCTTCTGATTTTTCATTTAGAGGATATAATAGTCAGTCTTATCTGTTAATTTGACTGGGTTAAGTGATGCCCAGTTAGCTGGTAAACATTTTTTTCTAGGTGTATCTGTGAGAATATTTCTAAAAGAGATTAGCATTTAAACTAGTAGGCTGAGAAGATTCACTGTCACCAACATGTGTGGGGATCATCTAATCCATTGAGGGCCCAGATAGAACTCTCTACCCTGTGAGCAGGGACTTACATTTTCCCAACTCCTTAGAGACTGAAGCTTCTGGTCCCTGGGTCCCTGGGTCTTTGGATTCCAGGACTTACAGGAGTGCCCATTTCATGGTTCTCAGACCTTCAGGTCAGCCTGGGAGCTGTACCATTAGCATTTCTGGTATTCAGGAAAATAGACTTCCAATTGAATTATACCACTGTCCCTGGATCTCCATATATTATATCTCTTATATAATATTGTTATTATTATTATTATTGAGAGATGTTTATATATAATTATTATTTTTATTAGAGATATTTATATAAGATATTTATATATTATATAGTGAGATTTATATTTATATATTGATTTTGTTTCTCTGAAGAACCCTGATACTGAGGATAAATTTTATTTGGTAGAGCACTTTGTTTTGATTGTGTTCATTTCTTTGTTTTTTATTATTTTGAAAGGTTTTTAATTTTTTTTCTTGAATTCTAAACAGGTGCTTAGCTTTCTTTTTCCCCAGCTTTACTTATGAATAATTGGCAAACCAAAAATAGTATGTATTTAAGGTGTACAATGTAATTTATGATATATAAATATTGTGAAATGATTACTCCAATTAGGGTAATTAGCATATCCATCTCCTCATAGATATCTTTATTAATTATTTACTTTTTATGGTGAGAATACTTATGATCTACTCTCTTCAAATTTTATGTACACAATGTAATTAGCTATAATCACCATAGTATATGTTAGGTCTCTAAAACTTACTCTTACAACTGAAAATTTTAACTTTCTCTGTCCTTTCTCTGTCCTTCAACACCCAATAAACACCCTTCAACTCTCCAAGTTCAACTTATCAAGATTTCACATGACCTCAAGGTCATGCAGTCTGATCTTTCTGGGTCTGGCTTATTTCACCTTAGCACAATTGTCCTCCAGCATCAGCCCTGATCTCGCAAATCGTAAGATGTTTTTTACAATTTTAAGATTGAATAATTTTCATATATATGTATATATATACATATATATAGTTATTAACACGTAAGAGCCATTTCCATACCTTGATCTTAGGAGGCTGAGGCGGGAGGACCACACATTCCAAGACAGTCTCAGCAATGTAGCACAACTCCATCTCAAACTGAAAAATAAAGAGGATTGGGAGTGCAGATCATAGGTAGAGCAGAACCACATAGACAGACAGACAGACACACACACACACACACACTCTCAAAGTACCTACTCCAACATTGGCATTACAGGCATGGTGATCCACAACTTAATAATGTGTTGTACAGTTGGTCTTTGCTACTCCTTATTTGTTCTTTCAAATAAATCAATTATCATATATCTTTCTCTAAGTAACCGTCATAAATATCTAACTTTCTCCTTCTTCATTCCCAACATATCGACATAATTAACATGGCTTATTTAGTACCTATCTACCGATATTGGTTTTCTGTGTACATATAAATTCACAGAGGAAACTTTAAAAACTTTATTTTTTCTATTTTTGATAAAATAGCATAACATATATTCTTCTCTACATTTTCTCCTGATTGACAAAATTAGGGCAATTTTATTGGATCGATACATGTCATAACAATTTTTATTACCTGTAAAATAATTCATAAAATGGATGATATAATCCTTTCAACATTTCCCCTGCAATTGACATTTATGTTATTCTTAAGTATTAGCTGTCATAGTACAGTCATAAATATCTGCATATATATGCTTAGGTTGTAGTACTTCTATTTCATTATGACAAGTAACTAGTTAGAGGATTGTAGACGTGAAGCAAAAACATATTATGATTTTAAGATTATGGATTGTAATCAGGCATGATGATCCACACCTGTAATCCCAGCATCTTCAGAGGCTGAGGCAGGAGGATCAGAAGTTTCAGAACAGCCTCGTCAACTTAGTGAAACCCCATCTGAAGATAAAAGTAAAAAAGGGCTAGGGTAGCTCAGTGGTAGAACATCACTAAGATAAATCTCCAGTATTACCCAAAAAAAAAAAAAAAAAAAAAGATGGTAGATAGCCATTTTACTGTTCAGGAAGAATAGAGGTTTCAGAAATACACATACTCAAACCAGTAATATTTGAGGATCCCTCTCTCCTATGCATTTTTCAACCACTAAATAAATCTTTTCCATTTTGTCAATGGGAAAAACTGGCATGTTATTGTTTTAATTTTCAATTATCCATCTGTCAATGAAGTTGAATTTTTATATGTTTGACATTTATATTTAATTTTCGTGAATTTTCTACTCAAACTGATTGTACATTTTTCTTCTGTTGGATATTTCAGCTTTTTTTAAAAAAATCTGTAGATCCTTGTGTATTCAATTAGTTAACATTTTGTCTATTGTGTGTCCATATTTTCTTTTACTTTTTTTAACCCCTTTTGATAAATTTTAACACATAAAGATTTTAACTACAGTATTGTTTAATTTTTCAGGTTTTGGTTTATTTTGCATTTTTTTGTTTTTCATTTCTCTCTGCAAAGTTAAACAAATATTTTCTTTATAACTTTAAGCATTTTAGGCCTTATATTTGAATATATAATTAGCCTGGTATATGTTTATGCATTGCCTGTGATATATGAGGTATACTTTACTTTCTTATAATTAAATAACTATTAATCAAGATTCAAGCATGATCCATTTTGAGTTGAGTTTTTTACAGGGTGAGAGATATGGGTTTAGTTTCATTTTGCTGCATATGGATTTCCAATTTTCCCAGCACCATTTGTTGAAGAGGCTATCTTTTCTCCATTGCATGTTTTTGCCTCCTTTGTCAAGTATGAGATACCTGTATTTATGTGGGTTTGTCTCTGTGTCCTCTATTCTGTACCAGTGATCTACTTGTCTATTTTGGTGCCAATACCATGCTGTTTTTGTTACTATTGCTCTGTAGTATAGTTGAAGTTCTGGTATTGTGATATCCCCTGCTTCACTCTTCTTGCTAAAAATTGCTTTAGCAATTCTGGGTCTCTTATTCCTCCAAATGAATTTCATGATTGCTTGCTCTATTTCTATGAGGTATGTCATTGGGATTTTAATTGGAATTGCATTGAATTTGTATAGCGCTTTTGGAAAGATGGCCATTTTGACAATATTAATTCTGCCTATCCAAGAACATGGGAGATCTTTCCATCTTCTCAGATTCTCTTTAATTTCTTTCTTTAGTGTTCTGTAGTTTTCATTGTAGAGGTCTTTCACCTCTTTTGTTAGATTGATTCCCAAGTATTTTATTTTTTTTTGAGGTTATTGTGAATGGGGTAGTTTTCTTAATTTCTCTCTCAGAGGATGCATCACTTACGAATAAAAATGCATTCAATTTATGAGCATTAGTTTTATATCCTACTACTTTACTGAATTCATTTATGAGTTCCAGAAGTTTTCTGGTGGAATTCTTCAAGGACCTAGGAATTAGACCAGAGACTCTGCACCTAATAGAAGAGAAAATACGTCCAAATCTTCATCACATTGGCCTAGGACCAGATTTCCTTAACATGACTCCCAAAGTGCAAGAAATAAAAGCAGGAATCAATAATTGGGATAGATTCAAACTAAAAAGCTTTTTCTCAGCAGAGGAAACAATCAGCAATGTGAAGAGAGAGCCTTCAGAGTGGGAGAAAATCTTTGCTACACACACTTCAGAGAGAGCACTAATCTCCAGAATCTACAAACTACTCAAAAATCTTTACACCAAGAATACTAATAACCCAATCAATAAATGGGCTAAGGAAATGAACAGACACTTTACAGAGGAAGATCTATAAGCAATCAACAGATTTATGAAAAAATGTTCAACATCCCTCATTTTAAGAGAAATGCAAATCAAAACCACCTTAAGATTTCATCTTACCCCAATTAGAATGTCTTTTATTAAGAATACAGGCAACAACAGGTGTTGGCAAGAATGTGGGGAAAAGGGTACACTCATACATTGCTGGTGGGACTGCAAGTTGGTGCAGCCACTATGGAAAACAGTGTGGAGATTCCTTAGAACACTTGGAATGGATCCACCATTTGACCCAGCTATCCCACTCCTTGGCCTATACCCAAAGGACTTAAAATCAGATTACTGCAGCAATGCAGCCACATCAATGTTCATAGCTGCTCAATTCACAATAGCTAGATTGTGGAACCAACCTAGATGCCCTTCAATAGATGAATGGATAAAGAAACTGTGGTATATATACACAATGGAATATTACTCGGCCATAAAGAAGAATAAAATTATGGCATTTGCAGGTAAATGGATGATGTTGGAAACTGTTATGCTAAGTGAGATTAGCCAATCTCCAAAATCCAAAGGCCAAATGGTCTCTCTGATAAGTGAATGATGATGCATAATGGAGGGTGGAAAGATGGCAAGAAGGATAGAGAGTATAGAGGGAATGGAGGGGTGGGGTCGAGGTGGGGGGTAAGAATAATAACAGTATGTGTGACAGACATCATTGCCCTGTGTACATGTATGAATTCACAGATGGTGTGACTCTACTTTGCGTACAACCAGAAAAATAATAGCTGTACTCCATTTGTGTTCAATGAATCAAAAAATTAAATAAAAAATAAAAAATAAATAAAAAAAGAATCAAGGATGAAAATGATCAATCAGGGTAAAAATTGTTAATAAGGAATTTATAAAGGTAAGGGCAAGGTTGAAGGAAAACAAAAAATTTTGTGAAGCACCTTTCCCTCCTTAGACTTGGATGGATAGGAGGTGAAAGAGGAGAGATAAATTGTAGGAGAGGGATACCTAACTGAAATTATTGCCTCCAAAAGCATGAAGAAACCAACTGGTAGTCTAATAGAGTGTGATAGGGAGGAAAAAACAGTCTCACTCTACTCTTTCACACTCTAAGTTCATCACTTTGGTGTCCGTTTTTGACTGAACTCAACAAGAAACCAGATAACAACAGGGCTTATCATGCAGCCTATTGCATATGTCTCACCAAAAGCTCAAGGAGGGCATATGTCTCACCAAAAGGTGAAGAATGGATAAAGGAACCAATATGGCAGCCATTGGTTACATGTGACTACTGAGTATCTGTGTCTAGTCTTAATTGAGGTGTGCTGTGTGCTAAATAGACATTAGATTCCAAAAAATTAGTAGGACAAACAAAATGAACATGAAATATCTTACTAACAATTATTTTCATTGTAAATTATGTTGGTAATCCATTGGGCTAAATGAATATATATTAGAATTAATTTATATTTTTAGTTTTTTAATGTGGCTACTGGTTTGAAATTACAAATGGAATTGTAGAAATTAAAAGGAGAGAAAAATGGGAAGTCTTTATTTGTTCGTTTAATTAAAAAAGTTTAACTGATACCTAAAACATTTTAAAAGGGTACATAAATATGGAGTATAATGTGATGCTTTGATTCATGCTTACATTGTATAATTTTAAGCCAGGTTAAATATATCTGTCTTCTTAATAATTTATCATATCTTTATGGCAAGAATATATAAAACCATTTATTCTAGTGTTTTAAAATATAAATTGCATTATCATTATGTGTAGTCAACCTATTTGTGTAATAGCATACCTAAACTTCTTATTCCTATAGTTCACTTATTCTTAAATGATTGATTAATCTATTTTCCACTAAATTCAATTGCCATTTTATACATACATTAAATTCCTTTGTAAAATGAAATTTGCTTCTGAACTCTTTCTTCTGCTTATCTCCTTGCTTAACTTTATCCTAATAGCATACCATTAATAGTATAGAAATTTTTTAGAATATTCCAATGTGACATAGATACAAATGCTTTATTACTATTGATAATCTGATTGTCTGTTTTCTTAATAATTCCCATAATTTAGTGCAACTGAAAATTGTTCTAGCGTTTTCTTCTACCCCTCAAAAAGTGTTATTTGATAATCTGATTCAAAAAAATGTTAAAGAAAGTATATATTTAAAAAATCTGATACCAAATTATATATCTATATGTGGAAAGAAATGTAATTTTTATGCCATTAATTCAACTAAGTAGTGAAAAGATCTGTTACTACATTTATCAAGATCTTGTTTTATGCTCTTCTATAACATTTTATAGATTTCTTCATATTAGGTGTGATATATTTCTTATTAAAAATTTCTTACTAAATTAATTTTTAGTTATTGTGACAAATTATTCTTTTCTATTTTCATCTTTGACTTGTTTGAATTTAAAACCTATTGGGATTTATAGATATATTTTATAATGGAGCTTTAAACAAATTTATTAATTCCTATTTACTAGGAACACGTAGCATTTTTTAAGTGCAGGCAAATTAGTCAATATTCTTGGTTAACTTTGTTTTTCAATATCATGACCTATTTCAAATTATATTACTTTAATTAGATAAAATCTACCAAATATTCATTAATATTGATATCAATCATCCCTCTTCTTATCCAGATTTTAATGAGATTGAATTCAACACTTCACATTTTAAAATGTTTGAAATTAGTTTGGGGTAAGTAAATAAAATTATGTGTAGGTTGTTTCCTATTAATACTATTTTACTTACAGTGAATTTTATTTGGAAAAAAATTGCTGCCTCTTAACTTTTTGATATATTCCTTATTTAAGGCCTTATAGATGCTATTTTTTATTTACTTTGAAAATATTGTTCATATTTGGATAGATTAACACTGAAAAATTTTGACATTTATATAATTTCAAATTGCTCAAATTAACCTATTCTGACATATGATTTATGACATTTTATTTTATATTTTCACAATGGTATTAGACATTTTTTCTATAGCTTTACAAAATACTTTTCTATAGCTTTACAAAATAGCTTTTCCAACTTATGCTAAGGTATAATTTTTTTGTTTTTTATTGTTTTGTTTGGTTTTTATTTTTACAGAATGCCTTTTGAATCATTGTACACAAATGGGGTACAACTTCTCATTTCTATGGTTGTGTACCATGTAAATTCACACCATTTGTGCAATCATACATGTACATAGGGTAATGATGTGCGTCTCATTCCACCATCTTTTAAATTTTAAAAAATTTACTAATATGTAGTACTTGTACATATTAATGGTGATCATTGTGATTTTCTGTTTAGGCATATAATGTGCACTGATCAAATCCAACCACCGTTTTTCCATTCCCAACCCACACACTCTTCCCAATTCCTGATAATCACTATTCTACTTTCAGGTCACTTTCCAGCTTCCATGTGTGAGGGAGATCATGTGCTACCTGTCTTTCTGTGTCTGGCTTATATTATGTAGCAGAATGTCCTCCAGTTCCATCTACTTTGCTGCAAATGACAGGATTTCCTTTTTAAAATTTTTATTTATTTATTGACCTTTCTTTTTCTTGCCTCTTTTTAGTTATATATAACATTAGGATTCATTTTGGCAAAATTATAAAATCAGGATTTTCTTCTTCTTCTGATTGAATAATAGAGGATTATATATATATATATATATGTATATGCACATATATACACATATATATATATTTTCTTTATCCATTCATCTGTCCATGGGCACCTAGGCTAATTGCATATCTTAGCTATTGTGAATAGTGTCCCAATAAATATGGGCACACAGGTATCTCTTTAGTATGCTGATTTCATTTTCCTTGGATGTATGTATCCAAAAGTGGGAAATTGGATCATATGGTAGTTCTGTTTATGTTTGTTGGGGGGGAAACTTCACACTATTCTCCCTAATAGCTACAATAAATTACACTCTTACCAACACTTTAGAAGAGTTCACTTTTCTCTACATAATCACCCATATTTCTTATTTGTTTGTTCATTTCGTTATTTATTTATGATAATGGTCATTCTAACTGTGTGAGGTAGTATCTCATTGTAGTTTTGATTTTCATTTCCCTGGTGGCTAATGACATTAAGCATTTTTTCTTACATTTGCTAGCCATTTGCATTTCTTCTTTTGACAAATATCAGACTATTTGCCTATTATTAATTGGATTACTTGTTTTTCTATTAAGTTTTTATTTTTTAATATATTATGGATATTAGCCCTCTGTCAGATGAATTGTTGGCAAACATTTTCTCCCATTTTTCTGACTGTATCTTCACTCTGTTGACTGTTTCCTTTGCTGTGCAGAAGCTCATTAGTTTTAAGTAATCCCATTTATCAATTCTTGCTTTTGTTTCCTGTGATTTTGGAACACTTTCCAGAAAATTGCAAGTGTCAAGGTCTGGAAACATTTCCCCTATTTTCTTCTAATATCAAATTTTCAGGTCTTGGATTTGGGTTTTTGTTTCATTTGAATATTTGTTAACAGGGTGAGGTATAGGTATTAAGTTTCAATTTTCTGCATGTGGATACCATTAGCACCATTACTGAAGAGGTTAATCTTTCTCCACTTAGTGTTTGGCACCTTTGTCAAAAAACAGTTGGCTGGCTGGGCATGGTAGCACATGCCTATAATCTCAGTGACTTGGGAGGCTGAGGCTGGAGGATTGTGAGTTAGAGGCCAGGTTCAGCAACTTAGTGAACCCCTGAGTAACTTAGCAAGAACCTTTCTCTAAATAAAAAGTAAAAAGGGTTGGGGATATGACTCAGACATAAGTGCCCCTGGGATCAATCCCTGGTGTCAAAAAAAAAAAAAAATCAGTTAGCTGTGCATGCCTGGATTTGTTTCTTGATTCTCTATTCTGTTCCACTGGTCTGGGTGTCTGTCTATACCCCAAAGGCATGCTCTTTTGGTTACTATGGCTCTATACATCTGTATTGAAATCAGGTATCATGGTGTGCCAGCTTTGTTCATTTTGTTCAACATTGCTTTGGTTATTTGGGATCATTTGGTCTTCAATTCGAAGTTTAGGATTCTTTTTTTTTTTTTTCCTTAGTTCTACAAAGAATATCTTCAGTATTTTGATGTGGATTGCACTGAATCATTTAGAGCACTTTGGGTAGAATGGGTATTTTAACAATATTAATTCTTCTAATCCATGAACAGGAGGTCTTTCCATATGTTTCAGTTGGAAAAACTAGAAAAAATTAACAAATTTTTGGACACAAATGACCTACCAAAATTGAACCATGAGGACATAAAGACCCTGAATAGACCAATGAAAAGTAATGAGATTGAACCAGCAGCATAACGTCTTCCAAACCAGAAAAACATAGGCCCAGATGGCTTCATTGCCTGAATTTTATGGGGAAAAAAAAAAAAAAAGCCAATTCTCAGACTGTTCCATAGAACTGAAAGTGAGGGAACTCTCCCAAATTCACTCTATGAGAATACCTTGTTGCCAAAATTAGACAAGGGAACAACAACCACCAAAAGTAAATTATGGACCAATACCCCTGAACCTAGAGGCAAAAATTCTCAAAAAAAAAAAAAAATACTAACAAATCAAAGAAAGCAGCCCATCAGAAAGATCACTCACCATGAGGAAGTTGGTTTCATTCCAAGAGTGAAAGGATGGTTCAATAGATGCAAATAAATCAATGCAATACATCCCATTAAAAATGAAGAAGAAAAATAATATAGTCATTTCAATAGAGGTGGAAAAAAATTTGATGAAATCCAATATCCATTCATGGCAAAAGCATGAACTAATTAGGGATATAAGAATTAAACCTTAACACAATAAAGTCTATATATAACAAACCTACATTTTAAATATAGCAACCTACACCCACTATTATACTGAATGAAAAGAAACCCAAAACATTTCCTCTGAGATTAGAAACAAGGGTGTCTTCTCTCACTGTTCTTATTCAATAGCATACTACAGGTTAGAGCTAAAGCATTGGAAAAGAAAAAAGAGGCCTAAAACAGGGAGAGGACATCAAATCACCTCCACTTGATAAGATCTATGCACAAAAAACCCCTAAAGATTTCACCAAAGGATTATTAGAACTGATAAATGAATTCAGTAAAGTAACAGGATACAAAATCAACATGGGAAAATCAGTAGCTTTTCTATATGCCAATACAGAATTTGCTGAGAAGGAAATCATGAAAGCAATCAGACTCACAATAGCTATAATGATAATGATAATAAAATACCCAGGAATAAACTTAACCAAGGATGTGAAAGACCTTGCAAATGAAAATTACAAAACATAGATGAAAGAAATTCAAGAGCACGCACTAAAAATGAAATAGCTTATATACTAATTGGAGAAAATTCCAGATTTTTTTTTGTGGAGTCCCTAAGAATTATAAATAAACCTCAGATTCAATCCTTAAGTAATTCTTGAGGAAACTATCATTTCTAAGCACTTCTGAGTTTGCACCTTTTAAATTTTAATTTTTTAACAAACTTCAAATTTTTCTATGATTATTTTTCTGTTGGAGCTTTATAACTCTCAAAGTAATAGTTGTATCATTATAAATCATATATTTCCTACAGTTTGAATATATTCTCAGAATTGAACAAAATATAATATTGTAACTTTCTATAATTTTATTGCCATAAGGTTTAAACTTTTGTCTTAATTTTGTATTGTCTTTCTGTTTTCTCTAGTTCTTTCATTAAACTAACCATTATTTTTAAGAATAGCTTTCAATTGGGATTGGATTTAACCTTACCACTTTCTTATTTCATTAATTTCTATATTTTGTCTTTATTAAAATATTTTGTTCAATGTCAGAGAGCCTGTATTTAGTTTTATATTACCAAGTTCTAAAAAGTAATAATTCACAAATTTAATTTTCAATCTAAAAACAGAAATAGAAATATTTCTCTGGTTTTGGCTTTAAACTCCTACTATATTACAATTTTTTACTTGGATTCATATCTAGATGATTTACAATTATGGATTAAGGTTTCCTAATTTGGATTAATAAAATTTTATAATGAGCTTTAATTCTTAAGGAATAAAATTTTATTCTCTTTTATTGATATTTTGAGGTTGGGTGTTTATTTCATTCTTTTTGTTAAATAGTCTGACTGGACTGTGATCAAAGACTTTGTCTTGTAAACTTGTTGAATATTCAGAAGTTTAGATTTTCTTTGTTGCAGATGATATTTATTTTGGATTTTTCTGTAAATCTATCACCCTAAGCAAAAAATAGGTATATATGTAATCTCTATGAAAATAACTGTATTATTAAAAATTATGTTTGGCTTTTGGGTTTATCAAATTCTACAAAAAGACAAGCAAATATGCATTTGGCTGCTATATATTTGGTTCAAGAAAGCAATGACTAGTATATTGCTATGAGTATTATTTTTGTATAGAAAGATATTTAGTTTTCTTTAAATTAATGCAGTTAACATTCAATAACTCATTGCTATTAATAAAGCCTTATTATTATTATTATTATTATTATTATTATTATTGGTTTGCTTTAGTATATTGGACATCTTTCTAATATAAACTATGAGGAAGCAATTCTGATTTAGTGGAAGAGATGCCAAAAGATTCAAGATTAATGTTACCCATTATTAGCATTTAAAACTGAGAGGAAGGGACTGGGAATGTAGTTCAGTTGGTAGAGTGCTTGCCTTGCATACATAAAGCCCTGGGTTCAATCCCCAGAGTGCCCCCCTCCCTCCACTCACACACACAAAAATCAAAAAACAAAAAACAAAAACAAAAAACGAGGGAAAAATCAGTGAATCGTGCTCATAGAATTTTGCCCTCATGGGAGATGCAAGGGTCAATCCCAAGCTATTGATGGAAAGATGAATAAAGATGGACTCTCAGAGCATGGGTTTCCAGCTAGAATTTGTTCCTTGCTCACTATGTCAATTTTTCCCCCAGTCCCCTCAGGCTGATTCTCTAAGTTAATATGGTGGAGATCATGCTTGCTGTAGTAGAGAAAGGAAGTGATGGTGGCAGTGTTGAAAAGCTTCCTGAGTCACACTTATCCCAGGCTTCTCCAGGGAGGATGGACAGAGGGGAAGTAGGTGCTGACACCAAGTGAGGGCTTGGTACAGGGCTCTGGAAAGTTCAGAGGAGCTGGAGGCCCAGGTGGCAGGACACGCTGGGATAGCAACAAACTCCTATGGCCGTGCAGGGCCTGCAAAGGAGGAGTATCCAAACACCATCATGCATAAGCAGATGGAGCCATATGGGGAAAGACAGAAGGACTTGCCCTAACCTGTCTTCCATGTGGGACTGACCCAGCCCCATTAAGCCCACGGTGGTCAGCCTGGGAGAGTGGTGGTCAGGGTAGTCCAGTGTTGGACAGGATACCATGGCAGACAGATCCCACTTTGTTTCTGAGGTAAACTAGTTCATCTCCATCCCTCAAAACCTTTGGACATGCACAGAGCTGAAGGAGGTCTTGCTAGCTGAGAACTCTGAAAAGCTCCCTTGAGTGAGACTGGGTAAGGGTGGCAGGGTGGGGACTGCCTTTAGAAAGCAACTGAGGAATGGAAGGATTGGAATTTCCAGAGACTTCAGAGAGGATGCCTGGTCTGATAGGAACCATGATTCAATGCTCCGACTTGGAGCTAATTTGCTGAATAAGGTAGTTCCATCCTGACCTCTCTAGACAGGGTAGATATGGGAAGACAGACAACAGACCTTCCCAATACTCATGGGGATGAAAAGTGGCCAAGAAAAACTAGATTTGTGCTCACAGAATGCAATGAGAAAAATAGAGGGTTATAAAGGATTCTAGGTGCAGGCTGAGCTGATGGCGCCTTCTATCCATGATTCTGATCCTGACATTGACTTGGAGGCAGAGACAGCCCTTCCCTGATCTTCCAAAGTCCTGGACATAAAGGGACCAGCTGGAGGAGGACCTTGGGGCATGCAAAAGTACAAGTTTTTGATTGTCACCCCTATGGAACTCAGCAGGGACCACGAAGTTCCAGTCTCAGTTTGTTCTCAGAGCAACAAGCATGGCATGAGGTGTGGAGGGCTTCAGTCCTGGAGACAAGGGCAGGGTTGCAGGTCTATTTTCTTGGCCTGAGAATATTTGGGATTCCCCCACCTGGGCCATCCAGATCACCCTTCTGAAATCTCCAGCTCTCTCCTTTCTCCTCAGTAGACAGGAGAGTGGGTGGGAGGACAGCTTCACCCAGAGGGAGCCACCATCTCCTCTCCATGCAACACCCAGCCCCTCTCCTGGGCAGGACCCCTGGGATCACACAGATCCATGTCCATAGGGCGAAGTTTGCCTGTTTTGTGCTCTCTGATCCACAGCTCTCTGTTTTTGCCAGGGTCCACTTTTGAAGCAGTTGGCTCAACTGTGCTTTGGATGAACATTTCCGTCTCATGCCACAGCTGTGTGAACTGGCACAAATGTTGCCAGATCATCTCCACCCTCTCCACTTCCAGTGGCTCTAGCTCCAAAGTGGTGGTCACCATCTCTTCAAGTCGCTTGTACTAGGCCTGGTTGTAGAGGTCCACACAGAGCATGAGGGCATCACCAGGCTGTGCAGACTTCCTTCATGCCTTCCTGATGTCCTCCTTCATCTTGTTGCTCAGCTTGATCTCCAACCGCTGGGTCTCCAGCCTCCAGGTCTCTCTGCCACTCTGTGAGGGCTTTACTAGCCTTTTCCAGTGATACACAGTGGCTGGCACGTTGCTTGCCGAGGTCAGCAATAATCAAGAGCACAAGCAACAGTAAATGTTGTCTAGGATGTGGGGAAAAAGTTACACTCATACATTGCTGGTGGGGCTGCAAATTAGTACAACCACTATGGAAAGTAATATGGAGATTTCTCAGAAAACTTGGAATGGAACCACCATTTGACCCAGTCATTCCACTCCTAGGTTTATACCCAAAGGACTTAAAATCAGCATACTACAGTGATGCAGCCACATCAATGTTTATAGCAGCTCAATTCATGATAGCTAAACTATGGAACCAAATTTGGTGTCCTTCAACAGATGAATGGATAAAGAAACTGTGGTGTATATATACAAAGAAGAATGAAATGATGGCTTTTGAAGATAAATGGATGGAACTGGAGAATGTTATGCTAAGTGAAATAATTTAATCTCAAAGAAGCAAAGGCCAAATGTTTTCTCTGATAGGAGGATGCTAATTCACAATAAGTGGGGGAGGGGTCTGGGAGATAGTGGGGTATATAGAGATATTTTGGCCTAGACAGAGGGGAGTGAAGGGAGGGAAGGATGCTAATTCACAATAAGTGGGGGGGTCTGAGAGATAGTGGGGTCTATAGAGATATTTTGGATTAGACAGAGGGTAGTGAAGGGAGGGGAGGGGGCATGTGGATAGGAATGATAGTACAATGAATCAGACATTATCACCCTATGTGCATATATGATTACATGACCTGTGTAACTCTACATCATGTACAACCAGACGAATGAGAAGTCATATTCCATTTATGTGTGATGTGTCGGAAAGTATTCTATTGTCATGTATAACTAATTAGAACAAATAAAATACATACGTGTATAATTTTTTAAAAGAAATACAATATTTTCAGTATAAAATAAACTCTCTTGTGCCCATTCCTGTAACTCCTCCAATAAACCCTTGCATATACACCTGGCAGGCAGATTTAAGAGAGGTCCCGGGAGACCTCTCTCTCTGACTTCTTGTGCTCAATGTTTGTATAACCCAAGACCACTGATGACTTGCAGGACTTGTGAGTTTTTCCTACCAAAATAACATGGTAAAGGTGATGTCACTATGTTCTTATGTTGTATCTGATTTCATCTTGATAGCTGATTGGCTCTAAAGAATCTTGCTGTTGGTTTGATGAAGTCAGTGACCATATTGGGGTAATCCACATGGCAAGAAATCCAGGGCAACCTCTAGAAACTGCAGGAAGACCCTGCAGACCACCCTGCAGGCTGAGGGCAGCTTCCGGTTTGCAGCCAGCAAGATGTCTGGGCTTTCATTCCTACAACTGGAATGGCAGTAGATTCTGCCAACAACCTGATTGCTTTTGGAAGCAGATTCTCAGACAAGGTTCCAGATGATAATGCAACTGAGCAAATACCTTGATTGCTATTTTGTGAGTCCCTAAGAAGAGGCCCCAGCTAAACCATATCAGACCTCCCAACCCCTAGAAAATATGAAATAATAAATGTGCAGTTTTAAGCCTCTAAATTTGTGATGACTTGTCATGCTGTATGTATAACTAACACATCCCTATCCTGAATCCAAACACCATATGTTTGCCTGTTTAGAACTTTATATAAATAGCATCATTAAGTATATGGTCATTTGCATTTGGCTTCTTTGACTCAACAGCATGTCGTTCCTTCAGCTCTTTGATGCCTTCATATATATAAATTTTAAATTTCATCTGTTTTTCCCCCATTTGTTTTTATGAGTGTCTTGGCCTGTATCTCTGGCTCTCTACTAGGCAACTGCAGCCAACCCAAGTTATTTTAGAACTAGAGTGCCAAGTAGAAGCCCAACAATGGATTCTGATGAGAAGACCCCATTTAATCATGCATCTTCCTTGATTCTCCTCTATTTTATTTTATTACTTAATTATACCAAACAACAAATTACACCTTTTTATTTCTGAGTTTTTATTTAAGTTTGAAATTATGCAGACCAGTTTATCTTTAATTCAATTCACAATTTTAATATTTTCCCAAGTTATTTTGGGCAAATGCTACTCAGAAAATCCTGGTTATAAAAAGTTTTATTTTGCCGCTAGCTAATATGGAGTGTTCTCATAGAGCTGTAAATGAGCTCAATATTCATTATGCAAATGATTATAACCAGTCAAAATTAAATGGGTTCAGCTTGGTAGCATCATTTCAGGGATCTAATTTGGGGGTTTCAGACCTGTAGGCCAAGAGAGCAATGGAAGACACATTAAGAGGCTCTTGGTAAATAATGAAACACTTCAAACAGAAATTGTATGGAAAGCGGTATGACCTGTAATAGCCCAGAGGAAGGACCTTAAGGGGATGACACTAGGAACTGATGCTAACTCCACCATATACTGCTTTATGCCTGAGGGCTGCTCTAGCATTCCATTCCACATCTTCTAGGTCTGCGATCAACTCCCAGCTTTCCCTTTTACAGGATCAATCATCTACTGGTACCAGCTTTTTGCCGTTGTTGTTGATAAGCTGGGAGATCTATAATCTCCCCTATTTAACATTCCAAAAGATGGGCAGAGTCAAACAAGGAAGTAAATTTTCCTCAGGTGTTGAGCACTGAACTGAATCTAAAAACCATACCAGGTCTGCCACTCAAAAGAAAGCAGTAATCTTGGGCAGACTCAACTTCTGGGCCTTTCAACTTCTGGGCCTTTGTTTCATTAATCATTAAACAATAATAATAAAAGGGAGAGAAGGATGGATCAGATGACCTGATAGAAATTCCTAAAACCTTAGATACTAAACTAGAAAGGATATTAAAGACAACCTAAATAAGGTATTCACCCCACCCACTGTATGAACTCTACCTCCTTTTGTTCATACCTTTGCCTAATCCACTCTAATAAGTAGGGATAGGACCTGTGACTTTCTTCTAGGTAAAGAATACAGTAAAGGTGATGAGATGTCACTCAGGCTGAACGATGCCAAGTAAGGAAAAGTAGTTTATGAGACCTAGTTAGTGTAAGTCCCAGTATCTTTTAACTGAACTTCTAGTTTTCTTTTGCTATGACACTCTAAGTGCATTTATTTAAGCTTCAAGTGATATATACATAATTCAGCTCTCTTGTCTAGACAGTCTGAGACTGTCCAAAGGGATCTGAAAGATAATAGGCAGCTTTGTTTTCTAATATAGTTGGCACTCTTGGAGAATAAAATAATTTAATAAAAACATTTTCTAGTCTATGGATGATATGTAGAGAATTCTATCTATCCTCTTTACATTCAAAAGACATTAAGTCCCATTTCAAATAAAAATGGAAGGATAAGTTGTAGCAGTGTTACTCTAGATAGTGTCTAACGGAACCAAATTTTTACAATGAGGAACGATCCTGGGCCAACTTAAAAAAAGAAACAAACTTGTAATTTTTACCAACTGTTTTCCTCATTTAAGAAACAAGTGAATGGGCAAGGATAAAATAGACTATTTTGCAGTTAAGAAAATGCTTATATGTGTAATATTAAAGGATTATGATCTGATTAACCCATGAGCATTAGATATTGTTATTACTGCCTGATATAAAAATCTTTCAGCATTTCTCAGATGGGAATTTTGCCTCAAATTTTGTAGTAGCACCATGAAAAGTAGGGTAGCCTCTATAATTATCTCAGAACATCTAAATAAATCCACCTCTTATAAAGAGCTATAATTACTTTGATGAAGTTGTCTAAACACCCAGCCATCCTGTCTTTGAAGAATTTGATATAGAAGAGGAAGTTACTTCTCTAAAGCTTTCTGCTGATCTCAGTGAAGTATTTTCAAATAGGAAGAAAAAGGAAAGGTCATAAGAATGTTTCTTACAAGCTGTTTCTAAACTACTATTACCAAAATAATTGTAATTTCAAACTAATTGAAGACATATTTAGCAGAATGGGCAAATGCTCAAGGTCAGAATTCCATTGGGGTACTCAATTTTGTATACAGATCACACTTTCTAGCAATAACCTCATTGACCTTTCCCCGAAATCCACCCAGAAAAATGCTCTACCTTTTCCTGCCGAGCATTGAGACTCAGAGATAAAACCAAATAAAGTCCACTGCTGACTTAAGCGGCTGGCAAGTCACTGAGAGAGAGCTTTATCTGTCGGGCAAAGCCCAGCTGCCCTTCTCTTAGATCTTTTTCCTTGTATAATTCTAGCAAAGAGTCATATCTGCTCAGCTGTGTCCTGCACAGCATCTTCAGGAGTGCTCATGTGTACTTGAACTTGCATGTCACAGTGAGAAGGCAGCAATGGCATTTTAATGAGACATTTCTCCGCATGCCTTAACGGCTATTTTCAAGCATTTTACACAAAAATCCTTGGCAGTTGTTTTGAAGATAAAACCAGAGAAAATAAAGTTACCAACAGCCAGAGTAAGTGCTGATGGGCCACTAGGAAGAACATCTTACTCCCCTGGGGTAAGGAATGGAAAATAGTGACAGATGAAGAATGCCCATCTTCACGAATAAAATCCTGTTTCACAAATACTACACCAAGATTCAGGATTTTAAAACTTATTAGATAAATAGTTGAGTTCTATGTCACATGCCTATAATCCCAGCAATTTGGGAAGGCTATGGCAGAAGGACCCCAAGTTCCATGCCAGTCTGGGCAAGTTAGCAAGACCCCGTCTCAAGATAAAAAGGGTTGGGGATGAAGCTCAATGGTAGAGCACCCCTGAGTACAATCTCCAGTCTCACAGTAAATAAATAAATAAATAAATAAATAAATAAATAAATAAATAAAACATTTGTTGAACAAAGTTTTAAAGGAATTAATTGTCCATTGTTTTGTAGTGTAGGATTCTCTATTCTAAAATAAGAAGGAAAAAAAGAAACTGTTGATTTGTTCAAGGTCACACAAAAAACTTTGAAGAATATTTCCATTAAAAAAATAAATCCTAGAGAAGAACAGGGCATGGAGGAGACCCTACAGGAGTTCTTAACATCCAGACCCCTGTAACTCAGGCCTGGCACCAGTAGCTCAACTCTTCTTCCTCCATATTTTGTCATTGACACAACCTGACAGGCTGATGTAGCAAGATCGCATGCTGGCAGCAATTCCTTTCTGGATCCTTGGCCGACCTAGCATCTCATTAGCCCATCAACTTGGTTTCTCACCTTCACTGATTAGGTGTTTTTATTTTTTTCCCTTTACCCTAAAGATATTTGCACTTCTTATGAAAAGGCTTCTGCTTAAACACCAGCTTGGTGTATGTGAAGTGTATGTATTTTTGAACCTGAGAGTTAATCATCACCCAATTATCATCTTAGACTTTACTTGAGAACTTTGTTTTTCTTGCTTTCTATGCACCTGATATATCATGAGGAACAAGTTATGTAGGGTAATCAAATTTATTTATCATATATTTATCCGAATAATCAAAAACAGTACTCAAATGGAATTAAGGATCAGATACAAACAGGTAGACCCTAAATAGATTCAGAAAATAAACTTGAATCTTTGGACCTCTCCAGGCATCGAATGAAAGGATGGGGAGAGACTCTGAAGGTCACATCATTACTCTGTATTATCCCTGGTCACCCAATCACTCTATTTATGCTTAAAAATGTGAATGATAGGGAGCTCATTATTGACCAAGGCACTCATACCATTTTGAAATGATTCTGACATTGATAGCATTTTTGTTATATTTTATTATGCTTTTATTTATATTTTGTTGTGCTTTATTTATTGTGTTACCTTCACTGAGCTGAAATCTTTCTTCCTGAAACTTATACCTACTATCCTCAGTCTTCTCACTTGGAGCTACACAGAAAGGCAGAATAGCACTTCCTCAGCCCTGCAGGTGTTTAGAGACACAGCTCTCCAGTCTTTGCCATTCTACTGTTCTCTCAAAATATACATCTATGATCCAATTTAAAACCATAAAAGACGGGTAATAAGAGTTCATTAGCAGTTGAGTGGACTAAAATATAAATCAGCTAGTAAGATAGGTACCAAACTCCATCCAGCTTTCAAGACAAAGCTAAGTGGCCCTTCCTCCGTGACTGCCTTGGGCAATAGAGCCCAGGCAGCCCTCTATCAGACCCAGGTGGTGTCAGTGAAAATCCTCCTGCACTGCAGAATGGTTGGGATTGACATCTTCTTCTAGGACGATTCCACAGAAGGAAAATTTTCCAAGTGAGTTCATAGACTTAGACATATTCTAGCATTAAACCCAATGTGCTCTGCAGAAACCACTTACCTCTTTTTAATTCATTAGTTCAGCCATAAATAAAGAATTTGTAGTATTGTATAAAATATAAAAGTCCCCTTTGTCTCTAATCTTTAAATGATGCTGTGATTCAGATTAACCTAAAAAAATAAATTCTTCCTCACCTCGCAAGTGATTCCTGAACATGTGTAAATAAGACTGTCTGTTGATAGTTTTAATAATAATTATTTTCATCTATTAAATATCTAGCATGTGCTTTGAAGGCATTTATGCAATTTTTTATCACAAGGACCTTGAGAGTTAGTTTTCATTATCACCATTTTACATATCAGAAGCAGCAACACGAAGAGGTTAAGTAACTTGACTAATGTCAACTAGTAAGTGATGAGATCCTGAACTCATCTTCCTGAAACTAAAATAATAAAATTTTATTCATTAAGGTATCAAAACAAACAGTAGGTATCTCAAGGTACATTTCCACAAAAGCAGAAACCAATGCTAAATCTTAATTTTGTTGCTTCTCTCTAATGTAATACAATCCTAAGGAACAGAGTAGGGGACAAGGAGAGAAGAGTGAGACAGGAGGGACAACCAATTGCTCTGTCTGTGGATCATCCTACAAGAAGCCATATAATTATATCTCACTGTATACACCTCATTATATCCAACTTATATTCAGCTTTTTTGATGCAATATAAAATTGATCTTTCTCCCTCCCTTCCTTCTTTCCTTCCTTTCTTCCTTCTCTCTTTCCCTTCTTTTTTTCCTTTTTTTTTTCTTTCTTTCTTTCTCTATTTCATTCCTGTGCTCGGGATTAAACTCAGAGCCTTGTGCATGCTAAGCAAGCACTCCACCACTGAGCCACACTTCCAGCCCCTGAAACTTCCATTTGTAATAAACACAGTATGAGGTTAAGGCTCAGACTCTGGGAAACAAATTCAGGATCCCAGCCAGTATAAAAAAATGTGAGGCATATTTGGGATAGTAGATGTGCTTTTTTGGAGGCGTGCAGGGTGTGCACTAAACCGTACTTAATCTCTTCGTGTTGCTGCTTATGATATGTAGGCACATCTACTTAAGGATTTGCAGCCCTTCGGTGGTCCCCAGCTTTCAATCCCCCTGAGTCTTTCCTTAGGCATTTCTTTCCCTTTTTCTTAATATGCAGCCCAAATAAAGAAAGCACGTTGTAAACAGGTTACATAAGTGAGCACATGCTCACAAGCAAATGTTAATGACCTTGGGTGCATGTGCTAAATCAGGGTGTTGATGGTTTGGCTAAATACTAAAAGCATAGTCAGCAGGAAGCTGTAGTGAGGGACCCTAAGTACAGCCACCTTGGGCCTGCCTTGCACACAGCATAGCTTCTTATTTTTTTCTTTGAAAGGGAAAGTAGATCCCACTGTCATTGAGTCCCATTCAAGGTAGAAAGCAGACATAGTATCTTAGGCCAAGAGGGATGGCGAAAAACTTACCATTACATTGCTACAGCTTGTCCCAAGAACTTATCTAATATTCATTATTAACTTTCCATCATCTTTTCTAGATTTCCTGCAGTCTTGGCCAGCACTTCAGCTGACCTGGAAGACTTACTGAGTGGGGTGACCCAAACACTTATCCTTCATTTATCCATGACCTTAATGGTGTTACTCTTTGAAAGTCAAGATTTTGAAGTGTTTATTCACACTTATTGTGGGTATAGAAGCACCAGGTGCCACAGGGAGTCCTATGTTTTCGAAACAAATTCCTACTAAGGCTTACTGTGTAAAACCAACCTTAACTCATCATGGGTATTCAGGGTCCTCTGCTCCCATCAGAATGGCAACTCATTTCTATGTGTATTCCACTGACTTAGGATGCACACAACAACCACAAAGAAGTTAGAGCTTAAAGTTCAAGGTAACTATTAGTACCTCTAACAGAAGCATTTTTCTTCCATGATCTGTGACTACTAACTTGGCAAAGTGTAAAATCAGTGGGAACTGAAAGTACAAATTCTACTGCCAATTCACTGAGAGTGAGGTAAGAAGAGCCAGCTCTATTTCTACCGCTCAGTTCCCACACCCAAATATACTAACTCCTATGAATACTGTTGGCCCTGCAAGCAGACTGCACTCTGGTGATCAGTGCACCCATCCCCAAGAATATTATGTATGCCCACATTGCCTCCTTAACTGAACCTTTAGCAATGCACTCTCCTATTCTGCATAGATGGCATATTCTTCTAGTAATATCAATGTATCTATTACCATGCAACCATTGTTATATGGCTCTTTTGCTGTGAAAGAATCTCTTTCAATAAAATAATGGTCTGAGGACTACCATGACAATGGCCAGACATTGTGTAAGTCCTTAATCAGTCATGATGGAAGCACCAAAGGTGGGAAGGAAAACAATTTCTGGGGTAGGTGTTGATTTCTGTAAGAAGCAATTTTTGCCCTTTGTGAGTGAAATGGTCAGTGTAACTGACCTGGTGTCAGGTCATTAGTTAATTTTCTGGAGGAATGATACCATAGGGAGGGGTCATCTTTATAACAGGCCTGATTTTCAGTGCAGCCTGTGCTACGGCTTCAGATGAGTTTCCTTAACAGCTGCCCTGGGGCTCTTTGGTGTCTAATGTGTTTTGAGTGAACAGTTGATCACCTTAAGTTCATTATGTTCTCATTTCAAATTTTCCAATCAAGAGTTTTAAATAAATAAATATATATCATATATATATATAGATATATTTCTTATAATTATCATTTACTCTATACCATTCAAGCCCTCAGCCACCGCATACCCATCGCCTCAGATTCCACATGAATCTCATTGCTGTTGTTGACAATTGACAACTTTGGTGCTTACAACCACTCTGGTTTTCATTAGCAATGAAGTCCTTATACTCATTGGATCAAAGAGTAATCCAATTTGAATTCCCATCTCCTGTATAAAACTACCCACCCCCATATCAGCTCTCTCAAAATGCCTTGCCTCAAAAAGTAGTCTAAAGCAAAGATGTATAAGCTGCAGCTTTACTCAGGAGTGGTACCCAGGGAGCAAGATTGAGGGGGGAAAAAGCGAGGGAGGAGGTAGACCTCATAGGTATGGTCACAAAGCCCAGTCCATGGCATCCCACTGTCCATGGCAACACAAAATGTTTCAGGATGGCAGGTGAGAAGTACACATACTTCAAGACACAGTCCTGCTTGGTCAAGCCTGTGTGATGTCATTCAGAATCCATACAGAATATAATACCATAGTCTCTGCTGAAATATGACTCAGGTGAGACCAAGAAGTTTTGGGATTGCAGTGCAACTCAGTACTAGAGCACATGTCAGGCTTGTGTGAGGTCCTCAGATCAATCCTCAGCACCAAAAAAATGCAATTTTGAAATGGCAAATAAATAGTTCCCAATCCAATGAACAAGTTCAGGAGGAAATAAATGCATTTTTGGCATTAGCGTCTCCCTGACACTTTGAAATCATTTGTCTTAGATAGTTACCCAACCTATTTTATTACTCCCTCTAATCAAAGGATTGGATCTGCTCCAAATTTTCTGATGAATGAGAAAGGCCATGAGGTCAGTTCAAAGCTAAAAAGTCCTCAAGAAGTAGGCAGGGCTTCTCTAATCTGATTTGGATATGTAGGCATCTCTCCTGTTTATTGTTTGAATAAAAGTGCAAGCACAGCAGAGAAAAATAACAAATGTCTTATTTTGATTGTCCAAGCACAGAGTAATGAAAAAGGCAAACTAATAGAAATTAGGAAATGTAAATCCAATTTACAAAATTCTTCCAGGGCTAATAAAACAAGGTATAACATTACTTGCACAAACAAAAGACTGCTGTTTTATTGTCGTTTTTACTGCATATGATTTTGACTCTGACAACATTCTTTTTATATGCTAGTTATATGAATATTCTATTCAATGTTTAAATGTAAAAAGCTGCAGAAACAAAGAGCACAGCTCCCAATGACCAGAACACTGAGTCACTAAAGTAAATTATAAGGAATCGATATGCAATGATGTTATAAAGCAAAGAATTTCAAAGCCCACTGAACTACATGATCCTGCAGTTCAGACACCCTTCTTTCAGACTTGACTATGCCTTCTATCTGCATCTGACAACCTATGCCTACCCCTGGACAAAGGTACAAAATATAGTACTAAGAAATTCAGATCTGCTTGGAACTGAAATTTCCAAATACATGGAAAACACAGACTGAGGGCCCACTCAGAAGAGAGAAAGTGTGTGTGTGTTGGGGTTGCGGGGCGCGGGGAGGTTCCTAGGTATAAAATCATGCAGCAAGTACTCAAATCCTATCATCTACCACTTTTCTAGAAAGTCTTTCTTTTTCTACTTCCATATACAACATGGTTAAGGTAGGCACAGTCAGGTTTATATAACACAATTCTGTCCCTTGATCATGGTCATATGATTCATTTTTGAGCTGAAATGCATCAATTGACACTTCTTCAAAGTCTTTTTTTCACTTCAACCATTCTTCTGCTTATAAGTTAATACAGAAAGAAAAGTGGTCTCTCGTTACAAATAAAATTATAGTAGAAGTTCAGAATGAAACTTGAGATGATAAGTTCTTCTTATAAGAAATCTGCTTTTCCTACCAAGACCTGAGCCCTGATTCCAAACTGTGCCTTAAGTTGACTTAATATGAATAATAACTATGTCCATAAATTGTTTTTATTGATTAATCTAAGTTTAACGAGACTCTAATCCTTATAAGGAAAATTAAAAAAAATAAAAATAGGCCCTAAGCATCTGTTCACCACTCATGGCTAAATGTTGTCTACCAGAAAACTCTAGATTTTGACCCTTTGAAGGACCTAATATGTTCGAAATGATTATGCACCTTTAATGTGAGCTTGTTTCCATGTTAGTGCAGTGAGAGACAAGTTTCAATGTAGCCTCTTGAATTCTATCTTCCATCGCTCATGTTTTTGTGAAATCTCCTCACCCTGAGTAGGAGTGGGATCTGGGACTCCATCTAAACAATGGAGTGTGTCCAAGGTCACAATGAGTGCAAAAGTTTCCCTTACCCATCTTGGTAGACTCTCTTCCTCTTTACTGGATTTGAAATAGACCATGGTTAAGAGGGCCTATGGATAGGACCAGGTGGCAGAGATTTGCAGCTGACATCAAGGAGTTAAAAGCAAGAAGCTGGCCATACATCCTTCAGACACAAGGAAATGAATTCTGCCAAAAAATAGATTAGAATGCAGGTTCTTCCCCAAGCCAACCTCCAGAGGAGAATGCAGCTTGGATGCACCTCGACTGTATTCCCAAGAGATTGAGCAGAGAACCTGACCACATGGTGCCTGTGCTGAGTCCTAAGCTGCAGAATTGAGTAATGAATGTGTGTTATGTGAAGCTCCTATGTGTTTAATGAGATGTCATATTAGTCAAGGTTCTCTAGAGGAACAGAATCCACAGGAAGTATGATTATAAAAAAGGAATTTATTAGATTGGCTTACATGACCAGAAGCTGGATAGTCCACAATGACTGTCTGCCAACAAGAGAACTGGAAGAACCAGCAGCGGTGCAGTCTAAGATGCAGAAGCCCCAGAACCAGAAAGATCAACAGTGCTACTCTAGTCTGAGACCAAGGCTTCTGGAAACTCCCTGGAGAATCACTGGCAGGGTCTGCTTTGGAAGAGTGAAGAAGCAGGAGTCCAACAACCTCAGAGGATCAAAGCAGCAATCAAGAATCCATTCAAGAAGAGCTGAGCTTGCATCTGCATCTGCTTCCTTGTTCTTCCAACTTTTAATCCATCCAAGCCACCATCCTACTGGGCGATGCTGCCCAGGCTGAGGGAGGGGCTCCATTTCAGTTCACTATCCCACATTCCAATCATTCCTAGACACACCCTCATTGACACACCCAGAAGCCTCTTAATCATTGGCATCTCTTCATCCAATCAAGTTGAGAATCCAAATTAACTATTACAGATATTATCAGCAATAGAAAACTAATGCACATAAGAATAGTGAAACCATTCAAGCTGTAGTATCAGAATATGACCAAGAGGAAGACTTTAAGGGGAGTTTCATTAAAAAGTGCCAAGGTTAACACCCTGTCTTATTATCCTCAAGTGTCCTTGAGCCACTCCTAGTGGATAAGGCCCATGTCATAGTTTTAAGGTGGAGAATTGTTGCTACAAAGAAGTGAACAGAAGGAAATATCAGTTCATCAAAATCCTGATGCTTTTCTCCTGGAAACTTACCTAAACAAGTGTGAATTTAAAATGTCTTTAAATATGAAAGACTTTTCCTTCCTAGAGTGTGGATCAATAAGTAATTTGAAAACTAAATCACTTGGCCTGTTTAGATGGTTTATAAATAACAGCAATGACGAAGTGACAACAGAAACAAACTATCCTGCAAAGTGTCCACTTATTCAATTGATTCCTTTGGTCTCACTTTTGATTTTTCAGAAGTGGAAGTATTCCAGAAGGTAGAGTTTAAACCTTCATAACCTCTTAAACTGAGGGCAATGAAAATAGAACCTAACCTTTGCAGGGAACATCTTTGTTTCAGAAGATGAAATTGCACAATAGCTACCTTCCTGTGCTTCTTATTAGAAGTGGTACTGGTGTCCCATTGATGGGCTCCAATTCCAGCTGAGTCAGTTATTAGCTGTGGGAAACTGAGTGAGCCATAAAGTTTCTTTAAGTACCTAATATAACTAGTGTGTTGGTAGCAATTCTTAAAAGATGACTTTGTGACAAAGCTTGAGAGTGAGGATATATATTGCAAGGATCAAGATTTTGACATCAGACAATCCTATGTTTGACTGAAAGCTCCAGTATCTGCAAGCTATATCTCCCAGTGACCACATTAACTCCACAAGACACAAGGTACTCTAACAACTATACCTTTAAAATGATATGGAGATCAACTAACCCAATACACAAAAAGTCTCATTCCAGGGCCTGATATCTAGTAAATGTGCAATAAATGTTATTCATTACTACCACCTGAACATTCCCAGTAAATCATATATTTGATGCCTGGTTCCTTTCTCCATATACTTTTGTCACCCTTCCCTGTCTTGTTCCTATACTCTAGTTCAGAGATAACATCCAGAAATTCTGGGATTTTAAAGCTGCAAGAAATTCCATTAAAAAAAATAGATATGCAATCAAACATTCTCTGAAAATGTAATTATACTAAAATCTAAAAGAAAAATGTATTCAAAATTTCTAGGTATTTGAAAAAATGGAGTATACTATTTTCAATTTTTATAATAGTCCACATATGTATATTTTGTCATAATACACTCTACTGCCATGTATATCTAAAAGCAAGAAATAACCACAAAACAGAAACATCAAGAGTTGCCATCATCTGGTAAGGGCATTCCTGTTGCAGCAATAGACACACCCACTCAAAAGGAGTGCATCTTGCATTGATTGATAGTGGGGATAATGGATATGGACTTTGTTATACTGAGTGAGAACAGAAAAACACGCCAATATTCCATATAGACAATATGCATTTGTTGTGGTTTCTTCCTGCTTCCACTTTTTCTTCCTAGTCCCTCAGCCTATTAGAAAGTGCTGTCCATATTCAGGGTGTTTCTCCCTCCTCAGTCTGCTGTCCCACATGCCAGTCATCATTGGAAGTATCCTCACAGTTGAACCCAGAAGTCTCTCAATCCTGGGTATTTCCTAGACATCTGTCAATCAAGCTGACAATCCAGATGAACCATCACGTACATATACCGAGATGATGTAAATAGTTGTGCTCTAATACGTATCATGGGACTATTATGTATGTGCCACTCTTCAAAATATCACATGGAAATTGAAAGGGGGTGATTTCCTTCTACCATATTATTTGTAATTAAGAAGATATTTAATTTTCACCACAATGTAATTAATAATTGCCTAATAAAATTATAGATGAATAGAATAAAGATTCTATTTGGGATTTAGTCCACTTGTTTGCCTTAAAATTTCAGAACTCTAGGAAGAAAATCCTCTATAAACATCAATATATGTGGATCTCCTTTGTTTTTTTAACAAGTTTGAGCCATATGGAGGATATGAAACAGAAACTGACATGCTATTAATGGAGAAATTTTAAAATTGCAATAGATTTTTAAAGATTGATAGTGGGGATAATGGGTATGAGCTGTGTTATACTGAGTGAGAACAGAAAAACATGCCAATATTCCATGTAGACAAGCTAGTACGTTGTGAACACTTGATGAACAAGTATATTACCACCAACCTCCCACTTTCTGTTGAGAAGGAAATAATGTGAATCAAATAGCAAAGGCAAGTTTTTAACGCCTCATAGGACATCTCTGACTAAACATCCTAATGTTCTTACCCAAGATGTAAGATCTAATAAATTACTCTTAAAGAAACAATTTTGCATAGAAAATCTCAAAGTACTTGTTGTATTTATGAAATTGTGGCATTTGAAAAGAAAGTGATAAATTATCATCATCTCTTGAATGTTAGAGAAAGAAGAAAATGAGGGGGAAAGGGAGGTGTGTGAACAATCCATTAAGTTGTAAGGTACTTGGTTGGCTTTATCAGTTCATGGTAAAAGATTCTTTTATTTTATTTTTTCTAGCACATTTCCCTGCCTCCATTCTTGGGTACCTCATAATGTACTTCTGATCATATGGATTAGCAGTTGAGCCAGTTCTGTGGAATCATAGTTCCCAGAAACTGTGTGGGGTAGTCTTTTGAGTTAGAAAAAAAGCATGCTTGAGTTTATCCTCTGGACTGATACATGAAATCCAAGTAAAAGAACATCCGAGTAGACTGGATCTGCCAATGGTCCTCCATCTCATCATGTCAGAAGATGTTTCTCCAGAGAAAGGCAAGGTGATCAGCACACGGAGAAGACTTTGAATCAATAATGCCTTTTATTAAATCAGTATTTTTTTTGGCAATACAAACATTTATGACCCCTACAAAGGCACATTTAAAAATACATTCTAGTAATATTTCTGGCATGGAGGAATTTTATCATACTCCCTGGTAGCAGGACCCTGACCTAAATATTATTTCCAGCAAAAATAAAGTCATCAAAAATTTAGAGAACATTTCCGATAAATATCTAGATGTTTATCATGCATCTCACCTTTACACTATCGTAGTGTTCCTCAGAACATGTTTTCAGTGTCTTAATCAAGAGAGTAGGAACTTTTATACAATCATATTTGGAATTTTGGAATAATTATTCACAAGGCTAAGGATAACAAGGAATTAACTTTTTTAAAATAGTTAATGATTCAAAAATGTACCTATTCTACTCGGGGGAGAAGTCCCTCAACTAGCAAACTACATCCTCAGGTAATGACAAGGATTGCATTAATTCCAGGGTTCCTGAGTCTCTGTAATTGAACTGCGTGGCGCTCCACCAATGGGAGAGAATAAAAGGGAAGAAACTTGCAGGAGAGAGACCCTTGATGCAACAGGAAAGCTATCCATTGGGTATTTCATTACAGTGATTCAGAACATGGTGGGTGTGGTAAGAATTTTGGGTTAAGATCTTGGCTCTGCTGATCATGAGATATAAGATCTATAGGGAGATCATGAGATATAAGACCTATAGGGAGACAAATCATTTGTCTCACTCGTAAAACAGATAATATTATTACCTACATGATGCGGTCAGCATAAGGATTACATTATCCATAGGATCACCTTGGATTGTATGGTCTTTGCTTACCACCTTAGCTCTACAGTCCATTCCTCTTCCTCCACTTTGGTGCCTAGGAGGTAGGCTTGTGTGATCTGCAGGACTCCACATCCTTCTCTGGCAAATGCAAGTCACCTGTAGGAGACTGGTGGGCAGGGGAAAACTGAGATCTGTGTGCTTTTTCTCATAGCTAGCACTCTGCCAGGACAGCATTAGGAGTGCTGCAACCTTATACCAAAAACCAGGTTGGTATCAACAGACATTCTTCCATAGCTACAATTTTGCCAAGGTGTATTAACCTTTCCCACCTCCTGCTCCCTCTAGCTTAGAAGGTAGTAGCAGCTTCCCTGGGGTACCTCACCATCTTCTATTGACTCATATTAATTTGTAAGCACTCCTTAAACTCTTGAACCACCCTTTTACATGCACAATCTCTTTCCTGCTGGATCCTTGCATGCTTAGAAGAGTGTCCATCACACAGTATATGATGTGTGTGATTGCAGATGTAGAGTGGCATCTTTTCTGATAAGCACAATAATCACTTTAAGAACAAATAAACATAAACTCTCCTAGAACAAAATTATAATTCAAAGATTTAAGAGGGCTCAACTGCTACTTCTTTCTAGAAATTGTGCCCAGGAGACTACAGGTTGTAAAAAGCAAGAGAAGTACCAGCTATTAAGACATGCAGTGAATGAGAACATCTAAGTAAAAAAGAATAAGTATCCCACTACACTTAAAAGTTGCTACATTTTTATTCAAATAAAATGTAGAGTACACAGGGAACAAATATAGACACTGAGAATTGTTTTTAAAAGTATGCTAAATTGTGTAGAAAACAGGAAGAGTAGAGTGCCGTTAGTTCTTTAAGTTTAATTTTTAAAAACTCTAACAAGCATCACCATTTAGACTGCTATACAAATTTGCAGCTGTCTCAAGGGAAAAACACAAATGTCAAGCAAGTTTGAAATCCAGGCTCATCACCTGGTGAAAATATGCCAACTAACTCAGAGAACTTACCAAGAGAAAGGATTATGGAAATAAGTGGTTGTGAGCTTTTCATCTTTCTTATTTAAGGAATGGAGAGAAGTTAAGCACAATGAATACTAAAGTTGTTATTTGTGGGAGGAAAAAACAAGTGGTAATGAAAAAATACTTAAAACATGGATGCCTGCTGTATTCTGTATCCCATGCATTTAAAGGAGTAAACCAGGGCATGGGATTGTATAAATACAGGATTTTTCTTTATTCAGATTTTTTTCTACCCTTATAAACAAAGAAGAGTCATGTCCTTTAAAAGTCTTGCCATCTATATTAATATGCTGTACTGAGTGTTATCAGCAACTTACTCTAGAGAGAACCTCTACAAGTAGAAATAAATGCCAGCCCAAATGTTGCTTCTCATTTGTTTCTATAAGTCTGCCTAAAGAATTACAGATTTTCAAATAAAATTCATTCTATTATTAGTTTTTAGCATTATAGAAAGACTGCAATAATTTTCCATTTGGTAGAAGAAAGAAACCCAAACTTTCCCATTACCAGAGAATTGTTTAGGGGGAAAAGGAAAGAGAGGAGTTGGGGAGAGAAGTGTTATGCACTTCTAAGCAGAAATCATTGTGAAGAAGGAAAAAAAATACGTATCATCTCTCATTCTATTACAATTTTGACATGTTTTCCCTTTCTCACTTCTTTTTCCAGCTGCATATTGCTCACCAGCTCTTCTAAACAGATCAGATGTCCTTGTTATTATCTCTCCTGTTAAAGGTGAGGGATGTTTCCAGCATATTTACCTCTGCTCTTTGTGTGTTGGGCATAGAAAACACCAGTGGCTCCTGTTTAATGAAATCAAGTTTAAAGCAAAATAGGGGCAAGGTTCTACATGCACAGGCAATGAGGAGAAGCCAAATGGGATAGATTGAAGGTAGCATTTAAACTTACAGAGACTGGTTTTTGATTAGGGCAGTTCAATGAACTGGTAAGTCATTTGTGAGCTAAAAATTCTGTGAATGAAGGTAGCCTTTTCCTCTTTTGCACAGTTGGGGAAAAATGACTATATATTCAATGCTAACTATATAATAAAACCTCATAGAATCTGTTTCTGCCAAGTCCTGTATTTATGAGTTGGATACCAATGGGGGAAAAAGAAGATCTAGAACTATTCTAAGTTGCCAAGCTACTTTAATAATAACAGGAGGAAGAAGCTATTAGGAGACTATTAGTTGTGAAACTATGTTTCTTCATAGGGCCCTGGCTAACTCTTCTCTATGACCAATCTCTCTTCCATTAGATTCAGGTCATTCCGTTTGCATTTGATAGGGAAACGGAGCTCAGGCTCAGGGTAATGAAATGAGGGAAGATGTCAACTTCAAGTCTTACTCTGTGAAAGCCGGACGGTATTTCTTATGTAAACACTTGCCATAAAAAATGACAATTAACATCATGCTGGCATTTTAATCAGCAGACTTTAGTTTGAACAACTTGCAGGAACAGACGGAGATAAAGTTTTGATAATAGATTCGGGTATCTTAAAAACCGAATGATTAGAAATTCTATTTGGTTTTAAGCACATTACCTCCCTGTCTTGTCAGCAGATGAAGTAGTATGGTTTCTGTGAGGAACTCCAGCCCTGGTTTAGTGAAATTCAAGACAGAATTTCAATGTCGTTGGACTATGCAGCCTTTACTAGATTTGTGACCATCACATTTCCACATTTTATCCCTCTTACACCTCCAGGTAGAAGGTATTCTCTTTTGTTGAAGGTTTGATACACTGGGAACCTTCTAGTTTAGCCCTGTTAACTAAACATCCAACATAGGAAGTCTAATTACAAAGGAAATACAACTTGCCTATGAGAGGATTATATTAATTTGAAAAAGCTTTTGGTTAACTGAAATGGATATCTAAAAACATGAAACCTGGGACATGAGCTATGAGATAGGTAATGGTTGGAAAGAGGAATGAGGAATAAGCATTTGAAAGAAGAGGTATATTAATTCATTTACTATTTGCATACATGCTAAACAGGTCATATGTCAGGTACTGCTAAACTTTGAAATAGAAAATAGTCACTCAATGAGATGGACAGGATCCTCAGTGCATGGAGCCTTCCTTCTAGCAAGAAGAAACATACAATAAACATATAGTAAGTGAAAAGGATATTGTCTCAAAGTGATAAGTGCTGATAAGGAAATAAAAGGGTATGGTGGGAAGTATTCAGGTACGGGATGAAGAAGATGCATCAGGTGGAATTAGTCAAAATAGTCTGATGAGAGTCATTTAATTGAGATTTGAATAAAGAAGAGTCTACCTTACAAACTGTCAGGGAAAGAAACTCAAGTGTAAAGTCATTGATGACTAATTTTCCCCCCAAAAAAGACATATAAGTTGATGTGGATGAAGCAGGCAGACACCTGGAGATCAGGTTAGACGGCCCATTCAGGACAGATAGAGGGATTCAGAGATTGTGTTAAAAATGTACGCACAAAATCTAACCTTTTTAACATGCTAGATACTCAAAAGGCTGAACCAGAATGATCACTTATTCAAGTCATCTTGGGCAACTTAGCGAAACCTTGTGTTAAATTAAAATAAAAAGGCCTTGGGGTGTGTCTCAGTGATTGCCTCGCATGTGTAGGCTCTGAAGTCAATCCGCAGTACCACAAAAGAGAAAAAAAAAAGATTATTGAATTTTATTCTGAACTAAATAGGAGTGATTAGAAATCTTTAAGTGTCTAGGACTGTCATAACAGAATACCAAAGACTGGGTTGCTGAAACAAGAGAAATTTATCTTCTTAACAGTTGTGGAGGTTGGAAGTCAAGGTCAAGTATAGCAGGGCTGGTTTCTGTGGAGGCCTCTCTCCCTGCCTTGCAGACAGCCACTACTGGCTGTGTCCTCGTGGGGCCTTTCCTCTCTACATGCTCACTCCTGGTATCTCTTCCTCTTTCTCATAAGAAACATTATTGGATGGGGGTCCCATGCTGATGACCTCATTTAACCAAAACTTCTTCTTTAGAGGCCTATCTTCAAAAGTGGAAATGCTACAGTTTAGGTCTTGGAAATATGAATTTGGGGGTCATAACTTAGTCTATCACACATTGTTAATGTGATCTGATCTTATATTTATAAAATACCCCTCTGGTTGCCATGGAGACCTTGGATCTGGTTGGAGGAGGAAAGGCCGGAGTGTTGTAGGAAGAGTCAGAATAAATATTCATTTACTGTATTTCATGCTAAAGTCTTCCGAAAAACTGTTTCTAGATGCATGTAAAAGACATAGGAAAGGATAGCTTATTAGCTGTTTATCTTAGATCTAAAGGTCAATCCCAAACAAAGAATTTTGGAGGTACTCGAACTAAACACATTCACACACAAATTCTCTGGTGGTTTCTTTCCCTTCTCCTTTAAGGAATACAGGTCATGGGTTTCCTTTCTACAAATTCCAAGAAAAGCACTGTTGGATCAGCAGCAGCAGGATGAAGAAGCTTCATAGATCCTGGGAGTCCCGCTACCCACATGAGGCAGCACATTGCTGCAGTGTTATTAGCTAGAAGAAGTGATTTGTTAACTGAGCCCCATTTACCATTGCCCTTTCAGAGTCTGGATGTTGGCCCTAGACATACTGAAGCAAGGAATTCCCTTTCCCCACCCCAACTCAATTGGAGCAGAAATTGAGAGGAAGGTGATAGTAAGAACAGCTACGATTCTGAGATTGTAATTAATCCTAGTTGAATACTTTAAAAACAGTATCTCCTTAAACAGAGAATAATTCTATGAAGATGTTATTAACTCAGCTTCAGAAATGAAGAAAATGAAGCTCATAGGGGATGAAGATACTTGACAATAATCACATAATGAGTAAGTTTGAAACCTGGAAGACCTCAAAAGCCTTGATTATAAGCTCCATGCAATGGAACACATGTCTGCACACCTCTGAGGAAAATATCAGCAAAGTTCTAGAATTGCAGGAATTAAATCTGCATTCTCAGAAGCTGGTTTTGAGGGGTCATTCCTCCCTGCCAGAGCCTGGTCAGGCAGAGCGATGGGCACTAGTCTCTAAGACTGTCTCAGGGTGCCCAGGGTATAGGGGATAATAATGCTGAGATGAAGCAAGATTATGTCTCAAAAAGTCCTGGAGGTAGCCACCATGTGACTCCACTTGGAGGATTTCTGTGAGAGACAAGTTGCTTGTTAAAGATGAGCAACACCATGGGGGTGGGTGATGCTAGTTTAGTTTCAAACTAAAATTCTTTATGCACACAGCATGGTGCCTCTCAAAGTGAAATTCTGTACTATTATCTAGCACTCCAATATCACAGAGACAGGGAAAGCATGTCAAGACTTACTGAAAGACTAATCAATTGATGGTACTGGATGGGCTCCATGAGAATGTTAAAGGATAATGTTTGGGGATTAAACTCTATTTGCTGATCCTTTGAATTTTGATGATCCACTGACTTTTGAAGCTGCAGAGCATCATCAAAGTTTGCAGTACAAGGAAGAATAAAGTGGCTGACTACATCAAGTATTGTGCAAGATGGAAAGAGGAGAAGATTGCAGGCCCATGGACTCTGGGTTCCCATTTGCCTCTAACTTGAAGCAGCATGAGACAGACCTCCTCCCTTTTCTCATGCTCCCTCTCAGTCCCTCAGGATTATCTCAGTCCTGCATCCATATTGTCCTGAAGAAAATGATCTATCCTAACTACCTGCTGTAGATGGAAGATGAAATACGAATATAGCAGAAAAATAAATGTGTTTTGGACTCTAAAGAGGTGTCTGTTTTCCATAAGATGGAAAACTGTACCATCTAGGCTGGTGAAAGTCCTGAGAAGTTGTAATGAACCTGGCATTGAGGCTAGCTCTTGCTTCCCCTTTCCCAAAAAAATGGGGTCCTACAAAATTGATGTGGTGACATGCTCAGTATAACTCACAGATAACCAATAAGAAACTCACTGCAAACTGTGGTTGGAAGCACATTCTCTTAGCTTCTTCCAAGAATATTGGCCCTGCCTAGATGTGAAGCTTCCCAGAATGCACAGTAACTCACAGCAGATCTCACTGAAATGCATGTTTTATTTAATGTAACTATGTGCTGGGACTGTGATTTATACCAATTAATGCTTAAAAAAATTGCATCCAGATTTACAGGTTGTTAAACAAGTTCTCATCTACTCTGATAAAAAATGTAGCAATCCTATACGTGTACATATTGCTGCCTCATCAAAGATAGTCCCCTTTTTATACCTGCTAATTTTTGAGCCTACACTGTGTGCAAAAATAAAGCAATAGAGAATGTAGGCTATGGAATAAGAGAGTATTGTTTAAATTTAAATTTCTGTGGCCTAATGAGTTTTTTGCTTGTTTGCTTTTTTGTTTTTGTTTTAGATGCTTGTTTGTTTGACCTTGGTTCTTACAAACTGGTAGGAATTGAGTGGAAGACATGGGGAGATAGATCTAATTGTTTTCCTATTTTACTCAGAGCTCTCCTTGATTATTCTAATCTGTAAGGCTACACACACTCTATTTAAGGCTGAATTAAGAGTATACCATCCTTGTATCCTATAACACATGCAAATACTTCCATGTCAACACACAATCAAATATGGGGTAAGTGCTATGCTTATCCTTATTTCCTCTGTGACAGCAGGAGGGTGGATAAGACCTGCAAAGGTCGTACTGACCAGTACTTATGGATCCATCATTTGTTTCCTCTGCAGCAGGTGAGCGTCTAAGGTCTTCGCTTCCTGGGATACTTGTACACTCTCTACCTCTAAGAATCTCTTACCTACAGTTCTATCGAATCACGGAACTGACTCCACTGGTGAGCAGTTTCAGATTTCCCTTCGCACTTTGGGGAGCTGGGCTCCCCACTTTCAGCTGGGGAGTCCTGGCTCTTCCACATGGCTCACCTACATCGTTCACATCTTGTTAAATGGAAACTTGTACTTCTGATCCCATCTATAGGAATGGGATTGCTTCTCACACGTGACCCTTTCCTTTTATAAAAATAATTTCTGCCTATGAGTTGTTGTGAGCACTTATAAAGGGACTTGGCACAGATTTAAATCCTGGTTTGATGTGGGTGTTATTACCGTAATAGTTAGTAGTATAATTTATGCATTAAGGAAATATTTATTGAGCACTTTCTCAATGCACAACATTCTGTAATTTTCTGCAGAGATAATAGTAAAAAAGTAAAACCTACTCGTTGCCATAATTGCTGTTAAAGGAGACTAAGAAAGTGAAATAAACAGGTGAGTAAATAAAAATTATATATTGCAGTTTATGATAAAAAAGAAAAAAAAGTATGGGGAAATGAGAGACAATGAAAGAATTGGTCGTCATCTGCTTTACCTTGGGTGACCATGTAAGACCTCTCATCTGGGGTGGATTTAGACAGAGACCCAAGAGATAAGAAAACCTGGGGACAAAGGTCTAGGTAGTAACATCACACATAGAAGACAAAAGAGCATGTCTTAAGGCAGGAGGGAATTTTGTATGTTGAAGAATGAAAGAAGATCAGAGTTACTGATAAATAAAGAGCTTGAGAGACTCTTATACAAAATAATAATGAAAGATAACAAGGGCCTCCAATTAAACATCCTTGTAAGCTGTGATCTGATTTGATTTCATTCTAAATCCACTAATGGTTTTCCTTAGCAGTCCATCAGAGCAAGTTATACTACATAAATCTAGAGAAAGTAAGGGTGACCCACTCAAAGAATTTATTTGCCTTAAAACCATAAAGATTTATGTTGCTGTCCCTTAACATTAGTCCTATGAAGATAAAGGTGGTGAATGTAGTGTGTCTCCAGCACTTAGAAACTGATCTGACACAAACATGAGTTTAAATAAATGCTGTGTGAATGAATGAATGAAAGAATGAATGAATGATTGCATGCTGTCAACAGTACATAGTGACTAAATTCTTGACCAAGGGAATCCAACAATCTTGTATTTTGATCCTTGCATGAGTGTATCAAAGCCCTGAGTGGTCAGGGCTAACAATGAGTGTGGATCCTCTCTAGGTTAGCCTTCCAGAGAAGAGTTGGTCTTCTACAGAAGAAAGTCATGTGAGAATTGAAAATGGCCGCATGGGACTGGCCATACCTGGCAACTTCAGACAATCAGTCTGAGTTTGCTGAGCTGGTGGATCCTAATGGAGCTATAAGGCCATACCAAGCAGTGGAAGGACTTGAGCTTCCCCTCAAGAATGATGGAGAGGGGCAGGGAAACTGTGATCACAAACCAGCAATTGGCACGTTCTCTTGCTCCTATTTATACCAGCGAAGAGCTGATGCTACACCCCTCAAGGTGGAAGCACAGGCTGGAGGCATTGGTGCACTAGAGTGGAACACGCCCGCCTCGTTCTCATCAAGGAGATCCCAGGTTCCCATAACCCCAACGCTGAAAAGCCCTACAACTCAGGGCCACGGCTCCTTTCTACCTGTACCATCTGACCCTCCTAGGTCCCTGTTTGTGCTCAGAGCACAATGGCAATTCTTGTGTCTCTCTCTAAGCATGTCTCCCAACAAACTTGCTTCCAAACCTGGGGCCAGACTGCTTCCAGGACTTTGGCTTTCTTTTTGCCTTCAGTACTCTAAGCCTCAGGTTTCTTATCAGTAAAACATGTATCACAATAGCACCAGCTTTATAAGGTTGTTTAAGTGTTCAACCAGAGGATGTAAGCAGAGTTTAGTGAATTAGCTCCAGAATCTGTCTTTATTTAATACCTTAATATTTTTCATCATTAATTTTTCTGCATTTTGATTTTTTTAACTATTTATCTAAGATATTATCTTGACTACTGCTTGTCTCTTTCTTAAATTTTGCTTCTGAAATGCATACTTCACTTAGTGAACACTCTAGTCTAGTTCTGGCTTACCTGATATAAATATGTATATTTTCCTTTTTTATTTATTTGTTCTTTCTAGATACATGTGACAGTAGAGTGTATTTTTTAAAATTTGTTCTAATTTGTTGTACATGACAGAATGCACTTATATATTTTGATATACATAAATGGAGTGTAATCTCTCATTTTTCTTATTATACATATTGTAGGTCATGCAGTCACTTTGATCTATTATACGAACATAGAGTAAGTATAACTTGTTTCAATTTGGATCCCATTATTGTGGTTGTACATGATGTGGAGTTACATTGGTTGTGTATGATGGAAAGATGACAGATTCATTCTACTGTCTTTTCTAGTCTATCCTCCCTCCCTTCCCCTCATTTGTCTAGTCCAATGCACTTCTAATCTTTCCCTTCCTTGTTGTGGATGAGCATCCACATATCAGAGAGAACATTCTGCCTTTGGGTTTTTGGAACTGATTAATTTCACTTAGCATGATAGTCTCCAGTTCCATCCATTTACCAGCAAATGCCATAATTTCATTCTTCATAGTTGAGTAATATTCCATTATGTATATGTACCACATTTTCTTTATCTATACATCTGTTGAAGGGCACCTTGGTTGGTTTCATAGCTTGGCAATTGTGAATAAAGGTTCTATAAACATTTAAGTGGCTGTGTCAGTGTAGTATGCTGATTTTAAGTTCCTTGGTTATAAAGTGAGGAGTGGGATAATTGGGACAAATGTTGATTCCATTATAAGTTTTCTCAGAAATCTCCATACTGCTTTCCAGAGTGGTTGTACCAATTAGCATTTTCATCAGCAATGTGAATCTCTTCCCCCACATCCTCGCCCACATTTATTGTTATATGTGTTCTTGATAATTGCCACTCTGTCTGGGGTGAGATGGAATCTCAGTGTAGTTTTGATTTGTGTTTCTCTAATTGCTAGAGATGTACAACATTTTTTCACATATTTTTGATCATTCCTATTTCTTCTTTGAAGTGCCTCTTGAGTTCCTTAGTCCATTTATAGATTGGATTTTTTGTTGTTACTGTTCAATTTTTTAGTTCTTTGTATGTCCTGGAGAGTAATGCTCTATCTGAGGTGCTGGTGGTAAAGATTTTCTCCCATTCTGTAGGCACTCTGTTCATGTTCTTAATTGTTTCTTTTGCTGTGAAGAAGCTTTTTAGTTTGATACCATCCCCATTTACTGATTCTTGATTTTACTTCTTGTCCTTTAGGAGTCTTGTTGAGGAAGTTGGTTCCTAAGCCAATGTGGAGGAAGGTTAGGTCTCCTTTTTCTTCCAATAGGCACAGACTCTCTGGTGTAATGCCTACATCCTAGATCCATTTTGAGTTGAGTTTTTTGCAGGGTGAGAGATAGAGGTTCAATTTCATTCTACTACAAGTGGATTTACTCCTCTGCAATGAAAACTACAAAACACTAAAGACAGAAATTGAATAAGACTTTATTTATTAGCAAGAAAATAATAAATAACGTGTAACTTTCGGGTCAGGGAGACAGATGCTAACTCTGGGTGGGAAATGGAAAGATCCCCCATGTTCTTGGATAGGCAAAATTAATATTGTCAAAATGGCCATACTATCAAAAACATACTACAGATTTAATGCAACTCCTATGAAAATTCCAATGATGCTCTTCACAGAAATATAAAACACAGTCATGAAATTCATTTGGAAAAATAAGAGACCCAGAATAGCCAAAGCAATCCTCAGTGAGAAAAGTGAAGCAGGAGGCATCACAGTGCCAGACCTTAGATTATACTACAGAGCTATAGTAACAAAAATGGCATGGCAATGTCACCAAAACAGACCTGAAGACCAATGGTGCAGAAGAGAAGGCACAGAGACAAACCTGCATAAATGCAGCTATCTCATACTAGACAAAGGTGACATAAATATACATTGGAGAAAAGATGGCCTCTTTGCTGACATATATTAAACATTAATTAAATATCACACATGTTTTTAGTATAGGTACTTTAATTATCTTTATTATGTTATTAGTCTTTACCTCTCTCTCCAGATTTGTCTCCCTTTCCCCTCTTTCATGCACACATGTGTGTACACACACACATACACACACACACACACACACACAAATCAAAAGGTACTAATTTGTATTAGTACTGCGTATTTATTGATATGTAGTTGTTTTGTAAAAAATATAGAGAGATCATTTATATTAGCTTTTTTTTGTTTTGTTTGTACCAGGGATTGAACGCAGGAACTCTTAACCACTGAGTCACATTCCCAAATATTCCCAGCCCGTTTTTATTCTTTGCTATGAGAAATGATCTCACTAAGTTGCTAAGGCTCTTGCTAAGTTGCTGAGACCTGCCCTGTACTTGCAATCCTCCCGTCTCATCCTCCCAGATCGCTGGGATTACACACATGCATCACTGTGCCTGGCTCACAGACACTTTTAATTTTTCCCTATTATAATAGACAGCACACCTTGCTTGGCAAAGAGTTCAGGGTTGGAACTCCTGTGTGAAGAGGGCTTTATCTGTCTGGAACACATGCTGCTTCTCCAAGAGGAAGTTCCAGATATCTAATCTGATCAATACTTCTAGGATTGTACCCCAGGAAACAGCCACCACGGACTTAGAGCTCCGCCCAGCTTCTTTTAATGCCCAGCATGAGAAGCCAAGCAGGAATCCGATCCCCAGTGGCAGTCCTGAAGTAGGACAGTGATCCAATTAGAAGGGTACACTTTAGGGAAGGAGCTGCCAACAGCCACCTTATGCAATCAAAAACTGTACACTTAAGAAAATGGCTAGTTATTTAGTACCATGCAATTTTATTAGTTTTTCCTATGTTCAAATGTACAATGTAAATTACAGCCTTGTGTCGTTCCAGCAGTTGGGAGCTTTGTTCTTCATCCACCTTATAGTTCCATTCTCCTCTTTCCAATATATGCCATATCTAATTTTTGGCAAGATGGTAATTGCAAAAGCAACAAAGTGAGCTGGGGAAGAAGGAGGAGAAGGGAAAAGAAGATGAAAGGGAGGCAGGTGAGAGGAATGTAGAGGCAGAAGTACGTGCTTATATATAACAGAGCATTGGAGTGGAAATTCAACTTTCTGAAAATCAGTTTGTTTCTTAACAGAGAACAAAAGCTTGTCCTAGAATGAATCTGAGAGCATTATAGTCAGAAGTATAAGAAAAATGAAATGTGAAATCCATACTCTAAAGTCAAGTGATCTTGCCAAGGTTTCCAGACTTCTTACACAAAAGGTTATTTGATGATTTATTGCAGAATCTGAATAGTGGCTGAGATCTGATTTAAAATAAAAAAAAAAATGTTTGGGAAGCATTAGGATTAAAGCAAGCAAAAGACATATGGGATCACTTTCAGCCAAATGACCTCTGACAAGCAAGAAGCAGGGGCTGCCCATATGCTGGTAAAACATCCCAATCATCTTGAAGTAGGTGCTATCTTGAGAGTGGACAGAATTTATGAGGTCCCTTGCTGGCTGCTTGAAAAATATATCTTTCTATTATCGAGTTCTATAGAATTGGAGAACACCAGAGGGGAGAGCATCTTTCATGAATGATTAAATAATCAAAGGAAATAAAATGAAGAGGAGCTGCAGGCAAACCCAGGAGGGTCATATTATGGGCATAATAAAAGTGACTTGATATAAAATCCTGGGGAGTATTTGCATTTGGGTTTATAGATAAGCAGGAGGAAGAATTAATGCAATTCTTTTGGAAACTGTTTTTTTTTTTTTTTTTCCTGGACTTTGCATATGGGCAATCTCTCTCAGGACCATTCTCTCTTTGTGTGTGTAGAGTCTATTCAGAATGAAACCCTCTTTGTTCAGGTTACTTTAAGCCTCTCTAAAATGAATGAGACCTCAGATTTCTCTAGTGAAGGCAATATTTCCACCTTCATTTTGGAGAAATCTAAACTGAAGTTGAGTTTGAAGAAATAGGAGGAGGGTCAATGTGTACTTTGTGGTCCTTAAGGATTGATTTTCATTTTGTACCCAGAGTTTGCATCTGTCTCCCTGACCCCAAAGTTACATGTTATTTACTATTTTCTTGCTAATAAATGACAGGTGTCCTTCATTCTAGCAGACTTCTCAATATAAGTAATGGTTTGCAAATTTAATAAAGCAAGCATTACACATGCATTTTAATGGAAAATTAATTGTAACAGTTTGGATAATCTTAACATACCATTTTAGATTGGATGTTCTAGTAAACATAAGCTGCTAAGGCTAAAATAATTTTTCTTTCAAAAATTGTTGATATGTACAGTGTTTTACAGTGTTTTTATGTATTTTCCATTCTTGCCACGTTTTATGTTTCAAAAGATTGTGAGTCTTAGAAAAATCTCCAGATCCACAGGTTGAATTAACCCTCCCAAATATATAAGCATACCTCACCCCGAAGTTATTGTTTAAAATATAATAGAAAGAAAACCCTTACTAGTTCTTATTTAGGCTTCCCATAAAATATATCTAACAAAATTGTCACCAAGTCTTGGGCTTAGCTTTCAGTTAGTAAGAGAAAGACTGCATCCATGTTTTCCACATAAGTGAGAAAGAACAATCACTATTTTTGTGTGGATTTGTGTTTCTGTTTCACTTTGATTGCAGTCACAATTTTATAAAGCACCGCAGTACAAGGCAAAAAATTGACTCTTTAATAAACAATAAAACCGAAATCAAAACAGGGATAATATAGACTTTAAGATTAGGAGAATGCTGAAGGCCTGATATCAGATCGGACTACCCCACCATTTGAAAAGTGAGCAATTCTGAGACCTGCTGAGAACAGTGGTATGGCCCTGCTTGCAGAGATAGATGCTTATTGTTGCAGTCTTTTTCTCTATCTGCATCCACAAACCTTTTCTTGGAGATCAAAGAAAAATTGCATCCCTTTTAAAAGTGTCCAAGTCCCATGGCCATTTGGATAGCATTGTGGTGGAATCATTTCAAAAAGACACAAAAATAAGGAGTTGACCTTATTTGTCTTCCTCTCTTTTCTGAGACCCATACTTAGCAGTGAAACAGAATGGGTGGAAGAACACACCAGATCCATTCCTGGAAACATCTGTTTGGATCTACAGAGAGGTTTTCTAGATCCAAAGAAGAAAGAGAGAGCCTGTATTTTGCTGGGACAGGTTATGGGGTAAAGAAAAAAGAGCAAAATGCAAGAAGTTCAATAGTATTTCTTCTCACCTCTCCAAGAGGTGGGGTCTGAGAGTTTCTGCATGGTGGATACATGCTTGCCAATTCTGTTTTCAGAAAGCAGTGAAGTAGTGGAGGAAGCAATGCTCATCAAAGCCCACTTCTCTGCAGAGCCGAGTGTCAGGGCTTAACAAAGGAGAATGGGAACAGAGAAAGCTGAAGCTCTACGAGAATATCTGAGGACACTGGTCTCAACATGTTCTTATGAGATTTGGGGGAAAGCTTATTCAAGGAAACAACAACTCATGAATCAGGCATCTCCAAACCAGAAGTGGTCCAGAGCTCTGTGGGGGGACCCCAAGAGAGAAGCTTTTATAAGATGAACATGGAAGTAAAGCAAGGATAACATGTGACTGGTCTATCCTTTTGAAAAACCCCTAGTTGCAAGTTTGTTACTTCTGATCAGTGGAACTTCATTCCAGTGTATTTTCTTTTATATGGACATCAGGTTAACTTTCAGGTATGTTTGCACATCAAACAAGATTAAGGTAAATTGAGGCCTAACTCTCTTTGTCCCCTCAGGGATTCTTCAGCTCTGGTCTTCATTGTAATTTACCTTAACAAGAACTAGAATTAACTAACAAGATTAACCTAAAAAAAATCCAACCTGGAAAATGAACCAAGCACTACAATTAACACTTCCTTTCCCCAAACCTAACCCAAGGTCTATCAGTAACACAAACCAAACACTTCAGTCCATCTGCAAGGATGGAAAGTTCAACTTCCCAAAGTATGAGTCCATGCACATCGCTGCATTGCTCAGAAACCCTTCAGATTGAACCCTCTGCCATTTCACTATTCATTCAAAATACTTGGCTTGACATTCATAGCTTTGACAATGTGGATCAATCTACCTTTTCTCTCTTAGTTTTCTTCTTTCCACTACTTTAATATGCTTTAGGCTTACTGTTATTTCTACTGTTTCTTCATTCATATTACATTTTGGCATATAACATCCAATTCTGTCCTTCCCCACCAGATGCCCTAATCTGGCCCAGTTTAAATGCTACCTCCTCCATTAAATTCTATGTTCATAGCTGCTCAATTCACAATAGCTAGATTATGGAATCAACCTAGATGCCCTTCAGTAGATGAATGGATAAACTGTGGTATATATACACAATGGAATATTACTCAGCCATAAAGAAGAATACAATTATGGCATTTGTAGGTAAATGGATGATGTTGGAGACTGTTATGCTAAGTGAGATCAGCCAATCCCAAAAATCCAAAGGCTGAATGGTCTCTCTGGTAAATGAATGACGATGCATAATGTGGGGGGGAAGGGTGGCAAGAATGGAGGAAGGATGGATAGCATAGAGGGAAGGGAGGGGGGGGGGGGGGGTGGGGGGGTAAAAATAATAACAGAATGTGTGACAGATACCATTGCCCTGTGTACATGCATGAACGCACAGATGGTGTGACTCTACTTTGTGTACAACCAGTGAAACAAGAGCTGTACTCCATTTGTGTTCAATGAATCAATAAGTAAATAAAAAAATAAAAAATAAAAAAAAAGATTTCCCTTATCATGAAACACTTTTTCCTTCATTGCTCTTTCTCAGTTCTTTGTACATTCTAGAAGAGACCACATAATGGAGAAAGAGGAACACAGTCTATAGTGCTAGAATGAACTGGGCGGGGGACGACTCCTCGGGTCCTAAGTGTGTAAACTGGAACATTTTAATTCTGTTGTGCCCCAATGTCCTCAAGTCTGTAATGGAACAGGAGCCTCCAGCACAGCTTCTGTGAGCACTGAGCACAGCGACATGTGTCAGGTGCTAACCTAGTGCTTCCCCAGCATCCATCTACCCTGCTTCCTTTGTGAAGACCTTTTCAGAACCAGCTATGAAGCTTTCCCCTGTGAATTCATTTTCTTTTTGTGCTAAATCTGCCTCCATCTCTTGCTCCCCCAACTATCTGTCCACTGAAGGCAAAACCTTTGTTTTGTTGTTGTGGTTGGGCACTGTGTCTCTCAGAGCAAGCACAGTGCCTAGCACATTTCATGTACTTGAAAATATTTTTAAATAAATAATGTGGAAGGAAGAACTGCACATCCTTAGTCATTTGGTGTTCTTTCTATTATGTTATGCCTTTAGACTTGTCAGTAGCTCTCTCTAATAGACACAGATAGGGATAGATATAGATCTCTATACAAATAGAGATATATAAAAACATACATGCACCGGGCTTCCTTGGAAAGATGAGGGCAGCGGTTGACACCTTTCTTAAGACATCCTTTTAGTCATGCAGTCTATTCTGCCTGAGTACCTTCTTGCAATACCAGCATTCTGACATGCTCACTTTTTTACTGGTCATACATCAGTGGATTTAATTAACTTTTTTAAATAACATTAAAATTTGCCTCCACAGGCCAGAGCATGGACTCTGGTGGTCCACTGAAAAATCAACGTCTGTGCCAGATCTTTTACAAAATATATAGCCCCTAACTTTGTCTTTTAGTGAGTGATACAAATGACTTCCTTTGGGTCTTTAATCATCTCAGTTGATGGCACCTTTTAATCTAGCCATCGCTGAGTTCAGGCAAACTAAAGAAACTGACTGAATTTTTTCCCCATGGGGAAGAGAAAATATTCTTTATATTAGAAATACAAAATACAGCAGATGCATAGAGATCCATACCAATTATATAGTGTAGCCTGCATACTAAACACTTTGTTCACAGTGTTTACAAAAATATGTTACCTTGAGTACACCTATTCTCCCAGACAAGGTGAGAAACCCCCCAGGAATGTTTCCTAGCCATTTTCAGGTTCACAACAGGATGCCTCCCATGTGCTAAAACACTTTTCTGTCAGCTACAGTCACTACAAGAAATCTGCCCTGTCTTCCCTTCTTCAAAATTCTAATTGCTTAAATAGTTGCTTGGAGAGATCTCACAGCTGCTTTTGCTAATCATGAGAAAACCAGTGTCTCTGCCAAGACTGCTATACTTTTATGTCCCCAGAGTTTGCAATCCTACTGTCACTAGATCAATACTGGGTTTCATGTAGATGATGAAAAAATTGCCTCGTTAGGCATGGGTGTAATCAACCTCATACTCAAGAAAGCTTTGGTTCATAGTTCTGGTATTAACTTTAAATGTGATTGAGCCAGGACCCAGACGGGCAAAGAAACTTTTCTGAGTCACATGGGGAACAATAAGTTAGAATTTAGACAATACCCCATGTGACTGGTACTTTGCAAATGATTTCATCCAAATAGTATTAGTGGGTTAAAAATCATCTTAAAACTTAGCCTATATTCCTGATGATGTGTCATGTGTGCATCTAGAGTCACCACCACAGCTCTGGAAACTAAACACTGGGGTGACCCATTGATCTCCATAAACATTACCAGTGGCTGCACAGAAGGATGACAGCCTCTGATTTGAACTTTTTGTATCTGTATGCAGATTTGCACATGTTTTTCCAAAGTCAATACCTGATTCATATACAAACCCAGCTGCAAGGGAGTCTGGGAAATGTGATTTCAAATTTCTACCTTCTTCAAAGAGAAAATAGGTAGAAAGGAGGTTCAGAGAGCCAATCCAGAGTATATACCACACATGGTGAGTAAGTTCAACACATAGGGCATAATGTGGAAATGGCCCATGGTAACAATTACCTCAGAGTATAAAATCCTTCCAGAAAGAAATATTAATTACCCCTCCCCAAACTCAGTGCAGCCTGTCCTACTTCTGGTATTGGTGCAGATTGTCTAGTCTGCTTTTCCACTCAGTTTATATTTAGAGACAAGGATTTTCTCCTCATCGGAGTAGAGCTGTTGTCAGGAAACCAGAATGCCGAGGCACAAGGAGAACAGAGAGCAAAGGAATCTAAAAACCCAACAGGTGAAAGGTCAGGGAACAAACCCAAGTGTATGCTTTTTTGAAAAAAAAAAAAAATTCCCAGCCTGAGTTGTTGCATTTGCATATGCTAAATGCTCATATAGTACAACTCTGGTGAGCTTGCGAAGTGTGTCTTATGTGTATTTGGCACTGTGCTCAGTGTTGTGGACAATATAGGTGGGCAGTAAGATGGATAGCCACTTCAGGGAGCTAGCATGTGACCTGGAGAGCAGACAAGTGCTCTGAACATGTGCAAGCTAGAGGGAGCGAAGGAAAAGAGACACAAATCAGCACTAAGAGCTCACAGATCAGGGAGGAGGACCCTTTTGACTAGCAACTGAGATAAACAAATGGGGTGAAATATGGGGATTTGCAGACAGAGATTTTTGCCTCCCAGGATGCAAATTACTAGGCTTCTGTCACTATAACAAAGTAGCCTTGACCTTGCTCTTAAGAAAATGCTTTATAGTAGAGTTTAAGGTCTGGCACTGTGATACCTCCTGCTTCACTCTTTCTGCTCAGGATCATTTAGGCTATTCGAGTTCTCGTATTCTCCCAGTTGAAGTTCATGATTGCTTTCTCTATTTCTGTGAGGAATGTCATTGGAATTTTAATTGGAATTGCATTGAATCTGTACAGTGCCTTTGGTAGAATCTGTGGTAAATATATCAATGGAAAATTATTCAGCCATAAAGAATAATAATATTATAGCCTCTGCAGATAAATGGATGGAATTGGAGAATATCGTGCTAAGTGAAATAAGCCAATCCCAAAAAACCAAAGGCCGAATGTTTTCTCTGATAAGTGGATGGTGCTATATAATTGGGTTGGGGGAGTGGGGTGAGAGAAGAATGGAGGACCTGTAGATTACTTAGAGGGAAATGAGAGGAAGGAGGGGTGGGGTATGAAAAATGGTGGAATGAGACAGACAACATTACCCTATGCATTTGTATGATTACATGGGTGGTATGAATGTACATCATGCAGGACCATAGAAATGAAAAGTTGTACCCCATTTGTGTACAATGAATCAAAATGTAGTCTGCAAAAACTAAAAATAAATAAAAAAATTTTAACTCTAAAACAATGAAGAAAGTGCTTTCTCCCTATCATTCAGCCACAGGTTTATAACCTGCCCAGCAGCAGTGACATGATTTTTGAGGTATTTGTCAAGGATATTTTCCTCCTTCCCTATTGTCTGTCCCTCTCCCACACCAGAGAGGTCTTGGCCTTTCCTTCTTCAGGGATTGTTATACAAGTAAAACAAAACCTGAAAGTCGAATGCTTTTTCCCAGCTGCAGTAAAGGCTTAAATTCAGCACCTTCAAAGAATTAGTCTTTTCCCTTGCACTTTACAAGAAGACAAATGGAGATAGTTTCCCTGACTGCCTAGGAGTCACAGGTCTCTGGGACTTGAAGACAGTAAGAATCCATTCCCTGTTTCTGGATGTCACTCAAGTGTACTAGGGAAACATCTATGTGATGAAACTTGGCAGTCTTCAGGAGTTCAGCCCGGCTCCTAACTCCTGGCTTTCCCTGCCCTGGTGAAGAATCACATGTAGAGTCAACAGTCTTCCAGGAAGAGTGAGAACAAGTGGGGACAATCATGACAACTGGAGGCTAGAACTTGCTGGATTTTTCTAGAAGCACATAGAACTCCTGTGAATGAGATAGAATTTGCTACTGATGTTCTTTTGCACATCCGAATTTGCAGACTAAGTCACTTTCACTTTCACCACATGCATCTCTCTAACCAAAACAAATATTGATTTGCAGTTCTGTGAAAGAGAACACAATATCCGTGAAGGGAGTCGTGTGGACTTAGAGACAAGGAAAGTAAAATTCTTCAGCAAGATTTATCTCTAGTTGCTGCAGAGCAGTATAGAGTGAAGCTGGCCACTTCAGGAAACGGGAACCTTCTCATCCCATTTTATCTCTGACCAGTTGTCAGACATCATTTCATTTCTACCCAAATGGGAAGACTTTTATCTGCAGCTGTAAAGTTTCCCTGAAGCCATTCTGCTTTACTCAGATCCATAGAATAGAGAGAAAGGTCACAGGATGATTGGGATCTATGTAGTCCAGCCAGACCAATGCACAGACGCACAATTTCAAGGAACAACCCCACTTTGAAAGTGTGTACACAGTTTCAAATCACTGTCAGGAGAAGTTTTAAAAAGTCTGTTGGGTTTTTAGCATTTTTCTCCAGAGGAAAAACCTACCCAAAACATTATATATGCCCTATTTACCCTTCTGCTAAAAAGTCACATTATTTATCCCATATTACCAGGTGGTTTCTTAATTCCTTTTGTGCATTAAAAGACCATTTGAGGATTAAACATTAGTTTTAAAAGAACACAAACAACAGTAGTTCTGATGAATAAGATGTGACAAAAAACCTTTTAAAAAGACAAAAAAAATTAAGATAGATTATTAATCATTCTTTACCACTGTATTAATATTAACAAACTACAAAGAAATTGAATACAACTTTAAATAAATATAAGTGGTTCAAGCATTCAAACTTCTCCATTTTAAGATGAATTTTTAAAAAGAACAAAATGTTCTAGATATTTTACAAGTCAGAGCAATTTCTCAGGATAAAAATTTTAGACACAGCCTCATAGATTGATCCAAAAGTACCACATACCAAATAATTTAAAAAGAAACAAAAGTAAAATGCTCTAGATGACCATGTTATATGAAAAAAATACGAAAATATTGATAATGGCAATTTTATGGCAAAGATGATTCAAATAATTCAAAGAATGTTTAATGATATATTTGAAAATATCCATTGTTATTTTAAACATCCATTAATAACCAAATTAGTTAACAAGTGGATGCCTATTATAAGAGCTAAATATTCAAGTTTGTAAACAAGAAGGAAACTTGTTGAAGAATCATTTTTTATTGGGAAATATCTTTATTTGATATGATTTTATATACACAAATAAATATATATGGATTATATATGCTAAGTATTTAAATTTAAGAAACTACAAAAGCAGATTTATACAGTAAATGCTATGACATTCTTATAGAACATAATACAGCAGAGTAAAAATAGTGGTGATCATTACTGGTATTCTTTCCTTTTTTAAACAATTCCCTTTTGAAAAAAAACATTAGATAAAAAAAGCTGCAGAAGTAATACAGAGTTCTGTTGCACTCTTCACTAGCTTCCCATAATATCAACATCTAACAAAGTCATATTAAAGTTACAGAAAACAAGAAATTAATATTTTTACAAAATTGTTAACTAATCTGGAGATCTTTATTTAAAAATCATCACTTTTTCCATGTGATTTTTCTGGTCCAGGACCCACTCTGGGTTCCCACAATGCATTTAGTTGTCAAGTCACCTTAGTCCCCTCCAGTCTTTGAGATCTGCTCTATTTTGATGTGTCTTATTAGGACATAATTCTTATAGCTTGTCATAAAGAGGCTCTTTTCAGTCTGTGGTGTGTTGCTATGACAGAGTACCCAATGGAGGGTAGCGTAGAAAGGAAAGATGTCTGTTTGGCTCACCTTTCTGGTGACCAAACAGCTTGCCATTGGCATCTGCTGAGCAGTGATGCAGAACACAGAGGTCATGCCATGTAAAAGGGAACAGGAGACTAGGGACAAACCCAGTTTGATATTTTATTATCATCCATGCTCCTGGGAGCTGATCCATTCCTTTATGATTTAACCCACTTAGATTCCAGTATTAGGTGATGTCTTCATGAGGGTGGTGCTGTTCTAATCGCCTTCCACTATCCTTCCTCTTAAACGTCACACTGCCTTTCAATGGTAGAACCCAGCTTCCAGCACATGAACCTTTGGGAGACCAGCTCCATACAATCCATAGCCCTGACATTAACCTGGATCTCCTAGTAAGGTAGTGCTTCTCCATTGTAAAATTGCAATTTTTTGCCATGTAATTAACAAGTGTATTGTGGGGAGACATTTTGAGATAAGGTGCATTTGCTGTTTATTTTTGCATTTTCCAATGGTAATTTAAGCATTCATCATAAGTTTATGCCTACAATAATTAGCAGTGTGATGTGTGTCAGTGTTATTCTATTCAATGATATTGCTTGTCTTTTTCAGGGATCCTGCTAATGCTATTATTATTTTTTTTTATTAGTTTGTTTTCTATTTCTGCTACTTTTTCGTTGACCATTATGTAGCACTTTATCCTACTTGCTTTCTCTTGACTGATTCTCTTAAATTTCTCCAAAGCCCCATATTAAAATTTCATTTTAATCTTTTCTCCTTTAGGCACCTTGCAAATTATTTCTCATTTTGAGATAATTTTGTCTATTTTCTCTAGTTCTTCCTTGAGTCTAGTCAAATTTGTTGTTTTATTTCTTTCTATTTTATATTTATTTTGAGCTATAGTTTTTGCATTTCTCTTTCAGGTGGTTTTTCATATCATCAAATGTTTGAGTATATCTAATTCTGTTTGGAAAGACAATTTAGTTTTCTTGTGTTTCCTGTTTTGCTTTTCTTGAGGATTTTCTGCAGTAGATATATTTGGAATTTTGTTTTCTAGCTTTTTACAATATCTCTGTATGCATTTGTTGATTTTACTTTTGTGAATTTTAGTGGATTGGGGATATTCCATAATATTCTCACTGTTCTGTCTATGCATATAGTTTACTAGATTGTGTTTACTTCCTGTGGTAGAGAGGAGTTTTAAATCCTTCGATGCTGTAGCCTACAGACCCTACCCTAACCTTTCCCAGTCTAGCCTAAATTTCCCTTCTTTTTCTTCTTCCTTTCCCCTTCTTCATAACAGGAAGGTGATGGTTTCCTTCTTGCACTTCCCTTTTCTCCCTCAGAAACTGCGCCTATCCAAACTGCCCCTCGGAAGCATGCATGCTTTCAAGCCTCCGCTTTGTTCAGTGTTTGATGTGCCTGGACACTTTTTTCAGTATCTTCATAACAGCGGGGGCAGCTTTGTATTAAGCTTAGCCCTCTACAGCTCTCTCTTCTCCACAATTATTTTCCATCTGTCTTTGCCACAAAGCTTTTCAGTGTCAGGAGTGGAGGGGAAGCTCCAGAAATTGCAGCTGGGACCTGGTGATTTTCATCTTTTCATTTAAGTTATTTTGAAATCTGGGCATTTCTTTGGCTTTAAATTGTGCAGAGAGCCTAAAATACATTCTGCTTGTTGCTCTGTGTTATTTTGGGTAGGTATATAAATGCCTTCGTTTCATTTACCTGCAGAGTTTTTCTGAAGGATTGTTTTTCTCCTCCTTTCCCTTTTTTTGAATCTTCTATCTCTTTCTTCTTGCAAACTTTCACCTTCAGGGTGTATTATGTGACTAAAAGATAAACTTTGATATTTATGATCAATGTATTTATGCTTGAATGATTCTTTTCAAATAAACAAACAAAAGCAATTGTGCTATGAAAAAAGAATACAGGAGTAGGTTTTCTAAGCCATCTGGTCCTTATCTTATGCCCTATAGTCAGAAAGAGTAGAATCAGCCTAATTTATGATTTAACATGTTTTTAATGATGAAAGAATGCCCTGGCATTGTTTCTTATATCTGTATGTTTAATTGTGTTCTCTGCAACCAAAACACAAAATAAGCAGATACTTTGTAATTTCCACATATTTCCACTTGTTTACATCATTTGCATCACATTGCCAAAACATGAAACTCTCTAATGGAATTATTTTCTCACCTTACTTTAATACGTGTGGCATCTCTCTGAGAGTATTCATAGATCTCTTAAACTTTCCACAAATCTCTGGTGGAAAACAAAGGGAAATTAATATTTATACTCTTTGCAAGTGATGAGCCTTGATTTTTTTCAGCCTTCCTTCCATTAAATAGTGCCGTGCTCACAAACTGCGGCTCTTCTCTGGTTAGTTGTCCTTTAACTTTTCTCCTCCGTGTTTATCTGACACATCAATTGTCAAAATCCCGATGTGGTCAGGATGGCTCCTAAACTGCTGCAGTCGATAGGGCAACATTGGCAGGGAGACACAGGAGTGTGCAAGGAGCAACTTCAGCAGCAGACCACTGCTCAGGGGCTCCAGTGATAAGACCAGAGGGAAGGCAGCAGCCACTAACACAGGTCAGAGGGAGAGCATGGGAGAGGGTGCACCAGACCCTGGAGGGCTGAAGGCGACACTCAGGACTCCCCTGAGGGATCTGGGTGCCCCATTGATATACAGTCCGGCTAAGACCTTCTTTCATCATTTCCTGTTGTATCAGGCATTTATTTTCAGACATAGGAGGTAGCCAGATTTCAACTTTCCTGCTAACTTTAATCAACTGACTGACTGTGAGCTTCGATGGGTAGGCAAACAATAGATTCCATTTTGCTGAGAATATCACCATTTCATACATTTTTGTTCAAGCACATTTATTAATAGCTCTCACTTTGAATCGCGAAGAGTTCCTCCTTTCAACAAATTAGAATGTGATACATTCTACACTTGTGAAATTATATCAAAATTGATTCTACTGCCATGTATAACTAGAAAGAACTAATCAAAAAAAATCAATAGTATTGTCATTTCACCTATGAGAAAGATCCTGAGAAAGATCCTAAAATTCCATAACAATATTTTTATTGATTGGCAATGTCTCCCCAGGGAGCAGTTTAAAATCTGAGAGAGAGAGAGAGAGAGAGAGAGAGAGAGAGAGAGAGAGGTGTAGCATAGTTCATCATGTTCACACTAGTGTATGACCTGGATATAAACCCTTGTTTAATTAGAGGATGAAGCAGACAAGCAGGCATGTGCAACTTGAAAAAATATTCTATATTGGCACATAATAATAATATTAAAAATAGTGGTGATGCTAAGTTAGTGTACTAGGCTAAGTGCCTAATAAAAATTTAATATCATGGACTCATTTTATTAAGTTGTACTTTTTATATTTAATCATTTCTGACATAAAGATACATCTTGCAATTGATGTAGTTTAATTACCACTATGTTCTTTCTAAGTGTTACATGAAATAGTAATGCATTGTAGATATCTTGACTTATTTTCTTTCTCATTAACCATCAGACTAAGGAGGTCTGTCCACAGGCTACCAGAGCTCAAGTGTCAAAAACCTTGACTGGTTCCTGGAGCAACCTTAGGAAATAACTCTGAAGTAAATTTACATATACAACAGAGATGTCCTGCAGGACTCTTTCTGAGATCAAATCTTTGTTTGGCTTCCATTCTGTGACAGACAGAATGACAGAGTTCCATATCCTAATCCCCAGAACCTGTGAATAAGTATGTCACATGGAAAAGGCCAATTAAGGCTATAAATGGGAGGATCATTACATTGTTAGTAACTTTAGATAGCAAGAGCATTCGGAAATGCTCAGGTGGGCCTATTATAATCACAAGCATTCTGAGAAGTGGAAGAAGAAGGCAGAAGAGGAAGTTAGAGAGATTAGAGGGGCAGACTCCACTCGTTGTTGGCTGTGAAGTAGGAGACAGGAGCCAGAAGCCCAGAAACACAGGAAGCCTAGAAGACTGAAAATGCAAGGAAAGAGACACTTTTTCCAGAGCATCCCTAAAGGAACACAGTCCTACAAACATCTTGATATTAATGGAGTAAAATCTATATTTGACATTTTTTAAACTTTCATTTTTATTTTTACAGAATGCATTTTGATTCATTGTACACAAATGGGGTACCATTCGTGTAATCATACGTGTACATAGGGTAATGATGTCTGTCTCAATCCACCATCTTTCGTACCTCTGCCCCCTCCTTCCCTCTCATTTCCCTCTATGTAATCTGAAGTTCCTCCATTCTTCTCTAACCCCCAATCTCTCCACCCCCATTACGTATCATCATCCATTTATCAGGGAAAACTTTCGGCCTTTAGTATTTGACTTATTTCACTTAGCATGATGTTCTCCAACTCCACCCATTTACCTGCAAATGCCGTAATTTTATTCTTCTTTATGGCTGAATAATATTGCATTGTGTATATATCCCACAGTTTCTTTATTCATTCATCTATTGAAGGGCATCTGCACACAATCTAGCTATTGTGAATTGAGCTGCTATAAACATTGATGTGGCTTTATCACTGTAGTATGCTGATTTTAAGTTCTTTGGGTAAAAACCGAGGAGTGGGATAACTGTGTCAAATGGTGGTTCCATTCCAAGTTTTCTGTGGAATCTCTATACTGCTTTCCAGAGTTGCTGCACCAACTTGCAGCCCCACCAGCAATGTACAAGTGTGCCTTTCTCCCCTCACCAACACCTGTTGTTGCTTGTGTTCTTGATCATGGCCATTGTAATTGGAATGAGATGAAATCTTAGGGTAGTTTTAATTTGCATTTCTCTAATTACTAGAGATGCTGAACACTTTTTCATATACTTTTTGATTGCCCGTGTATCTTGTTCTGTGGAGCGTCTACCCAGTTCCTTGGCCCATTTATTGACTGGGTTCTTTGTATTTTTGGTGTCAAGTTTTTTAAGTACTTTATAAATTTGACTTTTGATATGTGCTATTTTAAACCCCTAAGTTCGTGTTATTTGAGATTCTCAAAGTATCTACAGAAAACTAACACTCTCCATTCCTGAACTGCTTCAAGTCATCTGGTGGCTCACCATCAACCTAAAGCCCAGCATTCCCACCTTGGCCCTCAAGGTTCTGTATAACCAAGTCCAGGCTGCCTCTGCTTGTATGGCCTGGCCCCACCTGCCTTCTCTGCCACTCACAGGGACCAAACTCCTCCTTCACAGTTTTTGCATGTGCGGGAAACTTACGATCTAAGAAGGTAATGACTTGAGGGAGATCACACACATGGCAAGGGACAGATTCAAATTAAGGTATTTTTGGTGTCAAAGTTTGAACACTTTACATAAAGTACTCTCTTACATTGCCTCTTCTGGACTTTGAAAATTTAACTTCTGGGTGCAATGTATATATAATCTAGGGTAGCACTAGATATTTAGAAGACATTGAATGTGTAAGCAGAAAACACACCCAAATGATAGTTGGGTACAAATAGAGGAAATGTAATAACAAAGTGGACAATAAGCATTATCTTGGGAAAAAGGCCTACTGCCCTCATCAGAATTACCAGAATTTTAATCCAGGGGAAGCAAGTGCTGATTAAACTTCTGATGACTTCCCTGATTTCAAGATGCTTCACAACATAAACAATAACATCAATAATGTGTTGACCTGACTCTGCCAGCCCCACTGCCCTAGTGTGATTTTATTAAATGCTGTTGGGAAAGTTAATTTCCCTAAATTATTCAAATTCAACTCCAGTTTCTGGGAACAAAGTTATCCTACCTAACCACTAATAAATTGGCTGAATGTTAAATAGCACTTTAATTTTGTTTCATTAATGTTCATTAAACTACTAAAAAAGGAAGGAAGTTGATTATGTCAAGCTCACAATTTTTAATTAAAATTGAAAGAGGCAGGAGCTCCTAATTTGCAAACACAGAGCTAGAGACAGCAAACAGATAAAGTTTACTGTGCACACCTCAGGAAGAAAAAAAATAGCAGTTAATTAAAACTATAGTAGTTTAAAATGTCTCTACTTGAGACATAAATTTCTACTTTGCATTTTCCTATAAACTTTCAAACTCTACAGAAAGTATCATCTACAGAATTGTAAATATTGATGATGCCTTTGTTATTGTATCTTGAATCCTATTCACTGGACTATGAAGCCATTTCAAAGTAAAAAGAGGACTGGCTAGGAGTCAGAAAATGTGGTTCTAGTTCTGACTTGTATTTTATCTGGTTGGTGGTGTGATTTGGAATATGTCACTAAATCTTTATATAATTCGGTTTCCTCCACAGAAATAAAATAAGGCATGCTCTAGAAAAAAGTTGTGCATTTTTTTTTTACTCATTTGATTACTTTTTATTTTCTCATTTGTAAATTCTGGGGATACGTGTTTGCAGTTACCTTAGACCTGAGTCTTCACTCAAACCAATTAAATGTTAGGAAGGGATGTCAATAGTCAAACTGCCTCTTGGAGAATCTCATCCACATTTGAGGTGACCGCATGTCAATGTCAGAATCATATTTCATTTAATTATTAATATCTGAAGAGACAAAGAAAAATAAAAAGACTGTCAATCCTGTTTCAGTGTATGAAAGGGGGACACATGAGTCTCTACAGAGTACAACAGGTAAAACTCCCGTATTGTGATAGATTTGTCCACGGCAGGAAAAGGTGGATAATTTGAATCCTATTTCAAACTATTTGGAAAATTTATAATTTATGAAAATCTGTTGGCAGAGAGCACACATACATCATCAATTTTACTTTAAAAATATTGTCTGTCCATTTAGATAACATAGATACATAGAGCTATTTATGACCATCCCACCATTGCCCCTCTTTTATTTTATTGTAATATTTCCCCCTTCATTTCTCTTCTTTACTGGTAATCCTCTTCTTCCAAAAGATACTCATGTTAGTGTTTTTAATATGCACCTTTCCAATTTCCCTTCTGTGTCCTTATTTAGATATATGTGTATCCTTTAAAAATATATAGTGTTGTTTAGCATGTGGTTTTAATTTGCATAAATGGTACTATAAATCTTATTCTTGCTTCGTTTTTGTTTAACAACATGCTTGTGAAATGTAGCCTAACTGCAATATATAAATCTGGCTCTTTGCTTCTGACTCTGCATCATATTTTATGTTATACACACACCCCACACCATATTATATTTAGCCATCCCCCTGAGAATGGATATACAGGTTGCTTCCAACTATTTATTTCAATCACCTAAAGAAAATGTTATAAACATTTTTCTACAAGTTGCCTTATGAAATTATGAAGGATTTCTGTGGCATAAATCTTGGAAAGAGGGTTTTGAGCCTTAATGAAATGATATAAATATATATGCTAGGCACTGCCAGTCTATTTCCCACAATGAATGAACAAGTGATTCACACTCAGCAATGAGTATGCATTGATAATATTCCTGTAGGTACATTGATATTTGAAAACTTGGTAATTCTGTTGGTTTTTAAAATTCAGGGAATTATCTTTTATTCAAAATTATCTGATTTTATTACAAAGTCATATAGAACATTACCGCATTTCTTCATATTTTAAGACGTTTACATGCATCTTTACCCATTATCATCTCTGTTATATTTCCCAACGTTAATGTTTTCTGGGATTGCGTTCACAGAATAAACCCATTGGTTATGCTATATTATTTTTAATATACTATTAGTAGCTTCAGTTAAATTTGCTTTGAGTTGTTGCACCTCTATTTTTAAGTAAAATTGGCCTCCGATTTCTCTCCTAGTACTTTGCTAATTTGCTTGGGTATGAAGATTATATTTAAATTTGTAGAAACAGTTGAATAACAATAAAAATTTGTACAGATCTCTTTAAGAACAAATGAAGAATTTTACTTTCATGTTTATTGAAAATTGCTCATAATATTTTAATTTAAAAATCTATAATACATATAATTTTAAAATAACCAAAGAAAATGCAAATATAATAGTAAAGAATAATAAAAAATTATATTCAATGTCTATCAACAATGAAGTTCTATCTAGAACAGGTTTTTCAAATCTCCTACATGTTTTCTTTTTTGTGTTTTCTCCAAACTTTACTTTCAGAAAAGGGAATTTTAAATTATTAATTTTTTTCTCATAGAATTGTGCCAGCTATTAATAATGGATTTAAACTGACATAATGCAACACATATATGCTAATAATCATTTTTATCTTTCTGATACATTTTCCCTTTCATCTTCTCTTCTATTGAATTTGGCTTGATGTTACAATTACTAATCTGTATTCCCTGAGATTATGCATATTTTCCAAATGAATAGAAAAAGTGTGTCACTGCGACTTTTGCATAAAAGTAATACAAGATAATTTTCTGCAATCTGACAGTCTATCATTTGATCAGTGAGTGTTGCCTATGTACATTAATTGTCATTACTGATGCGTTTGGATTTATTTCTGAATCTTTTTTTGTGTTTTCTTCTTGTCATATTTTCCTTCTGTATCTTTCTGTCCTTGCCTCTTTCCTGTCTTTAAAAAATAAATCTAGATTTTTTTCCTGTATATTTAAAAGTTACTTTTTTTATTCTTCAAGTGGTTCCTCTTCTATAAGAATTATAGTAAAAAATATTCTCCAATACCTTCCTAAACTTAAAAGTATTTCTGTCTCCAAGTGACAACCATAAACGAGAACCCAACATAATTTTCACTTTAGTTTCCTTGTTCCTAATGTCTTCACCCGAGAAGACCCTACATGTATACTTTTGAGTTGAATAATGTCCCCCAATTAGCCTCATGCTCCACTAATTATTAAGTATGCAACTTTGGAAAAGACATGAAATGCTCCCCTGCTGAGTGTGCTCATTTGTAAAATGGAATGTTTTACTAACACACCTGCAGCACAAAGGCTTCATGGGGAATTACAGGACACTAAATGAGGAAGAGTGATTTGTGTGCAGTGATGGACATTAAGTATTTTGGGTTAATGCTCAGAGTTGCAAGCTAGCTGGCAACATGGAATGAGGCTTGCGAGTTTCTAAACGAGAGCAGACACTGATGAAGATCTATTTTAGAATCATACTTATTACTCTAAGCTAAGGGCACTGCTTCAAAAGGCAAAAATTGGTGGGGCCTATCGCCATTGTCTTTAGTATTTTGAGTTTAGGGCAGCACCCATAAAACTTCATTAAATGCAGTTTTTCCCTGTAATCAGCACACTAGTTCTTCATTTTATTTTAAACAAACCATTACAACAAAAAACATTTTCTGAGACGTTTTAGCCTTTGCAGACTTACTATGCTTTGATATCAGGAATTTCAAGCAGATTGCTCCTGACGTCTGAGGATCCAGGAACATAGGAACAAAAGTATACATGGGAGTCCCATCCTCTCTCCACTCTCCTGCCCTGCCACTCCCAGGCCTCACTGGATGACCACCTGTACATCCTGGCTTCATCCTCACCCACAGGGGGTCAGCAGAAATGTTCACTAAAGAGGCAGACTGCCCTCTACAGGACAAACCTGGGGTAGGACTCCTCCCAGATCTTGAAACAGTCTTGAAACTGGTTGATGAGGGCAATTTCTGAGTCTCCAATACCTAGAACACTATCTGGAGAGGAATCTGAATGAATATACCATTTGTCAGCATGTCCCATTAACTCTGTGGACTCCTTGTCCCAGAGAAGGGGTAGGACAGAGCTGGGGAAGGACACCTGTGAAGCCCAGTGTCCAGAGAGTGGCCCCTGTAACTTGTGTATAAGAACATTACTCAGACTGGGTCTCTCTAGTGTCAGATTAGTGACTCTAAAGGGCATTTTCTCCAAAACCATGTAACATTTACTCCATGACTTTGGGATAGGTGCTTAAAGAGCCTCCTAAGTATAGAGTAACAGAGTTGCCTTAGGCTTTTTGTTTAACTGCTTATTTTGGTTTTAATGATCATGTCTAGAAATTTTGATTCATTGATTTTATAGTACAACTGGTAATATGTATGTTTAAAATTTCCATAGGTCTTCCTTTTTAATGTGTGGAGTCATTAGCTAATAAGTTCTTACTAAAGGAGATGATGAACTCCCTGTTTTTAAATCATATGACTGCTTAAAGGTTAATTCAGATATCAATGACTTTGAAAGTGATTATAGGTAATAAGAAATTCTGGAAACTTTGACAGTACCTATCAGAATATAACATTAAATGTTGTACATTGTGAAGAAATTTACAGTGTTATAGATGTTTTAAAAAGCTGTTAGGTTAAGCAAGTAGTGAGATACACTAAAAACGAATATTGAACCAAGTGCCAGAAGAGTCAAATTCCTAGACTGTATAACTAAAATCAGCACTCAATTCATTCACTTTCTGACTTAAGTTCCCTTTGTGACACTGGGGGTTTCAATTACATAATAATTAGGCCTTCTTTCTACCCTAAAGTTCCACGAATATGTAAGTTTATGCAATGAATGTTGGATGAACAATCAAAATGCAGTTTTGGGTATTCTTCCTGAAGATATCCTACCAATTACCAGAGTCTTGGTACAGGTTATGGCAAAAAATTAAGCTTCTGTTTAGAATAGTTTACCTGATGGGATTGAAAGGGAGGATTATTGCTTAATGGTTGTCAACAAATGAGTCTCAAAAGTGGGATTCTGCCAGGGAGAAAGTTGAATTATATTTTAATTGGCCTGTCAGCCAATTCAATTAGATGTGTTTAAAGTCAGTAGATACCAAGAGGCACAGATGTAGGAATTTTAGCATGTTCTCCCCCTCCAGAGTCATCTAGTTAGAACTGAATTAGAAGTTTGAAGTTTGGATTTTAGTCCAGGCAATTGAGGGAATGGTTTGAAGAAGTAATAAGGTGACCCACAAGGAATGACAGAGCAGTAAAAGGAACACCAGAGAATCGGGAGGCTTAACTTCCATCCTAGTTTTCACTACTTGTGGAAAGAGAAGGTTATTTGCTTTTTCTAGGCTTTTGGGTTCTCATCTGTCAAAAGGGTTAAGCTCATCATCATATTTGTTAGAGAAATATTGAAGAAGATATAATGAGAAAAAAATGTAAAGACATTTACATACTTTAAAAGAGCTGTCTATGTTTCCATACTAATGATGAAATTCTTAAGCCTTCAGAGAGCAGCTCTTTAACCCATCCTGTCCTGTATGGGCTAAGTCAAGCTTGCACATGTAGAAAAGGGGAGTGGAGAGAGACAATAAAATGGTACCTGTAATGGCCATTGGGCATGTGGCATCAGGAGTCACTCTGGTGAGAATAGGGGAACCAGATTAGGGAACTGGCTTTTTTATTTTTTCTAATACAGACACTCCTATTTTATTTTTTACCCCTTTTAATCATCAGATATAATTCTTCCTGTCCTATAATTTCTATTAAAGAATTCTAGACAATATTATGCCATGTTATGATATGTGTATAAATACATATACAAGCCATTACATATATATGCATGTTATATATATGCATGTATGCATTTATATACATATAATTGGAATCAATATTAAATTTGGGTCACATCAAAGTGAGATTCTGACAACAAAGACAATTACAGGTATACAGTAGACATGTTTTCAAATATAACTGTGGTGATGTGAGGGACAGGAGAATAAAAACACTTCTAATTAAGCATTACTATGTGACAATCATTATCATACTGGACATGTTTTATATGTTATCTCATTATCTCCTCCCAACAAATATTTATAAATGATGAGGATGTGATGTGCCTAGAGTCACAGAACTACCCCAGTAAGTGATGTTAGCACTGAGAGGTGAACCTGGGTTCCTCGGAGGTTGAGGGCTAGACTTTCTCAGCCCTGCTGTGCTGCGTGCATGAAGCACACCAGTTGTCTTCAGTTGCCTGTGTCCACGAAGCCTCCCTTTGCCCTTTAACCAACTATCTCCATGAAGAAGGACACAGGTCAAGAGGGAGGACACTGTCTATTTCAGTTAACTTCCCTCACACACAGTTCGGTCTTTACCCTTTAATTTGCCATGATGTTTATCACCCCAGACAAGTGATTCACCCCTCTTTCTGCTTCTTGTCATACAGAACAGAAAACTTATATGACAATTAGGACATTTAGCCACTGAACTCCCATCCCCTGTGAATCACGAATTAATTAGTGCCAGACTGGATACAGATTGTCAAAATACCCACATGAATTGCATAGATACCAAGGCTAATCAACACCTTATTTTACTTCCAGTCTACTGAACAATGAGGTTAACTACATTCCATCAAAACTTGCTAGAATGAGAAATGTACTAATTGAATATAGCTATTGAACCTGCCATCTTGTGCTCCAAAGAATAATATTTTTACCTCTTCAGTATTTTCAAAAACATTTATGCTTCAATACAACTAGCAACAGTGACACTCCCTTGCTCCTTCCTATCAGACATAATTCATGTGGGTATTTTTCAGTCCTTTGAGTACTTTACTGAAGGACTTCTCTGTTCTTACAATTATTAGCATATAGACAGAATGCTCTGTTTCTTTTATATATCCCGACTATTAGGTGGATAAATCCCTCCTGAAGTTATAAAAAGAGTGAAAAATATACTTTGCTAACAGTTATAAAATGACATTTTTAACAGAAGTACAACCCTTAGAACATGTTGTTCTTTCCCTTTCAATAACTAATGCAAATCAAATAATTGATTTTTCACATAAGTACACACATTTTCACCCCACGTATCAAATTCTTGGGAAGTAAAGGAAAGTTTAAGGGAAAATCATGAATGATTATGAGGTTTCCACAAAATTAAGTCTACAAGTAAGGGATATATATTGGAAATGGGCAAATGGAATTTTATTTGGAAGTGATTAAATGGGATTGACTTGGATTAGAAAGGATTGCCATAATGCAGATTTAGGGGAAAAAAAAAAAAACTTCCTGTGTCCCACCTGTCAAAACAGAATGGCAATCTGGTATAACCACTTCACACATTTTCACATTTGGGGTGACAGCTGATGTCAAGTACAGATGGTAGCACTTCTTTTCATATACAAAGTCAGCAGACACTGGAGCTAGAAGGGAGGTACCTGCCATCTCTTCTGCTAACATCTAATGCTAACTTCTCCATATGCTGCAGAAGAGAATTCTCAGACTTTCCTCATGTGACCCAGAGGCTCTCCTGCCAGATGAAGGGAGGGAAGTTAAGCAGCTAAAGTTGTCCCACCACAAAGTTGATGTCATCACAAGTAACCCCAGAAATAGAGGAAGAAAGCCCAGTGGAATCATTACCAGCCTTAGCAGATAGGAGTCATCTTGCAAGCCCATAATCAACATCCGTCAAATTCATTTCATGAATAATAGTTCAACTAAAAAAGGGTTCCATAAATAGAGAGCTTTGGGAAACACCCAAAATTTAAATTTAAATTTAAATTTATAGCACACTAGACTACTAAATGTTCTGAGAACTACTGGGTATCAAAAAATATCTATTTTTCAAAGTCTGTAGAATAATTTCTTAAAGAAAAGATGCCTTAAGAAATATTGTTCTACAAAACTTAAATATTATAACTTAATTATAGATAAACATCTCAGGTCACTCATCCAAGGAAATTATATAAAAATAACATCTTGATTCAGATAATCTCCACTATAATGGGAAATTTTTTGTTTATATATCCTCTAAGCATAGAGATGCCTAGAGGAGTCTTCAACATTAGTAGTTTCTTATAGATACTTACTGAGTAAGTTAAAAGCTTTTGTATTGGCATTGGTTCCTAAAGTCCTCTCATCCCTTTTTTTTCCCCATCAATGTTTATAGTGTTCTTCATTCATAATGATTTGCCTGATGGTTAGTTCTTCTGACTAAGGTTGATTTGAGGGTCTTTGTTGATGTGTTATCTAGCTAAATTCTGGATCACTGCTTGCCACGACTCTATTCTGAATTGACCTTACCTGATTCATGTCTTCTTCTGACCTGTGTGATCTCTTTGTACTCTGTTTCTTGTTTTGCAGTTTTGATTTCTGTCCTGAAACCCCAATCATCTGTGAACACACATGAGACCTTGAGATTCAGCCCCCAACTAAAATTCATCCAGGGAAACCAGGCCATGTGGACATGGAGACACATCTAAAAGTTCAGAGAACCAGTTTTCTGAACAACATGGAGTCCGGAAGCACCAAGAAAGTCATATTAGAGAGTGAGTTGAAGACCAGAAGTTAGCCAGTGCCAATGTGTGGATTAGGGCAGGTAGTCATAGGAAAAATAAAAGTGGGAAATCAGCATATCCAGAAAAACTAATTGGGGCTGGGGATATAACTCAGTTGGTAGAGTGCTTGCCTTGCAAGCATAAGTCCCTGGGTTCAATCCCCAGAACCACAAAAAAAAAAAAAAAAAAAAAAAAAAAAAATTATTTTATTGATTTTTTTGATTGATTCCAATTCACACAAGCTTTAGCTTTTACTAATCATGCACAGAATTATTCACAAAACAAACATAGCTAAATGAGAGGCACTGATGGAGAAATAACAACTTATAGTCGGGTTTAAAAGGGTCTTAAATGCTTGCTCCATTCCAGAGCAAGAATAATCTCTTATCCAGCAAGGTTACTGTCCTTGATGTATACATGGGACACCTTCACACAATTAATTAGAGGAAGCCGACAGTTATGCCTTTATGTGCCTTTAATTTGTCAATTTTTTTTCACAACAAAAAAACCATGTAACAGAAATCCTGAGCGGCCCAGCATTTTACTGCTCCCAACCCACAGAGAGCCTCAGTGTGAGACGTTGCCAATCACTACCCCAGACAATAACCAGTGCACAGGAGAACTCTGGACAGCTGCTATGGGAGGGAGGGGCCGGCAGGGTGGAACAGAGCCTTGGAAGCTTTTCTGTCCTTCTATAATTCAGAAAACTAGATGTTGAAACGTAATTAAAGTTCAGCCTCATTTCTGTTCCCTTACAGAATCAAGCAACAATGAGAGACATAGAAGCAAGAATAGAAAGGATGATTGGTACCCTGAGGTGGCATGAATATAATGAATTAATTTCCCCACAGCATTCTTATGATGAAATGTGCTGTGCTGAATGTGTTGAGTCTGTGAACAAGTGCCAGCCATTCCATGAACACCCTGGCTCTTTCACTCTTTATAAAATAAAGCGACTTCCACGAACTCACAGACAGGTGTATAGGATGTTGATTTCTTCATCTGCTTCAGTATCAAATGAGCATGGACAATCGAAATGTATATCAATAGGCGATTGAGTCAGTACACAGTGGTACACAAGGGGAATGCTTGACAATATTAACAAGAGTCGAATATAGTTAAATGTGAAATGTTGTTAAGGGGGGGGCATGAAGCATATCAGAGAATCTGCAAGTATTTTTACTTGTTTATTTGTGTGTGTGTGTGTGTGTGTGTGTAACAAACAATTGTGTGACAGTGATCTCCTGGAAGATACAAAAAGAGTAGTAATAATTATAACTTCAGGGAAAAGTTTCACTATATATTTGTACTATTAATAATTTTACCATGTGTTTATTTTTTTTTAAATCAAACCCTACTTAAACATAAATTTCCTCCCCAAAGAAGAGATAGAAGGAATCACACAGATTTTTTTTTTAGAATATCTAATGTATGCTATCCTTATAGCTATCCCATTTTATCCACATAATAGAGGTTCTCAGACTGAGGTGTAAGTCTAGAGAGGATTCATAAAAATTGAATGAAAAAGTTTGAGTATATCTGCTTATATTCATTTTCTCAGGAGAGAGTTCATAGTTTTCATTATATTCTCAAAAATATTTAAGAAATGAAAGGTGCTGAGAAATACTGTTCTGCTTAGGCAGACTTTATAAAAAGCTTTTACTAAATTGTGTCAATTCTTTAGATTATATATGATATTATTTGATAAAAGAGCCATGTGACATGTTTGCTTGGCAAGGCAATAAATATTCATCTTTTTTAGTGAATCCTGTGGTTTGTAATCTGATCTCATAGTTGTGTGATATGAATTTATACCAGTGATACTTTACTCTCAGCTTTTCAAATGAGAAAACATAGATCTCTATGCTACTTTCCAGCTGGCTAGAGATTCCTTGAGGCACAAAACCAATATTAGACACCTTTTGGCAGCATCCGTTTTATAAGGAATTTTAAAACCTTATTTTGTAATAGAATCAAGTTAGATTGATAATATAATATTTAAACCTATTTTTGAGATAACACCTGAGATTAGAAGCATTTTGTGCTTCAAGGAAGGGATACGATTCTTGGTTATAGCTTCGATGCTCCTGGAATTTGCATTTTCTCAATGCAATACTTTGGCAGAAAGATTTGAAAATACTTCCCTAACATATATTAAGGCTTTACATTTGACAATGTATTTGTATTCTTTTATTCTTGCCTTCATTTCTTTATTCAACACTTGAGGAATTAGTAGTTGCCAAGCATAAACATACTAAGTTCAAGTCCCCTTGGGACCAATGTTCTAATACAGATACCTTATTTCCTTATGATGGCTAGAAAAAGCATATTAATGTAAGCCTCGGGTTAAATAACTTACCTCCTGGAATGTTAATTCAAAAACAATCAAGACAAAGTGAGGTCAATTTTTACTGATTCATAGCTTAATAAGGCATGAGACCTGCAATTTCTTGTGTGCATTGGCCTTCACATTTTTTTTAACTTCTATCTTTTTGGTTGTCTATTCCCTTATCCATAAAATTAAAATTGCATGATATTAAAAAAGTTGAAAAGCTGAAGAAAGTGAAGCATCAACTCTTAGATCCAGAGGGTAAACCATCACCTCTAAACTAGGGAAACAGACAGGCAAACTTTGAGAATTTCAATTTAGCACAGTAGAAACCCATAGCAGAAAGCTCTGTGGGAGCTCATGCTGGGTTTGAAAGCCTGAACCACTTGGACACCTCTGAGAGTGAGACAGCCCATGGGCATCCAGTTATAAAGGTGCTCCATGTGATCCTGAGCTTCTTCAGGAGCTAGGTGAGGTCCTCAGTGAACAAAAGAGAAAAATCGCATGCATCTGCAAGGGGTGGGGAAAGTAACCACACTGAAATAGGTTAGAGTTTTCTGCTTCTCTTTACAAGGCCTGCTCCCAAGAGAAACTGCTTTACCAGAGCCTGAAGAAAGGAAGAACAATGGAGAATGAATAAGTGAAGGCAAAATGAAAACTGTTTTTGTTTTATTCTTAGTTGATCTAACATTTAACAATTTGTTCAAAAATATTAACAACGTATTTTTTTAAGTACATGCTTATGAATACTTTATATAAATTAAATGAATGGGAAAAAGGTATAAGAAAGAAAATTAGAAATATTTTGTTATTATAAAGTACTAACACTACTGGTGAAGTGATAGAGTGTTATTCAAAAGGAACTGGATTAGTTGTAAATGTATACTGAAAACTCTAGAACAAGTGCTAAAAAAGTTAAAATGAAAAGAAATACACTTGATCTGCTAAGAAAGTGGAAGCATGTAAAATAATCAACTAAAATCACAAAAGGAAAAAATGTGAAGACAAATTTAGAAAGAACAAGAGCAATAAACAGTAATAAATATGATTAATATTAATCCAACTATATCAACAAACACTTTAAATATCAGTAGTCTATAAAAATTACAAAACAGAGGTTATCAATGTATCAAAACACAAGACTCAACTGGATGTCATCTATAAGAAACCAAGTTTAAATATTAAGATTTATGTAGATTAAAATAAAGGAATGTAGAAAATTATACCATGCTAACATGAGTCAATTATACCATGCTAACATGACTCATGCTAACATGAGTCATCTATAAGAAACCAAGTTTAAATGTTAAGATTTATGTAGATTAAAATAAAGGAATGTAGAAAATTATACCATGCTAATATGAGTATGCAGTAGCACTTACATGAATTTCATACAGAACTAACTCCAGAGCAAGAAAAGTTAGGGAAAAATGGCAGTATTACATAAGATTAAAAGGGTCAGGTACCCAAGAAGACAAGAATTCTTATATGATGTCCTAAAACAGATCATCAAAATATGTGAAGTAAAACAAATATAACTGCAAGAAGAGATAAATGAACCAACAACTATTGTTGGACACTCTGACATCCCTCTATCAGAAATAGGTATTTCGGAAGAACAGTAGTAAGAATATATTTGAAATTCAGCACTATCTTCTGTGAATTGACATATTATTGACATATAGAGAGAGAGACTGCTTCATCCAACCTCAGCAAATTGCACATTTAAATCAAGCTCATACTAAATTCACCAAGATAGAACACATGGTGGGCCATAACACACACATTATCAAATGTAAAATAATAGAAATTTTCCTACATCTGTTCTTTAACAAGAATGAAATTAAACTAGAAATAACAGGAAAGAGCTGGAAAATCCCCAATTTCTTAGAAGTTAAATGATAAACACCTAAATAATACATGTCAGAAAACAAATCTCAAGAAAATTTTAAAAATATTTTTCACAAAACAAAAGCAAAAACACAACTTGTCACAATTTCCAAGATGCAGTAAAAACAAGGCTTAGAGGAAAATTTATATCATTGAATGCATGTAGTATAAAAAAAGAGACATCTTAACTCAGTAAGCTAAGATTTAGCCTTAAGAATCTATCAAAGAAAAACACATTTAAATTCAAAGTAATCAGAAGAAAAGAAATAATAAAACCCAGAACAGAAATCAGCAGAGAAAAATCAAATAAACCAAAGCTGGTTCTTTGAAAAGATTACGAAAATTGATGTTTCTAGTCAAGTCAAGTAAAAAGGGGGAAGCTAAAATTACCAATAACAGTAATGAAAGAGGTAACAGCACTAAGGATCTCATGGATATTTAAAATTATAATAAGAAGTATTATACACTCTATGCTAATATATTTGATAAGCTAAATAAAATGGACCAAGTTCTTGAAAGGCACAATCTGCCAAAACACACACATGAATAAAATGGTCTAGATATGCTTTTATTTATTAAATCAGGTCATTAATCAATAATCTTTCCAAAAAGAGAGTACCTGGCCCAGATGTGTTCCCTGGTAAATTCTAACAAACATTTAAGGAAAAAAATTATACTAATTCTTTACAATCTCTTCCAGAAGGGAGACTCAGAGAGCATATGCCTAATTTATTCTATGAGATTAACATTATCCTAAGAGCAGACAAAGACACAATGATAAGAAAAACTCCAAGCCAATTTTTCTCACAAACATAGAGTCAAGAATCTTTAACCAAATTTTAGAAAATCGAATACAACCCTCCTTAAAAAAAAACTTGTGGATCATGGTGAAATGAAATATGTTCTAAGTTTAGAAGACTAGTTGGGCATTCAAAAATGAATCAGTGCAATCTATCCCATCTACATGCTACATAAGATACATGGAATAATTCTATCAATACATATAGTAAAAGCATTTGAAAAAATCCAATAGCTGTTAATGGAAAAAAAAAAAAAAACTCAACCAGCTAGGAACTTCTAGAAAAGAGCTTCTTAAATTTATAAAGAACATCTAACAGAAACTACTACCAATAGAATATTTAATGGTTGAAAAACTAGAAAACTTCCTGCTAAGATCAATAATAAGGCAAGAATGTCCTCTCTCACCACTGCTTTCACACATCATATTCGAAGTTTTAAATGATGCAATAAGACAAGAAAGGTAAATAAAAGGTGTACAGATTGGGCAAGAAAAAGTGAAATAGTCTTTATTCATAGATGATATAATCATCTATGTAAAAATTCAAAAGAATCCACAGAAATCTTCTGGAGCTAATAAACAGTTCTAACATGTTTGTAGAATATAAGTTAACCTAAAAATAAATCAATTGTTTTTCTATATACCAGCAATGTAATATTAGAGGTAGTATTTGAAGTTAAAAACTCATTACTATTTACATGAGTACTCTCAAAAATGAAATACTTAGGAATAAGTCCTTAAGCAATATGTGACCTACATGAAGAAATCTACACAACTCTGATGAAAGATACCAATGGAGAATCAAATAAATGAAGAGATATTACATGATCATTTATAGGATAATGCAATATGGCTCTATCAGTTCTTCTGAGTTTGAGCTATGGATTCAATACAACCCCAATAAAAATTCCAGCAAGTGATTATGTGGTTACTACTAAACTGATGCTTAAGTTTATATGGAGAGGTAACAGACCAAGAGTAGCCAACTAAATATTGATAGGAAAAGAACAAAGTCAGGCTGACACTGTCTGACTGCAGGACTTACTATAAAGTTACAATAATCAAAACAGTGTGGTATTAGGAAAAAAATAGACAAATAGGTGAATGGAACAGAATAAATAGTCCATACATAGGTCAACACATTCAACTGATCTACCACAAACAGACAATTAAATGGAGCAAAGTTAATTTTTTCAACAAAATGTGCTGGAATGAGTAAACACTCACATGCACAAAATAAATCATTACATCAATAAATATAGACACAGACTTTATATCCTTCCCAAAAATTAACTTAGAAAAGGTCATAGTCCTAAATGTAAAACGAAAAACTGTTCAACTTCTGGAAGATAATATGAGAAAACCCAGATGATCTTGGGTACTTTTTTGATATAACACAAAGGTCATGGTCCCTGGAAAAATAATTGATAAGCTAGACTTCATTGAAATTTAAAACTTTGGGTCTGCAATAGATACTGCTAGGAAAATGAGAAAACAAATAACAGACTGGAGGAATGTCTTTACAAAAAAACATATCTGATAAATATGGACTGTTATAAATATTGGACTGTTATCTAAAACATACCAAGAATGCTTAAAACTCAAAAGAAAGACAGTATCCAACCCAATCAAAACTATGGGCTAATGAACTGAATACCTTATTAAAGAAGACAGACAGATATCAACTAAGACTATGAAAAGATGTTCAACATTATTATGTCGTTAGGGAATTGAAAATTAAAATAATGAAATACTACTACTCACATATTAGAATGGCCAAAATCTGAAAAGTTGACACCACCAAATGCTGACAAGGATGTGGAACCACAGGATATCTTATTCATTGCAAAATGGCACAGGTAGTTTGGAAGTTGCTTTGGCAGTTTGTTATAAACCTAAACACACTTTCCTATGACCCTTGGTATTTTCATAATGAATTGAAAACTTAGGTATATGCAAAACCTGCACATAAATATTCCTAACAATTTTACTTGCAGCTGCCAAGTAAACAACCAAATTATCCTTCTGTTGATGAGTACATAAATAAATTGTGGTATAGCCAGACAATGGAGTAATATTGAGTGCTAAAATTTATGAGCTATCAAATCATGAAAAGTATGGCAGAAACTTGAATGTATATTTCTAAGTGAAAGAGGTCAATATTAAAAAAAAACTACATATTGTATGACTCTAACTATACGACCTGCTGAAAAAAGTACACAATGGAAATGTAAAAATAGTAGTGGTTGCCAGAGTTTAGTGGGGAAGGGATGAAGAGAGAGAGCACTGGGGATTTTTAGGATAGTGAATCTATTTTTTATGATATTAGGATAATGACTATATGTCATAATTTTGTTCAAACTCATTGAATATGCAACATCAAGAGTGAACTCTAATACAAACCATGGACTTGGAGTGATGCTGATGTTTCCATGTCGATTTGTCTATTATAACAGAAGTGCCACTCTTTTGTGGGATGCTGATAGGAGGGGATGTTGTGCTTGCTGAGGACATGAGTATACAGAGAATCTCTGTACTCTGTTCCAAATTTTGCTGTGAACCTAAAAGTTCTTTTAAAAGAAAGTTGATTGATTCAAAAGAAAGGGTAATATGAAAATTGTTCTCAACCAAAACTCTAAATAAACTTTACATGGGTATTTCTACTTTTTAATTGATAGGTAGGAACATTAGTCCTTCCCATCAGAAACAAAAGCATTTGGCTAACTATATAGAACTTGGTGGAAGTATACCTATTGGTACAAAGTTTTTACTGCTTGCTATAAAGAGAGAATCTAGTTAATTATATGCAAATAAGCCTCAGTAACAAACACCTAAATAACTCAGGCTTGTCTTCATTAAGCTTCAAAATATAACACATTTCTCAGGGAATTAGACAAGGAGTATTCATCAAAGATGCTTGTAAGTCCTAATGAGTTTATTGATTTTTGACCTCAATGCTACCAACCAGTGGCAGAAGCCCAAATGACAGGAGTTAGTTGAGTAAGGGAACCCTGATGTTTGGAATTCAGAATAAAATTGGCTGTTCATTTTTGAGATATTCTGTCCAAAACTTTTCGTTATGAAAACTCTCTTTGTGGAGAGAAAACCTGTATTGAATGCTGTCTTCTCACTGTCTGCTGTGCCCCGAGAATCATGAGCAATTTCTATTTTGCAGCAATCTGTGAGCATTTGGGACTGGAAGAGCCTTAAGTTACTTTGTGAACTAAGGGCAGAGAAAAGGGGCAGGTGATAAATACAAAAAGTAAAAGACTGAAAAGCAAAACTGACTTTTTTCATTCGGAGCAGTCAGCCTCCAAGCTGATTTCTCTCTTTACTCCCATATTCTCAGATTTCAATAGCTTCTTTTCATTTCCCCCTGGCTAAAGTGGCTGCAGAGTACATTCAGTTGCTAATTGGGCTTAATGTCACCTAAGTGCTTTTGACACCATCAGTAACTCCTGAAAGAAACATGGCTGTCTTTCTGTACAGTAGTTGCTTGGTTACTTTTCTCTAACAAAACACTCTGTTCTTTTCTGGCTGATGACTGGGTCGAAAGTTTTAAAGTGTAATTTAGTCCTTGTTATTTTCCATTTTAAGCCTCTCAGAGTAGGGCATTTATCTCGTTCCTTGATGCCATTGATTTATTTCAATTAAGATTCCCCATGTTCAAGCATCACAATTAGCTACTGTCACTATTGATTCCCATTCCCAGGGATTTGTACATGGTTTCAAAGGTGACCAGTGACAGTTTAGCATTAGACCATTGAGGCTAAGTGAAAAGTGAGGGCAGCAAGAATCTTCTAGGAAAAATTGTCCTCATAATTTCCTCATAAGATACAATAAATATGGATTTCAGGCTATAAATTTACAGGTAGTAGATTTTATTCTATGGACTTTACATTTTTATATATCTTTGTATTAACTATTCATTTTCACAGAAAAACATGAATAAAGTGGTACTCTTGTATCTCAATTTTCCAGATGAGGAAACTGAAAAATAGAGAGGCTAATTTGCCCCATTCATTCAGGTAGTAAGTGGAATAGCCTGAATTCATACCAAAGTAATATGGGTCACAACCTATGTCCTTCACCAGTACAATCTATACTTCCTACAATTGATTGAATGGAGTGACAATACCCGCATTAATAGAAACTTCCTGTTCTGATTAAAGAAAACATCCTTGGTAGGTATTTTCACCTCTATATTTTTATGGTTCTTGACTTGGTCTAAAATTTGAAATTGAGCTAGCTAATCATGTTCATTTATCATGCATGTGGGAAAATCAGATCCAGAATCTAGGTTTCCTTTGTCCTTTACCATATCACTCCTTTCTACCATATCACTCTTAGCTGGGGATAGAGACAATAAACTGTTATGAAATGCCTCATGTCATTCTCCATGACAGTGAAGTTCTTATGGCTCAACCTAATGCATGAACATGCCAGTAGTTCCTTCCTTCCATGAAAGCAATGACATTCTCTGTTGATAAAATGAGGGACAAGCAATGGAGGATAAGCATTCCTTTGACTGAGGAGTTAACGACTTTGACAAGCAGCACTACTCATTGCCAATCTTACCACAAGGCACACTGCATGCGGTACACTTGTAGCATGCTGGGACATTCATCTCTGAGTCTGCTCTGCACTCCAGACCTGAAGCACACCTCTTGGAGACAGACTTCCTGCTTAAAGTCCTGTGCTTTTTTGAATTATTTCTTTTTTAACCAGTATACCCACTGGGTACACCCACTGGGTGACTGATCACCAGGCTGTAGCATGCAATTCACTCAAAATTGCCAACACATGTGACACAGCTATGCATGCACACTTGTGCCCCAGCTCTTATGTGCATTGAGGATGCAGCTGAATGCAGGAAGCTCTCCTCTTTTCAAATCACCAGTCCCTACTCTGATTTCTCTTAGTTTCATTTTTTACCATCCTTCCATTCAATATTTTCCAGATTCTCTCTATTCTACCTACACAGTTTTCTGTTACTTCTCTCCTGGGCCCTGGCAGTAGCCTTCTAAAGAGCTTTATGAATGCACCATCTCTTCAATGCACCCATCACACTGTTGCCATGGAGAGTTTTTTAAGTGTTCTGCTCATATTATTTTTCTATTTTAAAAAAAGCTATGATGCTTCACTACTTACTAATGAAAATCTTCTGCCTGGCGTTCAAGGCCGTCTATTCTACAGTCACGACACACTTCCCTATATTATTTTCCCTTGTCTCCTACATTGAGAAAACAACTCTTGTTTCCCTGATGTACCTGTGCTTCCTCAAATCTATGATTTTGCTTCAGCTCTTATCTCAGCTTCTCAAGATTACAATAACCTTTTGAAGCTTCACTCAAATGCCATTTGCTATCAATAAAGGAGAACTTGACCATCATACTTGGTAATGATGTCCCCCTACTCTGAAATACACATTCTCCCCCTTTCTTGAGCATTTCCTATGCTTTTTACAACCTTGACATGTCTGCAAGTTTCTTAAAAGGGGTGACATTAATCTTTGAATTCCTAGATTCATTAAAAAGTTTACATGTCCTTAGTAACAATAAGTAGTAGTAGAAGGAGTACATGAATAAATCCAGATCAAAGGATTAAAATTTAAGAATTTCTATGTGACCAGTCTGGTGGCACATGCCTCTGATCCCAGTGGCTCAGAAGGCTGAGACAGGAGGATTATGACTTCAAAGCCAGTCTCAGCAAAGCCATGTGCTAAGCAACTCAGTGAGACCCTGTCTCTAAATAAAAAACAAGATAGGGCTGGGGATGTGACTCAGTGGCCGAGTGCCCCTGAGTTCAATCCCTGGTACCCCTACCCCACCAAAAGGAAAAAAAAAAAAAGAATTTCTGTGTTATGGAAGTATCTTTCTGCATCTCCCAAGTTCCTTTAATGGCTAATGTAATAGGACCAGCTGTGTTCCATATATTGCAATTCAAAGTACAGATAAGGGTACCTTTTTCTCCACATCCTGGTCCACACCTATTGTTGCTTGTTTTCTTGATAATAACCATTCTAATTGCAATGAGATGAAATCTTAGGGTAGTTTTGATTTGCATTTCTCTTATTACTAGAGATGTTGAACATTTTTTCATATATCTGTTAATCACTTGTATATCTTGTTCTGTGAAGTGTCTGCTAAGTTCTTTAGCCCATTTATTGATCAGGCTATTTGTATTTTTGGTGTAAAGATTTGTGAATTCTTTATACATTCTGGAGATTGGTGCTCTATCTGGAGTGTGTGTGGTAAAGATTTATACCACTTTGTAGGCTCTCTCTTCACATTGTTGATTGTTTCCTTTGTTGAGAAAAAGCTTTTTAGTTTAAATTTATTGATCCCTGCTTTTTCTTGTGTTTGGAAGTCTTGTTAATGAAGTTTGGCCCTAAGCTGACATGATGAGGATTTGGACCTATTTTTTCTTCTATTTGGTGCAGGATCTCTGGTCTAGTTCTTAGGTCCTTGATCCATTTTGAGTTTACCCCATTTGTGTACAATGAATAAAAATAAATTTAAAAAGTAGAGATTAGGCTTTAAAATAGAGATTAGGTTATAAGTACTGAAGTCCTACTTTTGGTTTCAGCTCTATAATCATTGGCTATCATATATTTTACATACTCTCTGTCATTCCCTGAGCAGACTGTTTCTGAACTCTTTGCCTACAAGCATTCCACCACTTATTCATAGAAAGTTTTTTTTTATTCTCTACCTGACCCTCAGAGGAGAGGTAAAAACCCACCTCCAAATTGATTTTTTTTGTACATGTGAAAAAAGAATAATAAAATAAATAAATCTATGAAATCCAAATTCTGAGAAGGACCAGCTTGTATTTGCATTATTATTTTACCCTCCATGATCACTCTTATCCCATGGAATTACAATTTAATAATTTTTGCTATCTTTGTTTTCCACTATATTGTGATCATTTTGGAGTAAGAGGTAGCTTTGTTCGGTATATCCATTCCTAATTCATTTGGTTCAGTATCATGTGTATCCAAGAAGACCTTTTCTAGGCACCAAACCAAATAAATACAAATAAATACCAAAGTGAACACCCAAATTCAAGGTGGAGGTTGGATAAAGGACAGACTAGTCTTGTCCTCAGAACAAGCCTCTTAACCATGAAAAGGCGGGGCTATAATCTGAATAAGACACACATTTTTTGCTTGAATTAGATTGAGCTGGGTTTTTCATAAACAATGCCACCCAAATATTGTGAGGAAGATTCCACAAAATATGACTAAGAGAAATTAAGAAATGAGAATTGTTTCATGTTTGTAACTAAGCTAAAATCTTTCCCCAAACTGAAAATATTATGACAGTTATCAAACATGTTCAAACTTCTACACCCAATTTCTGAGAAATATTAATATCTTAGTTTACTAATGTGTGCAATGCAAGCTGAAATAGCTAAGAGCAAGTGTGAGCATCTTTTTCACAGACAAAAACACACAATACTTTTCTGTCTTTCCTGATTCATACTCTAACTTGTTAAAGAGATTGAAAAATGCAATTACTCCTTGAAAGTCTAGGCTATGAATAATAATTTACAAATCACTTAGCAGAAAAGTTACAAGGTAGATTTTGTAAAAGGTGTTTTGAAAGTACAAGTTCAGTGTGTGTGTGTGTGTGTGTGTGTGTGTGTTTCAGCTCCACAGAAAATGTTCCCAGTAACTCTAAAAACCTTTGGGTGATCTTGTGTTTGCAATTTAAGTGGTTACTATTCAGAAGGTAAAAGATTCAGGGGTGCTTAAGACTACTTTGTACAAAAACATGTTAAGAGATACAGGTGTGTTTTGCAGGTATTTATTTATTTTGTTATTCTTTTTTCACATGTACAAAAAAAAAATCTCTTTTAAATTCAGGCCAAAGGCTCTTGATAAGTGCCAGTCTGAGAGTGTATACAGACAGCCAAATGCTGGTTCTTCAGAAGAATGAATAACAAATTGCCTTAATATTCATTTTGCCAGGTCATCATCCATCAAACATAATATATACAGCTAAGGGACCATAGGTTCAAATTTGCAACTTGTGATATTTTAATAATAAGGTTCAAGATATGTCTATTACTCTTGAACCAAAAAATGCTTAGATGTTCAAAAAAGAAATTCAGATATTTTTACTTCTTTGAACTTGGTTATAATTTTTATGAATTCTATAGGGATCAAGTAAGGGGTCAAATGCTTTGAGGTTAATAATTAGGATTGTCACACCTGTCTTGGTGAACTATACACCACAGTGGTTAGGAGGACAGTTTTCAGGGTCAGATTAAGTCTGGCTTCTGGTCCTGGTCATCAGATCTAATTATCTGAGAGTCTGAAAAGAATTGAATGAATTTTCTATGCTTGTTTTCTCAGGTATAAGCATGAGGATAACAATAGTATCTGGATTCTGGGAAGAGGGCATGAGAATTAAATTAAATTACTTTCATAAAGGATTTAGCATAGTCCCAGCACAAAATAAATAATCAACAGATGCCAACAACTGTTCCATTGTTTTTCCATCACTAGGTATGAACATATCCATCAAGCGAGATAATGGTATTCACACTATTTCTAAAATCATCAAAGGAAAGAAAGAACTTCTATCATATCTCTCTTCCATTCTAGTGAGCCAATTTATTCATCTTCATCTCTAAGTTTGTCTTAGAGTTTTGCACCAGTTATGTGATAAATGAAAGCTTAAAGAATATCACTCAAAACAGCATAGATTTCCTGTGGCTGTTATCAGTTTGGGGTGACCCAGGAAGTCAGGTCTCACACCAGATTGAGAGAGCCATCATTCATAGGAAAGCAGCTATCTTATGAAGAAATCTCATTGTTTGGTGTGCTGCTATGCAATTATTATGCTATGCAGGGAAAGTATACAGACAATCCTAAAGAGGGATTTCTGAACTAATGTGGCATTACAGTGTTCTCTGCAAGTAGCAAATTACAAGACTGACAGCTCACCTGTAATAGAGGGATGCAAAATTTCTGCCTGTTATTGGGGACCAGTAGTTCTGTTACAAATAGGCAGGGGGAAAGTACAAGTAGATGTTGCTGGTGAGGGACTGACTCCATTGTGTTTATGTAGGTTGTTTCTGTTACAGGGTTTCAGGGTTTAAGGTGGTAAGGCCTCCTAGTGCTATGACTCTGCTATTGTGTGTGTGGGAGGGTGAAATAAATTCATTTGAAGAAATCCCTTCCTTGTACAGATGATCCTCACCTTGGGTGACAAAGTCTTAGGGGCTTGGATTATTTGAACCTGGTCTCTTTTCTACTGAAGAACTCTGAGCAGGTTCCGATGTGGGCAAATTCCAGTACTCTGCTGGGAAATAAGGTGTTATATTCCTTCATGGAGATGGTTGACAAGCCGAGAAAGAGGGAGCTCAGGACAATGTCAGACTTTTGCAACCATTTGGTAGCATAGTGGGTAGAGGACATAGTATATTGGGGGGTTTGACTAAAGCCTTATTGTCTCAAAGGAGCTCCTCCTAGACTTCTGGTTTTATCTCCATCAAAGCCAGCCTCAGCAATTTAGCGAGGCCCCAAGCAACTCAGTGAGACCCTATCTCTAAATAAAATACAATATAGGGCTGGGGATGTGACTCAGTGGTGGAGTACCCCTGAGTTCAATCCCCAGTACTACTGGGGATGTGACTCAGTGGTGAAGTGCCCCTGAGTTCAATCTCCAGTACCAAAAAAAGAAAAAAAAGAAATATATATATATATAAATAAAGGTCATTTTTAGGTGGAAATTAGGTTAAACTAAATGCAACATTTAAACTATGAGTGTATTAAAATAAAATATGTGTGCGCACACTGGGGATTAAGCCCAATGTCAAAATATAGCTATAAATAAAATATTTTTAGTGCCATTTGTGCAACTCTTTTCTCATTTGATTATGTAGTGAGAGATTTGAAAAATGGAAGGAGGCAGAGTGGAGCACACCTGTAATCCCAGCAACTTGGGAGGCAGGAGCATCACAAGTGCAAGGTGAGCCTCAGCAACTTAGTGAGACCCTGTCTCAAATAAGAAAAAAAAAAAAATAAAACAAAGGGTTAGGGCTGTAATTCAGTGGTCAAGTGCTCCTGGTTTTAATCCCCAGTACTGAAAAAAAAATAAAGGAAAAAGAAAACGGAAGGTTCACTCCATGGTTTCCCTTAATCCCAAGAGGCCCTGATTATAGGATCACCAGATGTTCATTGGAAACTTCCTTCAGTTGTGTTTGTATTTTCTGTTAATATTTTCTCAGGAGTGAATAAAATTCTTTTAAAATGCCAGTGTCTCAGCTTTTCTGAAGAGAACTAGCTTAGGCTAGCAGACAGGTATCTTGATAGTGAACCGAAGAGCTGAAGACCCAAGGGCAGGCAATGGTCGGAGAGTCTGTGTCAGCCTTGGGGGGCAAACAGGGGCACACTTCTAACAGTACTTTTTCCTGCTCAGATGTAGGTGACTCTGCCTTTCAATTTTCATGTGGAAGGCTGCCACTGGATAGCAGGCTTCATTCTCTGAGGATTTTGCTCAAATAAGAACAAATCCAGTCATTTCATCTGGCAAAGGTATTATGGTATCTAAGTCCTCTCTGCTTCTTAGTGATCACTGGGAGCTCCAACCAGCACTGCTCTCTCTTCTGCTTCTTTCTGCCTGCCTTGCAATTAGCCCACATATGAATCTCTTCCTCACCCAACTCAAAAGCAAGCAGGAGAAGCAGCTATTTTCTATTTTTCTTCATTTAGCCCATAACAGAACCATGACACTGGGAAAGGCCAAATCTGCATAATACCACAGATAAAATTTTCATCTTGCAAAGAAAATTTGGAGTGAGCAGTGACATCCCACTTCTAATTGTATTGCAACAATCCTTCTTTTAGAGAACTACGAAAAGTCACATGATAATTGAAATCTGGAGGATGGGGACTGGGCGTCAGTCCGCAGATGCACCCTGCTTTGGGGAAGCATTTGCCACAAAAAACACCACTGGCAACAAAGCTTTCCCACTGATCCCAGAACAAGCTGAGCAAGGAGGAGCCCCTATCTCCATGCACACACCAAGGACTAGCTTTCCACTATGAAGCACAGGGGCTCCTGAAGCTGCAGGATAAAGCAGATCAGATGCTAATGCTTCTTGTCTGTGTTTGAGGACTCTGAACATATTTCCACAGAAGGGAGACAGCTTTCAGCTCAAAGAAATCTAGCTTTATCTTCTCAGCTACAGAGTGTCTTTAAACGAGCACCCTGTTGAAGGCAGAGAGGAGGGGGGGCAAGGGAAGGCAGTGAAGGGGACACAGACCAGAAATAAAACTGAGCTTCCTCACAGTGCAAAGCACCTGCTTAAGATCAGATGAGGTTTGAAAAAAAGATGGAGAGCTGGCAATGTAGCTCAGTGGTGGAGGACTTGCCTAGCATGTTCAAGCCCTGGGCTCAATCACAAGTACCACAAAAGCGAACAACCAACAACAAAGGAGGTGGAGGGTAGGTAGACAGCTTCCTGCTGGGCTCATTGCCTTACAAGGAAAGACACATGGGTATCTTAGTTTACTATATCCTCCAACAAGAGTGGCCATTAAAACATCCTCAAGATTATATTTAAAGGGATGCAAAGTAAACTCTTTAACGTTTGTTGAGAGATTGTGGCAGTCACTCAAGTTGCTTGCCTTTCAAATTTGTGCCTCCAACTGAATACCTCTACCAGAATCATCTGGAGCCCAGCTCAGCTCCTCTCAATTGTAACCTCTGGGTCAGAATTCATAGCACCTTTACCTTCACCCCACCTAGCCGCCCTTGTCCCAGACAATTTCATGCTTGAGAGCCGCACCTACAATCTCCAGGAGGAATTAGTCACTAAAATTCAGTCTAGACCATCCCTCCTCTGAATCTTCCCATTTTCCCTTGCACCTTTCCCCAGCACTCCATCCTCTGGTATGTTTTACACAACTCTGTATTTACGAATGCTTGTTTGGGTATGTGCTTTTGATATTTTGCAACTTGTTATTACAACTGTGCTTTCTAGCTCTGAGATTAGCCTGGCTTTTCAGGTCTCCCCTTCCACTGTGCAGGTCTTCTTCAGGGGCTCTTCATGGGAACATCTTAACAGCCTGCTCTGACCATGCACTTCTGCTCCCTTAAATCTTCAAAGACGTATCCAGTATTGAGCAGTAATTCCACACCACTAGAAAGGCATCAATACTGCTGAGCCTCTAACAATATGAATTAGACACAATTTTTAACTGTATTTACTTACCTAGTAAATAAATAGGGATACAGAATAAAACAGAAATAAAATCACATGTAGATATTCATCACGGGGTTATCCATCCTTACAGTTGTAAAAATTTGGAAGTCATGTAAATGACTGTTCAATAAATTTTATATTCTACATAAGTAAAGTTATTAATGGCATTTAAATGTCCTTTCCACATAATATGAAGGACAATTTTTAGAACAGTGTTAAATTTGATTATTCCATTTGGTCTCAACATCTTATGTCTCCCCGGGCTATCTGTGCCATTCAAAAATGAGGGTGAAAGAAACCAAAAATATAGAAGGAAAGAAAAGGAGAATTCAGAAAGAAAGAGAGGAAGCAAGAAGAAAGAAAGGAAAAAGAAAATGTCAAAATTTCAAGTTTGCTGGAGGAGAAAGAAAAGAGAACAGGAAATAAAGATAAATAGAATTATTAAAAGACAATGGAGAATAGATGCCAAAGAGTTTCTCAAGCCAGCTGAAACCCAGCCTCATCCAGCTGCCCTGAGGTGGTCTCATCCAGGAGGATTTTACCAGGAACTTTGTGAATTCACTGGCTTAAATCCTGGGCCTGGCAGTATCTCTAAAACTGCCTGAATGTTGCCAAGGTCATTGGGGTTTTGGAAAAGAAATCCCCCTGAAGAAGTAAAAGGATAAGTGGAAAAAAATGCATTCTTTTGGCTCTTTTCTGATAAAAAGCAGCCTTTTCCTTTGCCAGATGCACTAGTAGGAATCTGGACACAGAGAAAGAATTAGACAAATAACAGTAGAAAATTCAACTGACATGAGAATGAATCTTAGGACACAAACTGAGGGAGGAAGTAAACAGAATGTTCTTTAATTGTCTATGCCAAAACTGAATTCCTATTTCAAGCCAAGGTATTGGAATATTCAATCTATTTCAATTTGTCTGCCCTTCCCAGTATTTTCTCTTTCTATTGACTTTCAATATCAAGGCAAGAGAACTCATCATGCTGTGATTTTCAGCTCCTCATTGCTGAGACATTTTTTGTGTCCATCCACAAAGCACCATTCTGTTAACCCACCCTTTCTATTATCTTTATGCAAAAAAAAAAAAAAAAAAAAAAACTCCCCTGATGAGAGGAAGGTGAGTTTACTCAAAGAAATGCAGAACGTCTGCAGTCTGCATGCTCACTTAAAATTTGCACCTGTAAATGAGCACTGAGGTTGTGCAATATCTCTAATCTTAGGACTGGTGTCAGAGAGCTCCCATGCAAGCCAGAACAGAATAGGGAGGGAGGTGAGTTAAAGCTAAGTTGGAGTTCAGTGAGATTGTCAAGAGATGGAGGAGATGAAGGTAATTGAAATCACAAGAAACAAGACTATAGCAATGAGCCATGGAAGCTAAGCTGAGTAAGAAGGAAAATGAGTACATAGGCCAGGAGCAAATAGAAAAATGGTAGGAAAAATAGATCCTAAGTTCAAGTGTAGTTAAGCTGTTGTCATGGATGGAATAGAGGAAATGAGCATGAAAGAGAGCAGGTGGTGGGGAAAGTGATTTGAAATTGAGGTTTTAGAGAAACGGCACAGTCATTGCTGATTATATTGAGTAAGCAATGGACATAGGCATGAGTGACTGAGGTACTGTATTAAAAGCACAAGAGCCCGGGGTTTATACTGAATCATTTCCTTAGCTATTAATGTCAATAAGAAAGATTCCAAATTAGGGCTCAAAAGGAAAGGAGACCTCAAAGCTCAAATTGGAAGCTTGGTAGACAGCAGCAAATGAGAAAGGGGAGCAGAGGGTGGTGTCAGGACCTTCAGAAGAACAGGGGGGTTTTGAGGGAGGAAGTTTTAGGAATGACAATCACATTTAAGAAGTGATCTTCTTTCTGAGACTTTGGGTATAAGCCAAATGGAGATTGAAAAGTAGGGATAATTCATTCAAAGGAAAGAGTGGGTTCTGTAGCAGGGAGGGAGCCCACCCATGGCAGGAAGAAGAGATCAGCACCTAGTGAAAAAGACAGAAGGTTTTGATGATCCAGTCTCAGATCTTAAGAATTATGAGGGGTTGGAGGATAAAGTATGGAATTGAATAAAATTGGAGCTATAAACACATAATCATATGGAAGAATATCAATTTTGGTGTAGAAACTGGGAACTTTAGACTTCTAACAGCTACTGAGACAAACAAAAATATGTAGATGATGTCATGATTTCACAAACTACTTACTAGGGAAGGATAAGTGAGTCATAATACTATCTCCTCCTTGAGATAACTTTCAGAGTGAGTCACAGGCCCTATGGCATACCTGAGGGGTTTACCAAGAGGGAGAGCTAGGAGAACACCTGGCTTCCTGCTCCAGGTTATGCAATACTTAAGCGGATGTGGGTACAGCAGCCTCTGCTTAAAATCTATGTGTTTTCAATAGAGTATCAACTGTTGGCCTGTCAAAAGTAAGTCTGTGTCAACCATATCTACCAAACTGCCTAGGATTTTGCAAAAACCAACCAACCAAACAAACAAACAAACAAACAAACAAAAAACTTTCATGTCTTGATGATTGTGATCAGCATGAATAGTATGGAGATTCCTCAGAAAATTTCGAATGGAACCACCCTTTGACCCAGCCATCCTAGTCCTCAGTTTATACCCAAAGAACTTAAAATCAGCATTCTACAGTGACACAGCCACATCGAAGTTTATAGCAGCTCAATTCACAATAGCTAAACTATGGAACTAACCTAGGTATACCTCAACAGATGAATTGATCAAGAAAATGTGGTATATTATACACAATAGAATATTACTCAGTCTTAAAAAAAATGAAATTCTGGCATTTGCCAGTAAATGGGTGGAGCTGGAGAATATGCTAAGGGAAATAAGTCAATCTTCCCAAATCAAAGGCTGAATATCTTCTCTGATATGTGGATGCTAACCCACAATAAACGGGGGGGACCTACGGAAGAATAGAGGTACTTTGGTTTAGGCAGAGGGAAGTGAAGGGAGGGGTGGTGGCGTGGGAGTAGGTAGGATAGTAGAATGAGTCAGACATTATTCCTCTATGTACATATATAACTCTACAACCGGTGGGATTCTATATCATGTACAAACAGAAGAATGACAAGTCATACTCCATTTATGCATGACATATCAGAATGCATTTTATTGTCACGTACAACTAATTAGAACCAAAAAAAATAAGAATAATTGGAAAAAGAGGAATGAAGGGAAGGGAGGAGTGGGGAGAAAAAAAGAGATCACCTAATTGGAAATGATTGAGCTTCCCTTTTTCTCCATTTTTGGATGAGTCTAGTCCCTTTCATTTGGGAAATGCAAAAGTAACAAACCAGGCAATAAGAAGGCATTTCCGTAAAATATCTCTGATGTACTTCCTGCAGTCTATGAAATTTAAAGAGGATTCTTTACATCTCCTCCCTGCCTCCTACCTAACACATTCATTTTCAAATGCCAATGTTAATACTTTCCCACCTCACCTTGCTAAAATGGTGCATAAGGATTATAACCTTATCAATAAATTCAGAATGAAAAAAGTGCACCGCAAGATTTAATTTTCAGATCCCATGAATTTCTATTGATTTGGGAGTACACAGGCACTAGTCGTGAGGAAGCAATCTGCAATCTGTATCAAGGGTGCCTCTTTCAAATGCCTTTTGTTACAAAGCAGTTACACTGCAGAGAAATAGGTAGCACTGTGGATGAGGGAACTCATGAGAGTCTTCCTAGAAATTGTATTTTCTTAAACTCAGTTTTAAATGTGAGAATAAAAGGTAGTAACCTAGTAAAGTTGTGAACTTACATACTTTCAAAAAATCAAAAGTGAAGCTATGAAGAGGTAACAAGGATCATATTCAAAATGATCTTACAAGAAAACTTAAATAAGAGGAAAAGTTCTTCTTAGAATTTTATCTTAGAATTTACCCTGTAGGCTTCCATTTTTCAATTATTGGAGTTAAAAAAGAATAACTAAAAGAACTCCTGAAAAAAAAAAAGTAGTTTTGCCCACAGGTACATCATTGAATATTTCCATGTGTGTCTGATTTTTTTTTTAAGTTAAACTAGAATTCAACTAGAGAGTAAGCTTTAATAACCAAAGAAGGAAGGATTTCATAAATAATTGCTTTGAACATGGTGTTTACTTGCTTTCCTCTATAATATCTAATTCAGCACTGTGACTTGCAGATCAAGGGCCAACCGAATGAAAAGCAGAAGCAAATGAGCAGTGATACTGTCTTACTCATCAGATAGAGAACTCACAGGCAGCAAAACATGACCCATGATGGTAGAGAACTTACCCCCACACTTGCAAAAAGATATAAAATGGTGCACACAGAAACCTACCAATGTCTCCTGAGATTTCTTATAGTTCAACATTGTCCACAGTAAACTGGAGAAGGTCATGGTCGAGAAGGGAGGTTGCCTTAAATAAGTGATGGAACATGATCCTGAGGTAATTTAGACTGTAAGACTTCGTATACATCAACCCAGACACAATACAAACTACAAATATACAGGGCATATCGCTGTTTTTGTTGAACAAATAAATTTGCTTAAATTATTATAGATTTAGGCAGATGCCTAAATTTGAAAAAGAAAATGGAAGTATTTTCTCATTGATTTATTATGTTATTTTTGAAAGGCATTTTCTTCCCTTTCAGTTGACAGATTGTCCTTAGGAATCAAATTTTGCAGTAATCTTTATTGAAAAACATAATGTTTATGAAGTTTGTTCTTTTGTTTAACAGAATCCTTTGAACTGTAAAATGTAGAAACATACACATGCAAAATTAAATTTGCATCAAGTTCTGGATAATTGTAGATTTTTGGTATCATTCCCAAGAATAAGGATACCCAGGCATTAGGATAAAAGTTCTGATCTTGATATTCCATAGCACACATTTTCTATTAAAATAAATAAATAAATAATGATCAATCACAATAACGTGCAGATTTTATCCTCCTGGTGACTGATGTGTTAAGTTTTATGAGAGATTTACTTTAATTAATATATTGTCTTTCCCTGTAGTATTTTTCATTTTTTTAAAATTGGTGAATATGAAACAAAAATTGAATATACAAATTCCCATCTATCCATCACCCAGCTTCAACAATTCTGAATTCATGATGAATCATACTAAATCTGAGCCCCATTCACTATTCCTATCCCATATTTTATGATTTGCTCTACTCCCCAAATTGCTGTGGGAGGAAAAAGTACAAAACATATAAGATTAGCTGTGATAGGTAATATTCCTTCTCAGATAGGAAGATTAGCACTTTTTAAAAGTAATTACCACCAAGGAAGTGAACAAAATGACAGTTTAAACCCCAAACTGGTGCCTCACAGGGTTGTAGTTAGAATACACTTTGAATTTATTCTATTTTATATTTCATGTAGAATTAATCTGCAGAGATCTCTCTTGTCACTTCTGAGGCTCCTATATAAATATTTTACCTTAACACCCTTTCCTCATCAAAGTTCTAGTAAATTTGCCGAGGCAGTCAGTCAGAAAAAAATCTAAAGTTCATATTTCTATTGCCAGAACCACACACCCCCTCACCCAACTTTTTGGACTCTACACATATAGCTCAGAGAGGTTCTAGGAATATAAAGAACCACTGCTATGAATCACCTTATGCCCTGTGGCAAACAGTTAGGGGATCATTTCATCTTCACTGTGTTTAAAGTTGTTCAGGAAACATCAAATGCTTGGTCTGTTTGATTGATCAACTGCTCTCTTCAATATTTTCTTTTAATTTTTTTTTAATTTTTAATTCTTTGGTACTGGAGATTGAACCCAGTGGCATTTAAGCACTGAGCCAAATCCCCAACCCTTTTTATGTTTTATTTTGAGACAAGGTCTTGCTTATAGTCTGTCTAAATGACTGAGTCTGACTTTGAACTTGTGATCCTCCTGCCTCAGCCTCCTGAATTACTGAGATTACAGGTGTGAGCCACCACACATGGCTTGATTCTTTAATTTCTTTCCAGCATTCACTAGAATTCCATCCATTCTGGAGACTGAATGGATATTTGTATATCCAGGCAGGAGTCAATGGATGCTTTTCAGTAGCCAGTTTAGTAGCCTTTTCTATGTTTTCTAAGATGGTTGACTGAGACCAGCACATTCTAGAACAAGGGTCAAACATGAGTGCATTCTGAATAATGCTGCTTCTGCCAATGATGTTCCCCTTGACATTACCCTTGGTTTTCTTTTGTGTGGAATGAGGAGTATCCTGCATAAATGCTTAATAAATGACAACCTCCAAGTTCAGATCTGTGTTAGTCAGTTCTTCACCCCTGTGACCAAAATGCCTCACAAGAACAACTTAGAGAAGTTTGTTTTCAGCTCACAGTTTCTGAGGTTCTGTCCATGACTGAGGTTCTGCCAACTCCACTACTCTGTGCCTGAGGGAGGCAGAACATCATGACAGTCAGACACAGTGGAGGACAGCTATTCAATTCATGACAACCAGGAAACAAAATGAATATCATAGTCCAAGGACACATGCCAAGAGACTGACCTCCTTCAGCTACACCCCACCTGCATAGAGTTACCACTCTACAGTCCATTCAGTTACCAGTGGATTAATCCACGGATGAGATCAGAATTCTTATCAGTACCCAAGAACACCAACTCTGATCTTTGCTGTATTGGGGACCATGCTTCCAGCACATGAGCTTTTTGTGGGACATTTCTAGATACAAATCATACCAAAATCTTCCCAAACTGAAGCATTTCTACTTCCAAATTTCTCTCTATGGAACACTTAGAAGAGGACTAATAAGGAATCAATGTTAATAGGCACCCTTTATGGACAAAGTACCCAGAGCTGCCAATACAATGCCTATCCCATGGTAGTTATTCAGTAATTACCCATTAGGGGAAAATATAAATGAAAATTTTAGCCGGTTTGCTCTTTTGAAAATATAGATGGTCCTCAACTTATGATGGTTCAACCCAGGAATACAATGGTTCTGAAAAGAATAGGCATTCAGTGGAAACTATACTTTGAATTTTGAATTTTGATATTTTTCTGGGCTAGCAATATCTCCTGATACTGTCTTGCTCTCTTATGATGCTAGACAATGGCAGCATTTCCAATATAAATTGAATGTTTTATTTTTAAGTTTTTATGTTCCAGCATGTCTCCTGCTGTGGATGTTAATGGTAAGTACCAAAGCAACTATTCTGGTTTTCATTTTCAGTACAATATTCAATAAATTACATGAGAAATTCATTATTTTGAAAATAAGCTTTATGTTAGATAATTTTGCCTATCCATAGTCTAACGTAAGTGTTCTGAGCATGTTTAAAGTATGCTAGGCTAAGTTAAAATGTTCAGTATTAAATGGATTTCTCACTTGGTAATATTTTCAATTTCTGATGAGTTTATTGGTATGTAACCCCATAGTAAATTGAGGAACATCTGTATACTTTCTTGAAAAATATATAATACAGAGCATATGTGGTCCTGTATTAAAATTTCACAGAGAAAATTTCCTTTACTAACCCCTCCACAATAGTTACCCCACAATCCAGACACATTAATTTGCAGTTTCCAGAGGTTATTGATATTCTTGACCAGCTATGCCTTTACAAATTCTATCCTCTTTGAAAAACTCCTAGCACACGCCATTTCTTACCTGCCTATTTCTTAATGAACCCAGCTCAACAAACATTAATCGAATGTGCACGGGCATGGTGAAGCACAGAGGAGAAATGTCTACACCCCTGAAAAGAATTGCAGCTAAGCCAGGGAGACAGACACATAGATGAAACCTGTAACACGATTTGATGAATATGATGAACCTTAATCTAAATATTGGACAACAGTGGAATGAAGGAGGAAATTTCAGCTTGTGAAGCTTTCTTTTTTTCTTTTTTCTTTTTTTTTTGTAAGAAAGGACTAAGCATCAGCCAGGCAGATCAGTGTTGGAGAAAGGGCATCACAGACATGAGGCACAGCATGTGCAAAACATAGAGGCTAGAAATAGCAAGGCACATTCGAGATTCCCATTAGTTCGTTATGGAAGCACTAAGTGATATTGTTTCTCTGTTTTTAAAGAATATGAACATTGACAGAGGCCAGATATGGAATTCCTTACGTATTGTACTGACGACTCTGGAATTCATCCTACATAGGAGGGATCGATGAAGGTTTTTTAAAGTTGGGGTATGACAAGACTAGATTTAATTTTCAGAAAGATCATTTAGTGACTATATGAATAACATACTAAATGTGGGCTAGATGGGAGTTTGAGAAATTCTTTGGAAAACTATATATGAGATGATTAGTTTAAGGTGACTTTGTCCAAAAGCTTTTTCTCTTCTAGTCTGAATTGTGTAAGATAGTCATAAAACTTCTAATCCCAACCAGGAGTTTTTCCAGGATGAAATTGGGTGCCAATGACAATTACCCTAAAACAACAGAAATAAGCCAGGTAAACTGGAACAGTGGTGCTCTTAAATTTAGGGTCCTTCAAGTGCTCCAATAAATCTTTTGGCTTAATGCTCATATTCATATCATTATTTCTAAAAACTCATATAAGTATTTTGGACTTGTTGCTTTTGTTGCCGATCTCTCCCACAAACTGTCATCATCAAAACAGAGCCGTCTTTCACTTCATTTCTGGTTCCTCCGATTGTACCAGCTAACAGAAGGCTCTCAATAAGTATTTTATGATTAAATGTGACTGACAGTGAATGAATTAAAATTAAATAGAAATTCAAATTGGGAGAAATAATATTGGATTGTATGAGACTGAAAGATAATTCATCATAGGAGATATTTACCTTGTTGCTGTGGACTACAAAATCCATTCACCAAATGGATTGACTTCTCTGAGACCTTGGTTTCCTATCTTTGAAATGGTAGTAGTTAGTGCTTATTTTCCATGTAATGCAGAACATCTAGTGAGATAAGTGGGAAAAGAATATGGTGGAGATACTTGGGTCCATTCTTATTTTTCATCCATTATGTTTCCATAACTTTGATTCTTTTCTTTATTCTCCATAGACATTGGTGCAAATGTAGGTCTAAATTAGAAAAATCATTTTGTCCTTCACTCCCCTACCAATTTTGGACTTGGTTAACCTGGTTAGCATGCCTTTGATGCTCTCAGAACTTCGGGAAATATTAATTCTAAAAACTCCAGGAGCTTAGCTTTCTTTTCATTGACATCTATTCAACCAAAACTACAAACTAATGGGATTATTACTGCTATGTCTCACCAGAATTCTGCATAGTGTTTTGCTTCACAAATAAAGCATTCACCTTGCAAGGAAGACTACATATGCTGATCCCTGCTGTGTTTGCAGACTTTAAGAAACAAAGGTCCCTTATCGTGCCAATTAGTTATTACTGCTTTTGGAGAACATTTTTGTAATGTTAGTTTTGGGCTGGATAATTAGATTTATAAAACCCTGATGTGGTTTGAATTTGATGGGCTTGATGAGGTTATTTTTAATGTTAAAGCTATTTCAAACAGGGATAGAAAAAAATGTGCATTCATTTAAAGCAAAACACTAATACAGAGATTAGAAATACCTTTAAAACTACCCTCATTTGATGTTTTTTCATGACCTAGGATCATTTTAGCTAATAGTTTACCCTACCAAATTAGACATCCTTCAATTTTAGATCTGTTAGAAGATAAGCTTTGGCACATTGGAATTTTAAGGATTTCATTTGAGCATTTGGTGATTTGGTCAACAATAGGCTGCAAGAGGTTCTACACACATTTGGGGTAGGGAGACTGAGAGTAACTTTCCTGAGATGCTTGTGAAAGTAAAATAAAGAAAATAAATTGGCCTGGCTAAAATGGAAAGTTCCTTATTAAAAGAGTTAGCAATTTCTTATGGGTTAGTTTTGATTCACTGTTTCCACTGGGCTCCAGTTTGCTTAAGTAGGAACCCAAAGTGCCAAAGCCATCTCAAACTAATGGCCTCCCAGTTCAAGTTTTAAAAAACAGATTCTTTGCTTATTTTGATGATTAAATTTATTTCGAGGGTTATCCATGCCCCCACATCTTATGAGCCAACTAATGATTACACAGGAACCATGAGGGAATAACAACAAAATATGCCTTATATGGTGTAACTTTGTTGTATTTTTTTAATAATAGCTTTTCCCATTTTCTTAGACTTTGACATTTCTTCACACTAAGGAACTAAGCATCTTCCTATCTTGTTTGGTTAGCTGAAAATGAGGCTCCCCAAGTCGTCTACCTCTGTTTCTCTCTTTCCAAAGATCACTTCTGTGTGTTGAGGATAATTATCAGACACCCTCTGAAACTAGGGAAGACCTAAGTACAACAGAATGATTGTTTACTAGGAGAGAAGCCAGGTTGGAGATCCTGCTCAGTTTTAGAAAATAACAATTATCCTGAGATTATTGACAAGCAGGTAACTAGTTCTAAGCCTCTAAAAATCTTGCTGTCCTGCCAATCTATTATTAAAGACAAAATGTTCTGGCTCAAAGAATCCTCATAAACCTGAAAGACAAGACTGATCTCTGCTGATACTGTGGTGTTAGAGAAGAGGATTAGGTCTTCAAACTCTTCCTCCTCTTCAGACAACTAAAGATGTGTAAAAGCCTCAAAATCCTCTGTGACAGTTCACAGCACTGGTCAGGAGAGGAAAAGAAGAGAGAGGAACAATTTCAAAAGCACCCTCTAAAAAGTAGATGTATGCCAAAGCACTTGGACATTCATCACCAAGTGCCACAATTTTTGTCACATTATCTTATGGGCAGAGAGGTGTGGTAGAGGGAGGTAGATACACAAATCAATGTTCTTCCTACTAACCTGCAATGACTGGGCACTTATATTGAAGAATACCTTGCATTACCTGGGAAGAATCACACAAAATCAAAGACTTGGTCTCTGACCTCATAAGCTTAGGATCATACGCACATACACACAGCTCAGACTTTATAAACCTCCTTTAAAGGCAAAAAATAATTTATGTTCAAGCTGTCTCATATTTAAATGATTTGCCTTAAATTGATGTGGAGATGGGGAAAATCACTACTTTCACACAATAGAGTCACTAGGAAAGAGAACAAGATTGGAATCTCCGAAATCTCAATTCTTGTCTTAACTCTGTCCCAAAGTAACTGCATGACCTTGTGCCAATGGACTTCTTCCTTGCCTTCAAACTGTCATGTATAGGGCATAGATTGTAGTTGCTTTCTTTCAGTTCTAAGTATGTGTGATTCATGACTACCAATGAATATCCAGACTACCATTTTTCATTAAGTTCTTTTTATACCATTTATAACTACACACTAAATTAGGACTAATTATGGGAGATAGACTATTCCTTCACAGATGCACTTTAGCATCCCCTTGTGTTCCTCAAAATTCCAAATTTCTTAAATTTTAATTGGTGTTAATGTTTAAAATTCCTGACCTCAAAATAACTGGACAAATGTATCAGAATGTAGTACTCATTCTTTTTTATTTTTTTTAGTGAAACTAGAAACAAGGGATCCCAAGGGAGAGCTGACCTTCAATTTCATCTCTGTTTATGCAACATTTTAATATTTTAAATAGATCCAAAATGCAAGCAGAGAGAATATTTTCATCTTCTATTACCATGTGTGAAACCAGACGCCTCCTTAAATAGAAAACTGCTTTGGAATCCTGTTTGCTGGCTGGAGATGCTGATTAGCTCTCGGTGGAAGAATTTTTGTTTCAAGTATAAGAAAAAATGCTTATCGTCACTAATGAGAACTCCCATGTGGAAATGATAAAGATCCCTGTTACATTCAGTCCACAGGCTGCCCAGAACCCAGGCTGTGTCTTCTGAAGTCTGTGTTTGATATTCCGGGCTGAAGCTTGTAGTAATTTAAACAAAGTGTTGGGAATGATCTCATCCGTGCTAACACAAATGAGTTTAATTGAAACATTTGGTTATAGGGCAAAAGCAAATCAAATATTGTGAGATGTTTCAATTTATAGTCATTGGTTCTCTTGAAAGAAAGGTTTCACATGCAATAATTTCATTCTGTGTTTCATTTGCTTCTCAGAGCTCTTAGAAAAGCTAATTCATGTCAGTTTTCTTTGCTGTTGTAAGGGGGTAATTAAATGTTACGGTGGTATAAAAGGCATGCATCATTTTACCATAATAAATGGTGAAGTGAGTTTTCATGGGGGCCATGGCCCAATTTTATTACTCTAGTGGTGGTCCACAAACACAAAATGATGTTTCAGTCAATGATGGATCACATAAACAATGGTTCTATAAGATAAAAATGAGGCTGAAAAATCCATATCACCTAATATTTTGCTGGTACTTTTTCTATATCATGTATGTCCAGCAAGCTGTAGTATCTAATTTTATCTAAGCAATCTCTTAGAATGTTTGCACAATGATGAAATCAACTAAGGATGCATTTCTGAAAACATTGACATCATGAAGTGATTCATGACTGCAATATTATTTATTTCTTTATCTAAAAATGATGGGAAAACTTTTTAGTATCTAAGATGCTTCTATGTCCACTGGTGTGGTTATGATTGCTGAGGTTATTTAGCATAGTCAGTCAGAGACCTCCCAATAGAGAAGATGACTTTAAAAATCAAAGAGGTCAGTAATTGAAGTTGTACAAGATGATTCAGTTCTAAAGATCTGATGTACAACAGCCTGCCTATCGTTAACACTATTGCACTTTACATTTAGAAAGTTTGTTGCTCAGACAACATCAGCAACAACAATAATAATAATTATTGATAATAACAAGAGTAATTAATACATTAGGCAGTCTAATGAGAGTAATGAAGAAGATAACAATGTGTCATTGAAGTACATGGACAATAGGCCCCAGGAAGAGAACTTCCCTTTCTGTTCCCCTACCTGCCCTCCTGCTCTACCTGACTCTGCTAAAACCCCATAAAAACCAGACCTTCATGGTCCCTGAGGTCTGCCCGCATCTTCTTTTTCTTTTTGCATTCTCTTTCATGTTCTTTCACTCATCATGAAGGAAATAAACAATAAACTAAAAGAAAACCACGTGTTGACTACAGGTAAGATTTTAAGATTTCAAATATTTTCCTAATCAAAATGGTTGTTCACATTATTTTAAAATACACACATCACATTGTAATTATGTTTGCATGAATTTTTTAAAAATTAAAATGTTTTAATATTTTAATATTATCATATTAATATTATTATTAAATATGTGAAAATATTTTCAGTGAAGTCAAGTGTAAAATATGGTGTTTAATAAGTACACATTTAATAAAGATATTTCAAATTTCAAAGTCCATATATATTTCAGCCTTCTGCAATTCGATACATTTATGTGTATGACATAGGACAGAGAGGCTGGACACAAGAGGAATTTTCAGAGAGCAAGTTGGTTGATTGCAGAGTCTAGAGGGGCTATCACCTAAAAAATTCTCCCCTGGACCATGACTCTAGAAATTCTTTGAAGTTTATTCCCAGTGGGGGGATGGGACTAAAGGTCTACATGACAAGTGCTTTTTTTCTTATTTTTTTTAGACTAGACAGAGGTTTTGCAAGTTTGGTTTTTTTTTCCTGCAAACCTGGCATTTATAAAAAAGTGGATGCTACACACCACAATGCCCTCTGCAGACATTCTTGCAAGACAGAGAAACAGGAATTAGAAAGTTTTAACCACACTGAGCTCTTTTGCATAAATCTTTGCTGATATTCTATAAACGAGAACAGTTATGTTGAGGGTCTTCTTGGTGAGGGTCTCTGGCATGCTTTATTTATGCATTTAAAACAATTGATAAAAGATTAGTTTTATTAAGTCTCCCAGAATGTATTTCTGGCTTAAAAAAATCATAGGTAGCCACAATGAATTAAAGGAAATACTCATAGCAAGCAATAAGCAGACAATAAGTAAATGGTAAAACAGTTGTTTCTTAGTGTCTTTCAATAGCTAGTGTATAAAATTACACATTGATAGAAATTATAGCTTAATGATAGTATATTTTATGAATGTTAGACGTAATTATTAAAATGTTTTTCTGAAAGTGTTTTGTTGAGCTAGCATTTGAACATGGATGTTTAGAAATATGTTGTTTTACAAATCTGTTGTTAAAACTGATTTGTTACAGATAAAATTCTTCTGAATATTTTTTAAAGTACAAAACTAACCCAATTAAAAATATTCAAATCAAGTTCAATGAACTTAGGTCAATTTCTTTAAAAAAATCAACTTATTAGTTTACAGGAATTAATAATTAACAGAGAGGGCAGGAATTTACTAAGTAAATTCTGGGTAGAACTAAAAATGAGAACTGCCTCTCTGCATATATGTGGTCCAAAATCTGCATCTGTCTTGTTCACAGATATGTCTTCAGCACCTTGGAAGGTCTTCAATCAGGGTTTCTCAATAAATATGTGTTAAATGAATGTATCATAAGGTTGGCCAAATAAATAACAGGACATCCACTTACAGTTGGATTCCATATAAGCACCAAGGTTTATCTTCCTTTAATGTATTTCCTGTTCAATATTTTGGAAATACCTACATACTAAAATATTATTTGTTGTTTTTTGAAATTGAAGCTTATTCATATCTCATGTGCTAACTCTGACAGTGCTGTCACAGAATTTTTTGAAGTTGCATAATGTGTTTAAAATAATCTAGTGCAGTGCTTCTTAAGCTCTGGCCTTGAATTGTGATAATTGGTTAATATGACCAAAGAAGAAAAATGTTAAGTAAACTATTAAGGTCCTATCTTGCCAGAATTTTTTTATTTGGCTCCAGATGGAACCAAGCATGGATAATATACTGTATGTTGGTGATTCCATGTGTAGCTGAGGATGTGAGAACTGATTTATTTCAACTTCTGCATTTTGACAAAGAAGGAAGCTCAACAATAGGTGACAGTCCAGACTGCACAGAGCTGGAACCCTTTATGGTTCCATCCTTACCTTTTGTAAGTTTATTTACAAAAAGTAAAATTATATGTATGCATCAGAGAAAAGGTTTCTAATCCAGTACATAGATCTCTGTGAATCAAAGAGCAAGGACATGGGTCTTGTTTGGGAGGGTGCACCTGTTTTTGAGACAAAAACAAGTAAAATAGGGAGATGAGATTAAGCCTGTCAAAGGGAGAGACTCCTAATGCCAATAAGTGTCCTGTAGTTCTGACAAGATATCCTGGATTTTAAGGGTCCCTTCCAGAAATGTATCCTTGATAGCTCTTCAGTTTTTGAACTCTTCATCAGAATGAAATTCTATCTTCAGTTTTGAAAGGTGCTTCTCTTTGAAAAATATCGATCCATGAAATACCAGTCTTTAGACTGACTACCTGGAATGGCCTCTTGATATGTTAATCAGAAAGCTGGAATGAGCAGAGATATCCCAGGTAAAGGTGCCAGTTAATTCAAAAAGCACATTTAGAAGGAAAAAGTCTCTGTTGTGATATCTACAAAAAAATTTTTCTCGTTAGAAAGAAAAAAGGAAGGGAGGAAGAGAAGGAAGGAAGGGGATGAGTAAGGAGGCGGAGAAGGGGACAAAACCAAAACTCTTCCTATATATCCACACCCCCTCCCCCCACTTTTTTTTTTATTCCAAGGTTTGAATCTAGAAATATGATTCTCACCTTCCCTCTGAAATCATGCTTCTATTTGCCTGTCATCTATCTAAAATAACATCCTTTTTGTTAGAACCAGTATATTTTGATCCATAATCCTATATATAGGACATTTATAAAAGTCCATAAAATTTTATAAGACACCTATAATATTGCTCAATTTAGAGTTTTTATATATATATGTGTATATATATATATATATATATATATTTATATATATATATGATGTTGGATTATAATAGGTTAAATTCCTAAATTTGTTGTTGCCCACAATTTTGATTAAATGCAAATATTTATTTCAGAAAGAGTATCAAGTTAGTTCCATTTGTATAACTCCTGAATGGTTGAAGTTTTCAACTCAATCTTGCTACGCCTCCAACCCCTAAATTCCTAAGAATCTGTCACTCTAAAAAAACCCCTCTTTTTCTTTCTTTTTTCTTTTTATTTTTTCAGACTGCATTTTGATTCATTGTACACAAATGGGGTACAACTTTTCATTTCTATGGTTGTGCATGATGTAGATTCATACCATTCACGTAATCATGCATGTACATAGGGTAATGATGTCTGTCTCTTTCCACCATTTTTCATACCCCCACCCCCTCCTCCTTCTCATTTCCCTCTATGTAATCTAAACTTCCTCCATTCTTCTCTCACTCCGCCACCCCTAAACCAATTATATATCATAATCCACTTATCAGGGAAAACATCCAGCCTTTGGTTTTGAGGAATGGGTTTATTTCACTTAGCATCATATTCTCCAATTCCTTCTATTTATCTGCAAATCCCATTATATTATTCTTCTTTATGGCTGAATAATATTCCATCCTGTATATATACCACAGTTTCTTTATCCATTCATCTGTTGAAGGGCATCTAGGTTGATTCCACAGTCTAGCTATTGGGAATTGAGCTGCTATAAACATTGATGTGGCTATGTTACTGTAGTATGCTAATTTTAAGTCCTTTGGATATAAACCGAGGAGTGGGTCTTACTCATTTCCAATCATAAAAAACGGCAAAGACTATTATAAAAGGAGAATTAATTGTTAATATCCATCCATAAATTAGGTAGACAATTTGGAACAGGCTACAATGCTTTAGGAAATTAGACAAAATATCGAGCATATGAAAACAGCAAGGTATAAGTAATAATGCTTCATATCCATATGGGATGAAATTTTGATTTCCTAGACATAAAACTTGGCACAAAGTTGAATATTAATAATTTGAGTTGTTACCTCAAGGATAAGGGATAAATCTTTTATATTACAATTTCTGTGTATTTTGTATATACAGGTAAGTATAATATATAATATACACACACACATATATATGTATATATATATTTCCCAAACCACAAGTTGAATGACCAATGGATAACTTAAATGGTCCCTAGGCCAATAGACTAGGATTCTTCCAAAAGAAACTCATTTCTTTTAGACTTGGATATGAAATTTCAAAAAAAAAATAAAATAAAGAAAATTGACTTTATTCCTACCAATTAATGTTAAATTTTCTGTGAAGCCAACTTTAAGTGCATCTTATGCAAGGTATCTGAACTTAAAACAACCCTTATCATTCTTATTTGTTGGCAATTGTATATGTACGACCTTGTATAGCTTGTCCTCTGTCATGTAACCTTAAGTATTTGTATTTCCATTCTGCAATTGTGCTATGACGGATATAAACTTTGAGTTGTTCTTCCAACAGAATGTTCTGTAGCAAAGGAGCTGTTTTAAATCTTCACTGTCCTGTATGGTAGTTGTTGATAACAGGTAGCTACTGAACATTTGACAAATGATTAGAGCAACTGAACAATTTGATTTTGATTTCGATTTTACTCCAAATAACTCTAAATAAACTTAATGCCTAATAGTTATAATATTGGAAAATCCACCTATAGAACACCTGAAATGGTCTCCTGAACACATCTGGTATTCATTTCTCCTCAAAGACAAGGAAAGACTTGTTCAGTTATTCCCCAAGTTTCAATGATCCCTATTTGAAAGTTCAATATCACTTGTTAGTGAATTCCTTCCTGTACTTGAAAGCTTCTTGGTTTGTAATTCACTGACAATTTAGGAAAACATCTTGCTTTTTAAAGAATACTCTACAACATTCAACTCTAAATTTTTTACTAGATAAGACAATTCTGGAGGGAATGTTTCACTCTACACACTCTTTTCACTCTTAATCCTGACTTTTTCTGTCTTCATTTATTAAACTTGCAAAGACATTTTAATATCAACCTCATTAGGAATGCTTAATTGAAAATAAAAATATGGAGTAGCAACACACATTGACCACATTTACATGCGGAGCATATACTTTATGAACATATGACTGAATTCAGAATACCTAGATCTTCTTGGGGATACAAATGACAGCTTCATTAATATTCCCACATCAATGGATTCTTATTAAAACAGTTCACAGTGAAATTAGGAGGAGGAAAGTACCACACAAAAGAGAGGCTAAATTGCATTTAATATTTATCATTTCAATTTTTAAAAAGCCATGTGCATGCATGCACACACATACATGCACAAACACACACATACACAGAAAAATTTTGGATACATACATGAGAGTGATAACATATCTTTTTATCTAGATAGTTGCATTTCTAGTGGTTCTTTCAACATGTTTACAAGTCTCAAACTAAATTATAAAAATCAAATATCATTTGCATGTGAAATGAAAATACTTATTAAAATAAAACAATGAGTGCATGTACACGTTTCAAAGGATTTTTAGATCATCTGATGTGTCACTTTTCCTTAATGCTCTGATTCTCAACATGACCACCTTGGACACCTAAAGGAAGTTCACACTGATGTTCATTACACACTTGGAGTTAGCTTTTGGATTTGGTTACAATGCTGGAGTAGAAATGTCTGCCATGGCTTGTTGTTATGTCATAGATTCACCAGTTTAGAACCTGGGGCAAAAATCTAGCAAGTCTGTGAATCTCAAATAGGTTCTAGCCATTCATCTTAAACACAATTTTCCTTTCCTTGTGTCTTCGATTCCATCATTTAGATCAGTATGGTAAACTGGCCATCTGCTGTCCATTTCACCCTCATGACTGTTTCCTTCATGACCAGGGAGGATAGAAAGAGAAGCACAACTCACATGAAATGTGGAGTAGTGAGCTGAAACAGAAAAATTCAAGGACTCAGGCATTCTATGTACTGGTAACAGCTATGGCATTAAAGATATTCATTCATTATTGTATTCACTTAGCATTTACAGAGTACCTATTACATACCTTACATATGCTAGGTGTCTGTGTTATGTTAGGGAAAAGTTAGCCCATAAACATTTTTATTACCTTTTCTAGTATACCTAGCCATTACTAAACCAAGTTTTAAAAAAAGAGTATACTACTTGATGTCTGCTAAGAAAATGGGCAAGGATGTCTGGAAATGAGACCACTTACCTTACATTCCTGTTCAACTGTCCAACCTTGTATTCCAGAGTACAAAGTTATGCACCTTCACTCTCACACAGATGTCTAAATCTCTGTGTGTCTTTTGTTCACACATGTTCACTTTCCACTTTTATTGTTCAGAATGTCTGTGTGATTGAAAGTATAGTTTCCATACAGGTCACTAAGTCAGTTTCTCCTAAGAAGATCATTCACAGGACAGATTGCCCATATTGCCGTGTTCATGGTCATAAACACATGTCTCAGGGAATTGAGTTAATGGTCTGAGATGTTAGGATGTTAAGCAAAGTAGGGAATGGGGAACTAGTGTCACAAGAGAAAAAGAAAATACCACACATTCTGGTAATCTATTCCCTTTTAGAAAGAACTATAAGCACACATTCATGAGATTTACAAGAGAATGCACCAAAGAAGGTCCTTGGTTCATCCTTAGTTAATTGATGCTATTTTTATTCAACATTGAAAGAATGAAGGGACCTGCCCTCTCCAAAGAATAGGATAAATAAAGCCTGGTGTGCAAACCAGGGGAGTTAGAGACAGAGGTATGCCTGGTAAAACAGCTGTCTCATGATGGACAGGACCCTGGGGAGGTACCTGCATGGAGAGGATTTTTCAGGACAGTTTGGCTTGTGCTATGTGGCATAATTTCCTTAGATGGATGTCCCTTAAGCAAATCTTCAGTAAAGATGTACCTAAATTTTCAAAGCTTTTAGAGTTGTTATGTAGTTCTTTCTTTGCATGCCTGTGCTGAGACCAGGCCATTTCTATGGGAGAGCAAAACAAGGTGGTTTTACTCAGATTATCCATTAATGTTGGTGAAGTGGAACAACAAAGTAGGAGCTTGCAGTACTAACTTTTAAGTTTAATATGCAAAACTTACAAAATATCTTTCCTATTGCCCTCAGAACAGTAATGATTTCTGATCTGAAATTATACGCAACCAGTTCAGGAAACAGATTTTATTATTGCCATCTGTTCATGGGGTGTATTGGAGACTGCTTCTGTGCCCCAAATTGAGTGACTTTGAATCATTCCAGACCATGTCACATATTTCCCTCTACCTTGGAGCATAGAGGGTCAAAGCATCTTAATTAATTATATTATTATTAATTTTTAATAGCATGGAATTAAGCAACATGAAAGGATATCAGGGTACCAATTAAGAACATTTAATTTCAAAGGAAAATATATTTTCCTGCATTTCAATTTGGATAACATTTGCAGTTACTGAACTTGTTTAGAGAATCCCAAACATACTTAACCACTTTGCCATTTTGGACTTTTCTTCTCAATTAAGTACACCAATACTTTTGGGAGTCCTTTAGTTGGCTCATTGCAGATAAATCGTTGCTTATTTTTAGAAGTGATTTGCAGAGCCAAGATTCGCTATGCTGCTCTTTCCACCAAACGTCATAACTATGAGGCAACTTCTGACAAACTCTTCTTCAAAACTTTTGCCTTAGGAAACCCTGGAACATTGGGAAGGTCATACAAAGCTTTGGTTTGTCACAGACCTGAGTTCAAACTCTGATTTAAAATATCAGTCTAATTCTTTAACTTTATTAACTACGAAATTTAGGTATGTTGCTTAACGTCTATTTTCTTTATATCCATGAAACACTGCATTTTAACTTTGAAGATTAAGTGTCCATATGGTTTCTTGAGATCTTGTGTATATGTAATTTTGAAATAAATGTACATATGTGTGTATGTTTATCTTAAGAAACTATATATTTCAAGAGACTCTATTTTGTTTTGTTTTGTTTTTTGTGATATGTGGGATTGAACCCAGGGGTGCTCTACCACTGAACTAAACCTCTAGCCCTTTCAAATTTTGTTTTAAATTTTGAGACACGGCCTCTCTAAGTTGCTGAGGGTGGACTTGAACTTTAGATCCCCATCCCAGCTGGTGAGTAATCCTTGGGATTACAGATGTGTACCATTTTGCCGGGTTTGTGTATAGGATTTTTTTTATTCTAAGATCAAAGTTTTGAAAATTCCAATACATCTCATACTGTTTACAGAAAATAAAATGTCAGTTTGTTCTGTATCAGATTATACTGCAGTATGACTCAAAATTGTTCCTCTTATAATCTGGAGAGTATTTATCTTTCAATTAAGAAGAATTAGGGAGATAGGTATAGTGGTAGATTCCTATAATCCCAGTTACTCAGGAGGTTGATGCAGGCAGATTGAAAATTCAAGGACTGCCTCATCAATTTATTGAGAACTGACTCAAAATGAAAAAGAAAAAGGACTATGAATGTAGCTCAGTAGTAAAGGGATCCTGGGTTCGTTCCTCAGTACCAGGAAGAGAGAGAGAAGGAGAGAGAGAGAAAGGGAAAGAAAAAGAATAATAATTTAGGACTTTTTTGTTTTGGTGAAAATTGCTCTCCTCCTATGGAGAGAATGCACAGACATCTGAAGACCCTACAGTTTACATTGGTCCATATCTTCTATTAATAGTATGTCACTTTCCATTTTTATTCAACACAAGTTGGAGTTTCCTTTCTAAAGTTTTATGGAACCGCTGTTCACTTCAAAACAAAAATATAAATCCATTACTTGCATGGACGTGAGAATACAGGCATGATTTTCACCTAATCTTCCTGTGAAGCATTTTGTAGTTCAATGATCCACAGCCAAAATATACCATGGTCTATAAATGAAATGAGATTAAAATGGCTGCTCCCCCATTCAGCTATGGGGTTATGAATTTGCAATAATCTGAATCTGGGTATCAAATTGCCCAAATTAGGAATTGATGGGGGAAGGGGCCCTGAGGTGGAGCCATGAGGGTAAGAAAGTGAAGATAACTAAGGATGTGTTTGCAAGGGAAGGGACAGACAGCTAGAAAGCAAGGGCTGGAAGAAGCAGCCCTGAAAACTTCCTGAGAAAAACATTCAAATATTCATGGCAGGTTTCACTTTTTTAGTGTCTATTATCTTATACTCAGTCTAAGAAGTTGAAAGGACCTACATTAAATAGACTCTGCTGGAACTTTGCAAAGGGGCTTCACCTAGCTCTTCATGCTTCCATCTAAGCAAGTGTTAACTCCGTCCACCTAATGTGCATGGACACAGATCCCTCCTCTTTGGCAAGTCAGGCCCACTAATGTAAACATACATTTATATTCATTCCATTAATGTATGTCGGGACACTACTGATGCTTTACTGGCATTAATATACTTGGGCTTGTAGGATCAATGGAACCAAGGAACAGAGGATGTGTTTTGGGATTCCGACACCAGGGTTTAAAACTACATCCCTTTATTCCATCCATTGCCAGCTATCTAGTTACTTTACCCTGGGTACAGTACTCAAAACTTCTTTATTTTTCTCCAGTGAAATGAATATAACAATTCCTGCCTTTAAAAAAATGTGTTCATCCATGAGATACCAAATGTGACCTTGTATATCTTGCAGCTGGTCTGACACACACTAGCTGTTCAATATTGTATTTTCTAACATTGTCTCTCAAACAATTTTATTAACTAAAATATTAAGAGCTGGGGATGTAGCTCATTGGTACAGCATTTTTCCTTGCATGGATGAGGCCCTGGGTTCAATCCCTAGAACAAAAACAGAATGAAACAAAACAAAAAACCAAACTGAAAATGCCTCAGTTGATTTTAAAGAAATCCATTTGAATAAAAGACACTAATGTATGAAGATATTGAGATAAACTTTACCTGACAGAGCAATGATAACTGTATTGTTGTTGATTGTTTTAAGATTCCAGGAAAATGAAAAAAAGAAAATAAAAAGCCTTCTTTGAGTCTTAGTCTAAGAACAATACATTTTAGAAACGTTCTATTTGTATAGGTTTTGGAGAGGAAGAAATAGAACACTATGACAACTAGGAAAATTACAATAGAAATTTGTAAAAAGAAGAAAGAAATGGAAACTCAACAACTTAATTTTCAAAAAGGGGGTGAGAAGAAGAAACACAGAAACATAGTAAATGGCGTAGCTAAAGGATTAAGAGTTTTTATCAAACTTGAAAAGAATGACCCGTGAATTATAATAACAACTATTCATCTAAATTTCCAGGATCTTTTCCAAGCTAGTCTAAAATTAAGAACTTGCAGACTTTTGCTCATTGCACTTTCTTTACAAGCCATTGATAATGAAAAAATAACATGTTTTTAATCTCAAAATGAATCATTTAAAATTGGTTCTCCAAAAATAGGTTCTGTGGTCTCACATTAAACAAGCCACTGACATTATTTGGAGAACCTAAATATGTCCTGGTATTAATTGCTTTGTTATTGAAAAAATTTTAAATTTAGGGCATAAAATAATTAGACCTTTTGTGGGGAGAATGGGGTGGGGAGGTAGGTGCCTTTGAGTGTAAAAGCAAAATCTATGAAATTGCAGAGAAGAACCTTTGGGGGTTAGTTTGTAAGGGATCACTGGGGTCCAAACTTCCTCCTGTATAAATAGTTAGAAAAGAAGGGAAAAGAAAACACCAGAAAGAAACAAAGATCAGTAATCATGTTAAGGAAAACAAACCTGAATCAAAGTTGAGAATAGAAAGAAACTTTGTCAGAACATCAACTCAATCAGCCTTCAGAAAAGTGGGAACTGTATCTATGCAAATATATGTCTGAGTATGAGAGTGGGCATTTTAGATCAAGTGGAAACATTAGCTTCTCTGCATGGCTCTGAGCAGAATTAAAAGAAACACAGATTTTTCTCCAAAAACGTGGAAAATGTTTGACTAATTTCTGATTGCTATTTTGCCCCCATGGTCTTGCCTATTATTAGATTTCCTGACAAATCATATTCTTTCATTTGCAGTGACTATAATCACATGAATTATAGGTTTCATTTAGGCTCATCTCACCTCTCACAGTGGGAAGTATCCTTCTATCATTTTCAGCAGATAAAAATAACATTTGCCAATATGAATGAAGAATCAAGAATGTTCAAACACATAGCTGAACTCTATCACTCATGGATATCTGAGGGCCTTGTACCTTGTCCAAAGCTGTGTCTTGATGAGAAAATTTACCATGCATGTTTGATTTCTTGACTGTCCTTCTGGATAATCTGCAGACTAACAGTTATCACCCATTATTATCTGCATTCTGTTTGTTATCAGAAACTACACCTTTGCCTCAGAAGTCTTTCATTCTTCATGAGATGTTAGAATGTTGGATCAGTGTTTGAATTTGAAAGCAGACTATGGGCTTTAGAGGAAGTTTCATTTTCAGTTGGCTTTGCCATTTCCATTTCAATTCCAGATTCCAAATCAAATGTTGACACTAGAAAATGAAGGAAAGCACTTTTAGAAGGTTAACAGAAAGTGAACATGGAGATCTCACACCTATAAAGGTATGGGCCATTCTCCTTCAGCTGTTGGGAAGATTCATGGGGAAAGAGAGAGGAAAATGAGCACTGATCTGCACAATTGGTGGCAAGATGGGACTCCTTAGCCAGGTGAAGAACTTGATCCTACAAATGAAGATGCAGACCATGCATCATCTGCTCCCAACAGCTTCCCCAAATTCCTTCCAAGCTGCCAACTAAGTTAGGTGTTTCTATTATCACTGTTTTTTCTTAACAAGAACAGTGGTAATAACTATAATGACTATAACAAGATTCAGTGTTTCAGTATTTTATGATGATTTCTATAATAAAACATTTAATCCATCCTCTTATTTATTGCTAAGAAAATTTTATAGAAGTGGTGACATCTTCATCAATGTACAGATGAGGAAACTGAAGTATTGGGAGGTAATGCCCCCTAGATTGCAGCACTAGGAACTGGCTGATTTTGGGATACAAACTTTAATACTTTTGTCCAGAGCAAGTCTTTTTTTTTTTTTTTCTTAAAAAAATTTGTCTTTTCAAATCACTAGATTATACATTCTTTAAAGGCAGAGTGCTCCTGTTTATATTTGTCTACAAAATGACTAGCTAAGATCATGTGCTTAATACATGTCTGTTGAAAGAATAAACAGAGGAATGACAAGAGCAACCTGAACTGCTAATGAAGTTTGTCACACAAGCATTTTTCACATGGCACACCCCTAAAATATATTTAAAAATAAGCTTTCAAAGGCATAAGAGATTTGAGCATGGTGGCATTGTGGAGGTACACACCTGTAATCCCAGCTACTCAGGAGGCGGAGGAAAGAGGCTCTGAAATTTGAGGCTAGCCTTGGAAATAGCAAGATTCTATTTCAAAATAAAACAATAAAAAGAGGTAGGGATATAGCTCAGTGGTACAAGCCTTGGGTTCATTCCCTATAGTGGAAAAAAAAAGAGTTAGAACTTTCAGGTGAAAGATTGCTCCTGAGTTTGTTTATATTGAATCTTTTCCTTTCAATATTAAGTTAATGGTACTTAAGAAAGTTGAATCCTTGACAGTTTTTATTATTCATTTAATTTTGATCCATTGAACACAAATGGAGTACAGCTAATGCTTCTCTGGTTGTACACAAAGTAGAGTCACACTATCTGTGTGCTAATACATGTACACAGGGCAATGATGTCTGTCTCGTTATTATTCTTGCCTCCCCACCCCGACTCCACCCCTCCCTTCCCTCTATGCTATCTATCCTTCCTCCATTCTTGCCTCCCTTCCACCCTGCATTATGCATCATCATTCACTTATCAGAGAGATCATTCAGCCTTTGGATTTTGGGGATTGGCTAATCTCACTTAGCATGACAGTCTCCAACATCATCCATTTACCTGCAAATGCCATAATTTTATTCTTCTTTATGGCTGAGTAATATTCCATTGTGTATATATACCACAGTTACTTTATCCATTCATCTATTGAAGGGCATCTAGCTTGATTCCACAATCAAGCTATTGTGAATTGAGCAGCTATGAACATTGATGTGGCTGCATCACTGTAGCAATCTGATTTTAAGTCCTTTGGGTATAGGCCAAGGAGTGGGATAGCTGGGTCACATGGTGGATCTATTCCAAGTTTTCTAAGGAATCTCCACACCACTTTCCAGAGTAGCTGCACCAACTTGCAAACGTACCAGCAATGTATGAGTGTACCCTTTTCCCCACATCCTCGCCAACACCTGTTGCTGCTTGTATTAATAAAAGACATTCTAATTGGGGTGAGATGAAATCTTAAGGTGGTTTTGATTTGCATTTCTCTTATAACTAGGGATGTTGAACA